>JAVANC010000022.1:11276369-11328099 GCA_033319125.1 Parnassius glacialis | reverse complement strand
TTATTAAATTTCAATATTTCATTTGATAAGTTAATACTCCGCTCCTCGTTTGTACAAACTGTCCAAACACGTGAGAATGTCTTAAGTTTTCGCTTAGTTTCTAAATTGCGTAAAGTAAGATTTATTTTACTCAATTTGAATGCTAGAAATTTAATTTTTTATATTGCATATCACTTTAAATGACAAAGGTAATTTTATTGACACATACTGTTGTGTTTCGTATGGTGAATGTAGAGAAATGGAGACCCTTTTCATTGGAAATGAGGCATTTCATCAATGTCCTCAAGGGTCACAACCCAGATCCCTCTTTTTGATAATCAGGGATAGATGCGGATGTTTATGGCCCAAAGCACCCCCTCACTATCAAATGGACTGTGGATGGCTTGTCACTTTTACACATATGTAGATCTATCCTGAAACCGGGCGCAGGTAATGAAGTGAGAGTTCTTTACCATGCACCAATGCATGATGTTGGTGCTCTTCACATGATCCCGAATTATTTTCATATCGCAAAGTTTTCTCGGGAAATTCTCTTTTACTATCGAGCAATAAAGATAGACGATGAAATTGTCATTACCAACATCAATGGTATCTATCGGTATAAAAACGTTGGTTACTTCTGAACATAAATTGAAATCAAGCTTCTAGCTCCAAAGCTAATTATGAGCTATGAGTAAGTGCAATTCGAATTCTACTCGTATTTGATTTTTATTTTATTAAAATTGTATTCGTCTGGAGAATTACTGAAACATGAGAAAGTAAACGATACCACAGCAAAGCAACTCTTGTAGTTCATTAAATTGTATGGCTTGGCAGCCAAAGTAGCGATCGCTGTAGTAGTAACGCTGGGTTTAGTTCTGCTGATTCTTTCATTCATTACAGAATCAATTCTGATATACATTTTATAGATTCATTACAGAACATTCAAATAGTTAACAAGAAGATGCTGCTGTCTCATCTCCTGTTTCATTTTATCACTGTCGCCTGTCATAACACCCACAGGATAATATGAGGAAGTGGATCCTCTTATGCCGCCTCTACACGGCACTCAAGTACGCCTACAAGGAACCTAGCAATACCCTTTTTGAGCTGCATTGTCTCTTACCATTAATTACAATAATAGTAAGAGTGTTTTAACAGTGGTAGAGCCACGCGGCAGCTTTTGCTGTCGCACGGATGGGCCGGATCGAACCGGGGTGGTACCACGACCTCACAGAATACCATGTGAATTAGAGGTTTACCTCTGCGTTGCGCTTGGTGAGTGCAGGTGGCCGGAGGCCCAGTTACCTCCCATCAACATGGTAGCAGAATTAAACAAAAGACTAAGCCTGGAGAATCCCTCGCTGAGCATCCACGACCAAACTACTCCACTCCTAAGCGTGGGTGCTTAGGCTACTCCGCGTATTCTGGGGGGGGGGGCAAAATTCCGCTCGCGACTTATACTGTTCGGGGCAAGGGGAGCAATAAGACCAAGGCAACCCATGTCACGCTATCCGTGAATTTTAACAACATCAGGGGACTTCATTCCAAACTTTACGCTGTCCATTACCATCTTACCATCTAGAGACGGCGAAGCTGGCCTGACTAGAATTTGCGTATACGTCAAAGAGAACACCTGCTTTCGACGACTCGGAAGTCTTGAAGTTACGGAACTGTCCATCCTATGGCTGCGCGTATACAGCGACGACCATCCCCACGTCTACTGGTGCCTCTGTAGGCCCCATAGCGGTAATGCCGACACAGATCAACTCATCGACCACGTCCAAATGGCTGCAGACTCCGTGTTACAACAGGTCCCATCCACAGAGATCTAGATATTCGGTGATTTTAATGCCCACCACGCCGGATGGCTTAGTTCTCGTTTAAACGATCATGCGGGTAGATCTGTCTATGACTTTGCCTTGGCATATGGTCTAACACAACTGGTTACTTCGCCTACGCGGATCCCAGATGTGGAGGATCATGTACCTTCCCTGTTGGACCTTCTGCTGACCTCGTCTGCTGGCCTTCCATCGATGCCCCTGTGGGCTCTTTGGACCATTGTCTGATCCGAAGTACGGTGCCACTCACGCTCCAATCGCAGTTGCAATTTGCCACTTGCCGCCGTGTTTGGCACTATGGTTCGGCCGATTGGGACGGGATGCGGTCTTTTTTTGCATCCTACCCATAGGGGCGGGTTTGCTTCTCGCCGTAAGATCCCAGCATAGTTGCTGATTCGGTTGCTGATGTGATACTTCAGGGTATAAAACTTTTTGTTTCATCCTCTGTGGTGCCCATCGGAGGCAGATCCCAGCCATTGTTTGGTCGCTCCTGTAAAATAGCATCACGCTATAAGCAGCGTGATGCAGATGCAGCCTCCTCTTCTATAAAAAAGACAATAAGTTCATTGGTCATTTTCATGTTATAAATTCTAATACATTTTTTGAACTCTAACATGAAACAAACGTCATAGAAATTAATAATTTTTACGTTGGTAACATTTAAAGGACTATGATTATTTTCCAAGAGATCGTAAATTAGTATTACAAAGAAAATTTGTTTTGTAAGGAATCCTCCATTGTTAACATTTCACGCTCACCTAACCTTATTTTACGCTTATGCGGATGTTGAAATTCAATAAGCTGTGAAATTTAACTCTGTTGCTTTTACTTTTAATAAAAATGTCAGAAATCAAATAATGAATTTCTTAATATTATTTCTACCCCCAATTTTATGTGATAAATTTTTATGACATTATAAATACTTTTGAATTACACGGTAAATAAATCTCCCTTGAGTGTCTATAACTTAACTTAACTTATCTTCACGCACAATCCCTGACGGGGCAGCCAGAGAGAACAGATCGCCAAGTGTAACGATCCTTACATACCTTATACCCTAGGTACCAACCCATCCATTTAAATCACCACACACAACAATTCTTTCGTTTCCCCTAGCCAAATCTAGAACTTCTCTTACATTCTCATGGACGACGAAACTACCGGCGCAAAAACAGCCAAAAGGAATAACTTCGTCAGTCCCAATTTAAAGCGAACCCAGAGAAGTCTTGAGTTCACAACCTTATATTCAGTCATAACATCGACCAACCGAGACGACAGCAGCACCCCCACTCCCTAGCGGGCGCTCTCGCTCTCCGGGACTCCGGACCATAGAGCTAACGCCCCGCCAGGGAGCTCTTCAGTACCACTGCCCTTCCGTTTGGTCTCCGACATACACACGGCATCTAATTCTCTTTCTTTCATTATTTCAATCAACTCATTCATGCCTCCTCTAACATTCCACGTGCCAACTCTGCACCCTGTCCTCCACCTTCCGCCGTGTCGAGCTGTGCGTGACGGGTGGCGGTCTCCATCGCCGCTTTGCGCGCTGCATTCAACATCAACGGGGACTAGTTGGTGTGCGTCGCCTTGGGGGGACGCCCTAACCCTCGTTGGCATGGGTGCGCAGCTGAGTAGAATTGCAGCCCTGAAAAGGGCTGGCGGGGGTCGTGACGAGCAAGCTTCTACAATGAATGAATTGAGTGTCTATAAAACACATAAATTAAATTTTTCTTTTATATGTATAAAATTAAGAGCATGCCAAAAATATCAAATGAGGACATAAAATATTTCGTTTTGTTGGTTACGTTAGACACTTTTGATTTCTTTATTACTCGCATTATATTAGATTTACATATACATATCTATAAATGTCCTATTTTATGGAATTCAATTTTTAACCACTTCCGAAAGACTAAACAATCTTTTTTTTATAGGATAAGGGTGACAATCGAGCCTACAGTCCACCTGATGGTAAGTGGCTGCTGCGGCCCATAGACATCTACATCTATCCTCGTTTGAGAATCAAAATGCAGATGCGTTGTCACCCGTGAGGACTAAGATGGAATGCCTCTTTTCCAATAAAAAGGGCCTCCCGCCACCTGCACCCACCAAGCGAAACGCAAAGATAAACCACTACTTCACGCTGGTATTCTGTGAGGTCGTGGTACCACCCCGGGTCGAGCCGGCCCATCCGTGCGACAGCAAAAGCTACCGCGTGGCTCTACCACTGTTTAATATCTGATAGTTAATGGCTATGTAAGAATATAAACTACCCCCAATTGTCCCGCGGCTGTCAAAAAAGGTGACATAGGTACACTAGTTAAGAAGATGGGAACCAGTATTGTCCTAATAGCAATTTATATTAATAAAACTACGGTTGACAAGTTAAGGTAAACTTTGGAGAGGTTTATGTTCACTAGTGGACTTTTATAGGTAGTTGTATATTAATCTGAAAATTAAGAAACGATGACAATGAAAAAATTTCATATCTATGCCTATTTATTCTCAATAGGATTATCGAGGCTCATGATCAATCTCTCTATCTATCCATTATAGCCTAGGAAGGTTCACTGATGTACGTAGGCCTCCCCCAAAGAATATTAATAATAATAATAATAATAATATATATAACATATTCGATAGCACCGAACTCGAACGGTTACGACGTGAGGCTGTTCCCTCATCGGATGAAAATGCTACGGCTGAGGATGCGGCGCCACAAGTTGCAGAGAAACCAGCACACGTGGATGCCGCCGTAAACCTTTCAGTTGTGGTTGGTTCAGACGATGATGGAACAGTCTCCCAGGAACTAGAACTAGAGAAAATGAGGAGTACATTGGAAGAGGCTATTTTGGAAACGCGTAGTATGCCCCTCGAAAATCGACCGCGACTCCCGCGTATGCCCCTGAGCAAGCGTAATCGGGCTGTCGTGAGGGCTCTCAACCCAATGCTGGTGACCTATTTGGAAGCCAGCCGGGATCTTTGCGAGATGGACTCAATTCTTTTTGGCGCCGCACTGGCAGTTTGCCGCATTATTGGCGCCAAAGTTCCCACGGCTGGACGCGCTACTAGACAAAGTAACGCCATCCCATCCTGGAGAAGAAGGATTGAAGACCGTATCGCAAAGGCAAGGGCCCTCATCGGCAGACTGATAAGCTTCAGGTCGGGCAATAATAGGCCGAGAATTGTGCGCACTGTCAGGATGGCGTTTGCTGGGACATATATCAGTTTGTCCCAGCCGGATATAACGCAAAAACTGACGGAGCGCAAAGACGACCTGAAGCAGAGAATAGCTGCTTGGGGGAAGTGGATTCGGCGATATACCGAGAGGTCGACACGGTTCAACCAGAATCGTCTCTTCCAGAGTGATCAGAAGAGGCTCTATGAATCACTTGAGCGACCATTGGTACGTGGAACGGGCCCAGCACCGAATCAGGCCGAAACTATCGCATTCTGGCGCGGCCTGTGGTCAGAGCCCGTAAACCACAGCGAGGGCCCTTGGACGGAAGTTGTGGTGAGTCAGTGTGCGAATGTTACGCCCATGGACCCCGTCATCATAATGCTGGATGACGTAGCTGAGGCGGTCCGTAGAGCCCCGAACTGGAAAAGTCCTGGGCTCGACGGGCTGCATCACTACTGGCTGAAGGGGTTCGTGGTGTGTCACGCTGTACTCGCCCGACAGTTTCAAGAGGCTCTCGACCAGAAGTCGCTCCCGAGCCTCTTCCCTACTGGGATCACTCATTTGGTTCCTAAAGATCAGGATACCACAGATCCGAGCAAATACCGCCCCATAACATGTCTACCCACGATATACAAGACACTAACCTCCATTTTGAGCGCGAGAATCACTCGTCACCTGAACTCAAATCAGGTGATGTCGCGCGCTCAGAATGGATGTAGGGGCGGTGGTCGTGGAACCAAGGAACCACTCCTCATTGACGCAGTCATTGGCAAGGTGGTTAAACGCAAACGTCGGAACCTCTCCACCGCCTGGATAGACTACAAAAAGGCATTCGACTCGGTGCCTCATACATGGCTTAAGAGGGTCCTCGAGCTGTACAAGGTTGACTGTACAGTTCGAGACTTCCTCGGGCAATGTATGGGGCAGTGGAGTACGATCCATTGTCATCTAGGTGAGCGGATGACAGCTGCGGAGAACCACGTAAGGATAAGAAGGGGTATCTTCCAGGGCGATTATTTGAGTCCAATCTGCTTTTGCCTCTTTCTGAACCCTATCAGTACCTTACTGGAGGGTTCCGGGAGGGGATTTCAGCTTCGGAGAGGAGGTACAAAAGTGACCTACCTTTTCTACATGGATGATCTCAAGTTATTCGCCTCCAGTCGCTCCCATCTTATGGAATTGCTAAACATCACGTGTGATTTTAGCAATTCTATTGGAATGGAGCTTGCGACGGATAAGTGTGCGATCCTCCATGTCGAAAGGGGAAGGGTTGCTAACTCTGAGGGCATAGACTTATCTATGCCCATCAGCATAAGAACCCTTTCCGAGGCTGAAACATACCGATACCTGGGTATGTCACAGAAAATCGGTGTAGATGAGGCGGGTATGAAACGGTCAGTTTGCGATGTGTTTTATGCACGCTTGACCAAAGAGCTTAATAGCCTTTTGTCCGGTGTGAATAAGACGCACGCATATAACGGTTGGATCATGCCTGTTCTCATGTATACCTTTGGCATACTCAGGTGGACTCAGACCGAACTGAACGCTCTGGACAGAAAAGTCCGCACTATAATGACGTCCCACAGGATGCGTCATCCGAGATCGTCAGTAATGAGGCTGTACATGCCGCGGAAGCATGGTGGGCGCGGCTTTTTAAGCGCGCTTACCATGCATAATCGCGAAGTATGCAGCCTCCGTAATTACTTTCTAACGAGAGCGGATGATCCATACTATAGGGACGTTATTTCTTGTGATAAAGGACTTACCCTATCCTTAGCCAACGAGCAATGGCAAGACCCGGCAGTACGGAGCATTTCCGACCGGGAGACCGTATGGAAGGAGAAAGAGCTCCACGGGAGGTTCTACAAGGCCCTACATGAGCCTTTCGTAGACACAGTCGCCTCCTTCCACTAGCTACGTTTCGGTGACCTCTTTGGGGAAACTGAAGGCTTTGTCTGTGCAATACAGGATCAGGTTATTAAGACCAACAATTATCGGAGATACATCCTAAAGGATGGCACCGTCGACATCTGTCGTATAGAAGGAACCACAAGGTATTGTTTCCCTACCAAATACTAAAAAATGTGGAGTAAAACCAGTAGCTACATTTGTAGCGCTGTTCATTGCGTACTGAATCTTAGCAAGATGATTGTCCCAGGATCTATGATCGTCTCCTACTAGAGATGCTAGAGCTGTATTAATTGTACTATTAAACTTCTCCGTAGGATTAACCTGAGAACAATATAAAGCTGTGTGAAAAATACAAGGAACATTATAAGAATTTAAAAATGAGTGGAATTCTCGCGACTGAAATTGAACAGCGTTGTCCATTATAATAGTTTGGGGAATGCCATGAACTAGAAAAACTGAATTTTCCAAAACATTAATAATATTAGCTGAAGTAGCACGTTTAAGGGAAGAAATCATAGTATATTTAGTAAAATTGCAGTTAATTACTAGAATATACTGATTTCGTCTTCAAGTCATAGGCAATGGACCCATAAGATCTAAGGATATAGTTTGAAAAGGTCTGGAGCAAAGTTTGGGTTTACCCATAAGACCATAGGGAGAATGATTAGGGTGTTTGTAGGTTAAGCAGGTTTCACAAGTCGAGATTAATTCGGCAATGTCCTTAAACATACCAGGCCAATAGAATTTTAAAGATATTTTCTTGAATGTCTTGAAGATACCAAGATGGAGTTCTGAAGGGGAACCATGGTTAGCTTCAATAAGTGCATGTCTATCTTGAGGTAGTGGAACTTCTTTCCAAATAAAGTCATCGTTTAGACGATCGGGAGAATGGATACAGCGGTAAAGTTTGTTATCCCTGATAGTGTAGTTGGGATATGCGTCTGGGTTGTTGGAGCATCCGAGAAAAATTTTGTTGTAGTGTTCAAGTCTACGATCAGGTGGTTCTTCAATCGTAATGGGATGTACGCCTTGAGGTGAAGTTTCTCGTGTATCAGGACGTTCATGATTCTTATGTCTTGATAATAAATCTGGAACAACGTTATCCTTTCCTTTTTTATGTTTTATGACAAATTTAAAGCATGATAAGCGTAAAGTCCAGCGAGCAAGTCTTCCTGATGGGTTTGATAAATTCTGAAACCATTTAAGTGCAGCATGATCAGTATATATTGTAAATTCTTTACCATTGTCTAGGTAACATCGCCAATGTTCTAATGCAGTTATTACAGCCAATGTTTCTCTTTCAGTAGTTGAGTAGTTCTGTTGATTTTTATTTAGTGCTTTACTCATGTAAGCGATCACGACTTCTTTGTCATCTTGATGTTGAGTAAGCATTGCTACTATGCCATAATTTGATGCATCACAATGTACAGAGAAGGGTAGTTCGAAGTTAGGGCAAGCAAGGACAGGAGCAGTTACCAAAGCTTCTTTCAGTTTCTGGAAAGCAGCTGCAGCTTGTGAATTCCATAAAAATTTTGGAGCGTTCTTCCCGGAATAGGTTAGTTGGTTGAGTGGAGAGGCAATAGTGTTAAAGTTTGGAATGAATCTTCTGAACCAGCTGCAGGTGCCTATGAATCTTCGTACTTCTTTTCTGCAAGTAGGTACAGGATATTCTAAAATAGCTTTTATTTTATCTGGATCCGCACGTAGACCATACTCGTCTACTAAAAAACCAAGGTATTTTAAGTTCTTTCTTGAAGAATTGACTCTTCTCAAAGTTGATAGTTAGATTAGCATATGAAAGTTTTTCATGACTTTTCATGAGAAGCGATATGTGTTCATCAAAAGTCTCACTAATAATAACAATGTCATCCAGATAGCAAAATACCTTGTTCTCAAATTCAGGAGTAAACAGCATATCCATTAATCTTTGTAGAGTTACAGGTGAGTTGGTGAGGCCAAAAGGCATTACTTTGAATCTAAACATACCTCTTCCAGGTACATAAAATGCAGTTTTATCTTTATCCGCAGGATTCAAGGGAATTTCCCAAAATGCTTTCGCAATGTCAATGCTTGATAAGTATTTGGCATTCTTCAGGTTGTCCAAAATTTCGCTTATAAGTGGCAACTTATAAGCATCACGACGTGTAATTGAGTTAAGCTTCTTGCTGTCTACGCAGAAACGCCATTCACCATTCTTCTTCGGAGTGATGAGAACTGGAGATAACCAAGGACTTTCGCATTGTTCAATGACCTTCCATCCCAGCATCTTGTCAACTTCATTAATTAACGCTTTATGTTTTTCAGGAGACAGTATATAACATCTTTGTTTGATTGGAAGAGAATCACCAGTATCAATCTTGTGGGTGAGTAAATGTGTGCTTCCCAGGATACCTTTTTCCTCAAAAGAAATTGTCTTGAAGCGTTGGATGATGTCGTTAGCGATGTTCTTTTGGTTAGGAGTTAAATGTTCATAAGGTAAAACTTTAATATCTTTAGTTTCGATAGCAGAGCATTTAGATTCTGTAAAGTTAAGAGAAGATAAAACACTAGGTAAAAGATTAAATTTTCTCCAAAAGTCAATACCTAGTATTAGTGAAGGAAATATTTGAGGGAAAACATAGGCTTTAATTAAATGAGTTTGATTATTGAAATGAACAGGTAAGTCAAAATAACCCAAGGAATTAACTTTTTGATTATTAGCAGTAGAGACAGTAATAAGATCTGACTTGAAAAGTTTACAGCCCAGTTTAAGAATTTCTAAATGAGAATTATTACCCAGAATAGTTACTGAGCTGCCAGAATCTAGTAAACCAGATAAAGTTAAGTCATAAATTTTTACATTAACGAATGGACGATTAAGATCTTTTTCTTTGGAGTAGAGTGTAGAAGAGATTTTGTAACAAGAAAAGAAGTTTTGAATTGTTTTAATCCAACTAGTCCAATCGTCTTTATCAAAGTTTAAGTTACTTTTTAAGTCAGCAGTTAGTTTTTTGAACAAATCACGAATCGTGGTTGAGTACAAGTGTTCAAAGTATGACCTTGTTTGCGACAGCGAACACAAAAGGAGCTTTCTTGAGGGGCTTTAGTTTGAGAGAGACTATTAATTTGTCTAGAAGGGTATTTGTATGATGAAGTGAATTTATTCATTAATGGAGGAGAAGGTCGTGAGTTATTGGAAGAATTTGGAGAGTCAACTGAACTTGAAGTAGAATGCTTGTAGTTGAATTCAGAAATAAGAGGATTTTGTTGTACATTTGGTTCTTTAAATTGTTTGTCTCTGTCTAGGAACTTTTCATAATTTTGGCAAGTAGCCAGAAGAGAGTCGATAGAGTCAATGTCTTTTAGAGCTACGAAGACTGAATAGCATGGGCGAATATTCCTCAAAATAATCTCCAATTGTTCTGTTTCACTTTCCAAACCATGAGCATAGCTGATAGATGTAAAGACACCACATTTAGGTCGCAGAAATTCATAATCGGCACACACCAAATCATTATCAGAACAAAAATTAAATAACTCTAAACCAAACAATGTATTCACATCTGCGTTAAAATCACCTAAAATAAAAGCATAATTAATAACCTTATCTAAAATAATTGATTGAATAATACTTAAAATATTCGTAAAATCAGTCAAATTTTCATAATTATTTTGAGGCATATACACAGATACACACAAATATTTATTACCACACATATCGGAAATAACTGCACATACACTAGAATTGTAACAATCAACAATCTCCACTTTATTAAACATCGACGATCTCCACAATAACCCAACCCCTCCATAGGGCCTACCCCGTAACATACCTTGTGTGACATCTACAGCTGAAATACCATGACTAGAAAATTTGGTATGTATAGTGTTTAAGTAAGGAATAGCATCGGGTAATAACCAGGTTTCCTGCAATGCAATGCTATATCAAAGTCATTACATAATTCCCGTACTTGTTCAACACTACGCACAATTAAAGGAACAAAGTTTCATATTGAAACTACACTAATAATAACTATATTAAAAATGCTACCGAAATAATGAAAAAAAATTTAAAAAAATTAAAAATTAATTAAACATGATAAAATTAAATTAGCCAAGATCTGACTAACCGCTAAGTGGTCTAAACCTCTGCGGTGGCGTATAGGTACTTTGATGGTGGTGTGTCTTTCCTAATTTAGTGGTGTTGGGATTGTGGCCAGGATTAAAAAAGGAATACTCCGGTGGTTTAGTCATGTAGAAAGAACGAACGAGGAAAGAGCGGCAAAGCAAATTTATGTAGACGAAGGTTTATCGATTAAATTGGAGATATATTGAAAATGGGCCAGATTAGGAGTCCCCTTAACCGACGAGCGTGTATGAGTAGATATATGGATGTGAAGGAGGTGAGAGAGGTGTGTCAGGATCGTGCCAAACGGAAGTCCGTAGTCTCTGACTATCCCTTCTGGGTGACAGGCGTGAGTGTTTATGTTTATGTTTTATGGCGTTGGGAGTGGTGGTGCTTGGATGAGTGGTGACGGGTATTATGCACGCAATTGAGGAAAGGTGGCAGTTATTCTTCAAACAAGAAGGTTTCAAGGTATGACACATCGTTTCATTTTATTATGCAGATCTTGGCCAATTGAATTTTTACATCTTTAATATAATGGATTTCCGCAAATAATTGCCGGATTCTATTAATTATTTCCCCCAAGGAACACCACAAAGCACGGTGCTTAGCCACCTGCAACATCCTTTGACTTCTCCAATGCCTTACTAGGTTGTCATTCCATCTAGTGAGACTAGGAGTGCGCCCAACAATTCGATTATCGATTTGAGGGTGCCATTCGAGAACCTGTCTCTTTTATAGTGATTTATTATATATTCTAATAAAATTTTTATCTATTTCTATTAGGTTTTCCCAGTGGTTGACCGGCCCATTGCTACTTCAGCTTACTGATGATACGTTGCGCTTCATTGGTTACTCTGGTTCTACTGCAGATAGATTCAACACGAAGTCTATCACGCAGAAAAACTCCGAACACCACTACTAGTGTCTTACTAGTGCCATAAAACTCGTAAACTGTGTTTTGTGGCATTCCTTGGGGTTCTATGTTAAGCAGTAGACATGTGAAGGGTTGTGAAGATAGTGATTATAATGATGAAGATTAATGAAACATTTTTTAATTACTTTTTTAAAAACATTAAGGTGACGAATGAGCACACAGTTTACCTCATGTCAAGTGAATTCTGTGACCCACAAAACCTTACCATCCATCGTACATTAACCATCTATCCTCCAATAACATTTAAAATATAGATATTGTCACGCTTGAGGACTCAGAGTAAATGCCTATTTTCCATTACATAATATGATCTCAGGTTCCCTAGACTCACTTTATTCACCATACAAAGCGTAGCAGCATTAAACTGCTATTTCACGCTGGTATTCAGAGAGAGCGTGGACCTTCCCCTGTCGAACCGACCTATTAGTGCTGGATAATATCGCTGGAGTATGGCTCTGCCACGTATAGTAGTTATCCTACATGTTCAACAAATATTTAAATAAGTAAATCATTCTGTTTAATAACCGGGTAACTGTTACATGCGAAAAAAATCAAATATAACAGTGATTCCTTCCAGATTGAATCTTTCAATTCTACGAAGAAATCACAACGCCTTTTGTTGGACCTTGTCAGCTTCACTTTAAGGAAATAATATGTTCGAATATGATGATTATGTTCGAAAATTATTATTGTTACTTTTATATATCATGCTTCTTATAATACTCGTAGAGTTTTTGTTTAGGTTTTGTATTTTTTATACTATGTTGTGCTCGAACGTGCGAGCTAGTTAACCAAGAGAGGTAACTGCAAACTGGGGCTTATTATATTATGTATTAAAAATTTATAAAATTATTATCAGTATTCTTCTGTTTCCTCTTCCAAAACTGGAAAGATTTTAATTTTGGCACTATACCGAGAATAGAATGGTGTGGTAATTTAAGTGTTTAGTTTTAGTTTTTATTATAGAAATAAATATTTTATATTTGAATGTTATGTAAATAGATTAATCAGCATCAGTCTTTAGTACCAATATTAGCGACTTAGTTACATTTCATTAAGACCATCTACTTTTATATAAATTCGCCAAACTTGTTTCTAGATGCATAACGGAGACATAACTCGACAATTTTTGTAATTTAAAATTTTCTATGTTTTTTATATATTTGATTTATGAAAAAATATCATATAACACATATACAATATGTTTTTGATACAAAACATTTGCATCTAATGTTGCAAATATTTTTAAAATAATTAAAAATTATCCTTGGAGAGAAACAGTGGAATACTTAACGAGAAATTTGCTAATCTGTGCCCGAAGATTAAGATTTATGGGTTAAAAGGGAATCGTTAAAATGTCCCATGTTGTTCTGGAATTTATGGATCCCATGTTTATGTGGGGTTTATAACAAATAAGATATTGCAAAATATGTTACTTGCTAGTATTTTAATTATTGGTAGTATTATAATTATTATAACTATTTATTATATTATACAATTATACTAGCTCGCCAGGCAGATGTTATTCTACCCTTTCCAACGACCCTTCCTATAAAAATCCTTAAATTCGCAATAAAAAATTTTGAGGGTCATTTATCGGGATAAAAATTATCCTATCTCTCAAGTTGGACCAAACTGAACACAGTGTGCAAAATTTCATTAAAATCAGTTCAGTAGTTTAGGAGGTCATCGCCGACAAACAATGTGACACGTACTTTTTATATACAATACTAATTGACCAGGCAGACGTTGTTCTGCCCTTTCCAACCACCATGTATCCTAAAAAATCATTGAATTCACAATAAAAATAAATTGAGGGTCACTTATCGGGATAAAAACTATCCTATCTCTCAAGTTGGACCAAACTGCACACATTGTGAAACATTTCATTGAAATCAGTTTTGTAGTTTAGGACTTCATCGCGGACAAGCAATGTGACACGTAATTTTTATATATAAAGATATGATATAAAAGCTTGTCGCGTGATTTACCTATTTTATAATAAACATTATTTTTTTCTTAGAATTATCTACTTATGTCAATATCAAGTTACGTATTGTTTCCTTGTTTATGTAAACGTTTTGGAAACGTACGTATTCCGGAAAAATCTACCGTCCATAAAAAGTTCATAGAACAGATAGAATCTGATATTAAACTCAATCCATGTAAATTTTGGCATCACATTTCGAGTATGCGATCTAAAAGTGGTTATGAAACTAATATTACCTATCAAAACACAATGATACCAGGGCAAAATGCAGAGTAAGCGTTTGCAAACTATTTCGCCAGCGTTTTCTTACCAGACACTCCTAAACTTAATTCAGCTAACGTAAACATCTTGGTTCATTGAAATAATAGTAATTATTGCGATTAATAAGTTAATGCCAACTAGTGTTATGGGCCCTGATTATTTACCACCTTACATAATGAAAAGTGCCAAAAAGGTTTTGTGCTGTCCTCTCTATCATATATTCAACCTAGCATTAAAAGTTGGAATTTATCCTCCACAATGGAAATTGTCAAGAGTAACTCCAATACGAATAGGCTCGAACAAGGCGATGGTTGAAGAATATCGACCAATTGCATTTTTTTCATAAACATGGCAAATATTTTAGCAAAATCTTGCATAGGTACTTATACGCACAAGTGGAAAAGTACTAACGCAATGAACAACCCTATTCCCGAAGCAAAAAATCAGCGCGTTTTAACAGGGGGTACCAGATTGAGGTCATCTATTTTGATTTTCGAAGGGCGTTTGACAGGGTGAATAATAATAAAGGTGATGAGTTGCAGCCATAGGCTAAGCCCTATGTCCTCTCCAGTTAATCGCAGACTGTCTTTGTCATCGTCAGCAGTATGTCAGTCTCGGTATATACGAGTCAAGACCCTATTACATGTCCTAGGTGTCGGTCAGGGATAATTTCTTGGCCCTCTGCTCTTTTTGGTTATGATAAATGACCAACAGTGGACGCACACTCGAAACCTTTGTTGTAGGCAGATTACTTAAAATTGTTCACGGAGATTAAATTACAAGCCGATTGCGCGGCAATGCAGAGTGATGTAAATGCTATATTTCTGCGGAGTGCTAAGAATAAAAAGTGATTGTGCTGTGTCCATGGCGAAAACCAGATTGAAACTGAGATAACAAGTTATTTCTACAAATAAAGACATACAATAGTTGGTGACCTATAGATACAAGAAGTTTTAATTAAAAAAAAAAGATCTATAGTTGTTGAGTTAAGTGAGGGAATTTTTGAAAGAGAGATAATATAAGCTCTACGCCAAGAAGCAGGTAAGACCCCAGAAATTAGAGAAAAATTGATTATGTGAGTTATGAAGAGAGTAAGTTTTCGAGAACAGAAGAGATCATGAGGCAACTCGCATTATCACAGCTTTGGATTTAATAGATACAAACTTCGTCAATAGAGACAGGGCATTTCTCAGCAGGGGCAAGTGCTACAAATTGAAACTAGAAAGATCCTCCTTAAAACCAAATACGATGACGCGTTCCGTTCTGTGCCTAAATAAAGACATTGCTTCCGCGGTCCAGCATTTGCGTATGCCCAGACATTTGCGAACTAGTAAGAGTAGAGAATGTTGTTGGCAACTTAAAAATTCGGAAATAACAACAGATATGCCCTTAAAACACACTTTTTTCTCTCAACATTCGAACTAAGTAAAGGATCAGAGAAGCGTATTAATATGGTGCGACAATTGCCTTCGGT
The DNA here is from genome assembly GCA_033319125.1 of Parnassius glacialis. NCBI lineage: Eukaryota > Metazoa > Arthropoda > Insecta > Lepidoptera > Papilionidae > Parnassius > Parnassius glacialis. Next base: position 11,312,420 of record JAVANC010000022.1, on the reverse strand, counting down.
GATTTTACCGAGAGGATGAGATACTTTTATTGAATCACTAGTAAAAGTTTGAAGCCCAAGTTTATTTACGAAACGTTCAACAAAATAATTAGAGAGGCTCCCAGCAGTATTTTCTGGTACGACATAAAACAAGAAATATTTCCTACGGTTTCTCATCTCAATTATTTCAAAAGATTTTGCGCACTCGAATATTTGTTAAGTAATAGGCAACAAAGAATAAATAGAGTAATGTTATATTTGATGATTAGATTTATAATTTAACTAGCTCGCCAGGTAGACGTTGTTCTGCACTTTTAGACGACCCTTCATATAAAAAATCCTTAAAATCGCAATAAAAAATTTTGAGGGTCATTTAGCGGAATAAAACCTATCCTATCTCTCAAGTTGTACCAAAATGCACACAGGATGCAAAATATAACTGAAATCAATTCAGTAGTTTAGGAGTCCATCGCGGACAAACAACTTGACATGTAATTTTTATATATAAAGATTATTCCAACAAGTTATTGAATACCAAGACAAAATTATAATGTAAAGCTAATGTCCGTAAGTTAGGTATTTTTAGTATAGAAAATTGACATCATTTATTGTAATAATAATTTAATATAAAAATTATGATGACATTATTGAATTAATTTATACGTATATTTGTTAATGATATTGATTATTTTTAAAAATATATTTAAGATATAATATTTTAAACCTGAAATAGATACACTATGGAGCACAAATGTACAAACATATTCTTAAGATCTTATTTAATTTTTCCTGTAGTCATGCAATAAATATATTTGATTTAAAGTATACTCATAATGCTCCAGACTTGAGATTTGAAATCCTGAAATTCCTCTTGAAGACGTAAAGTGGTTGTGCTGGCCAGTGGTGTTGATGGTTTGATTGGGCATTCAAAATAGAATAATTTCTTCAACATGTTAGCTTCAATAGTTCGATGATTTTCCAAAACCTTTACGAAAGATGCCATTTTAGAGTGCAGTGAAGTTCAATAAGATATTTTGTGAAGAGAAGAGGCAGATAGTTTGTAGGTTAGCTGGTAGTTTGGGACAAACACAAAATTACAACATTAAACTGTGCACCTTATATTTGAACCTTATAGATGGACTCTGAGCTGAACTATAAGTAAACTTGGATTATGTATAAAACAGAAAACTAAATATGATCAAATAAAATTTTAATTAAGATTAAACTTATGAGCACAATGTAGACTTTTTATACTCCTATACTGCCGAAAAAACTATACTGCCTATTTGTAACAGTTATAAAGTCAACAATCATGTTGTGACTCTGACTGAAACTATGAAAGACCTAGCGGTAATATTTGATCACAACCGTACATTCCACGCTCACATATTAAAGTAAGCTAAGGAACCATACAAAAACTTAGGACTCGTTTTCAAAAATGTTAAAGAGTTTTGTAACGATAGCCTAATACGCTTAATATTCAGTGCTCTGGTACGCTCGAAATTCGAAATTAGTTGTTGTGTTTGGAATTCGTATGAAACCATTTATGATCTTCTTTTGGAAAAGATCAAAAATACCTTTTTAACATATCTCTACAGGCACCTTTATGGATACTGTCAATATTTATATCACACCAAATTTCTCCTCGGTTTTTTGATATACAATTCATTGTTATCACGGCGAGCGTATCAACAAACTATCATTGCGTGGAAAATAATTCGCGGGAAGATAGATCTTTTAGACCTGAGTGCTGAACTGTTTAGATTTTTGTACCAAATAACTACTGTCATAATCACAAGCATACATTTTTCACCGTGCTAGGTGCACGCACCGTTGTGTGCTCCAACTCGCCTGTTCCCCGAATCCACACCGCACTTAATACTCTTCTGGACACAATTCCTGAGTACAACCTATTTGCAGATGAATGGACGGTAATATTGATGGAGTGTCTGATGTTTTCTGCGGTCGAAGAATGAATAATATGTTGTCTTTAATTAATGTTATTAGTTTAACGGTTTAAATTAAAGTAAAAACAAATAAATAAATAAAAATAGGGGCTTGTTTTTAAATATGTTTTTTTATTGAAAAAAATAATAATTATTTAGTTATCGCTGGACATGTTTCTTGGTCTATTTATTTTTTAAGCCGTAAATTTTGACCCGAACAAATGAACGCTAATATCATAATCTGGGACTCCGAAAACCCAGGGATAACAAAATTACAGACGGAATAGAGCAACTACTTCTTTGATTGCCAACTTAGATCCGCCATCTTTAAATGTTTTTATCGCCCCCAGTTGATCCTTGTCGTTCTCTACAATGCACGTGCACCACTATAACTATCCTAAACCTTTGCCGAGTTATAAATTTTTAAAATTGGTATGGTGTCCATTTTTATTCCGCCATTTTGAAGGTTTTCACCACTGTATAATTTTGCCAGAGTTTATGTCGACATTGATATTGTTTAAGACAGGGCCCCGCTAAGTCTTACCTTTTAGCCAGGCAGTAGTACACCATATCCTCGAAGAGCTCAACGCGGACGTAATTTTATTTGTATTCTTCTCAGCAAACCTTTTCATTTGATATCCAATTGATACGCCACATGATACGCAAATAATTGTTTTGTTAACTTAAAATGCACTCTAGGTGCTATTGAAAAAAAATTGAAATCACACAAAATTCACAGATTATTATTTGTTGGCAACATTTTTAAAATACTTTGGCGGCAATTTCTAAACTGTGTGATGTTTGACCACAGATTAAAATTGGAATATATGCTTGAATTTATGCTTAAGACTTACTATGATACATTTGCAATATGACTGTCAACAAACGACTTTATTTAATTTTATTTAAAGTGTTTGTAAATTGTATTATTATAAATCTTAGTTTTCTGCACTCCTTCGCCATATTATCTTTAACCATGCCAAATCTTATACTACACCATGCTCACGATATGCTTAAAAAGAGTTACAAAGTTTCTCTTCACGTATTAATATAAAGATAACAGAATATTATATAGGTATTAGGGTGATAAATGTGCTAACATTCCACCTGATTGCAAGTGTCTTCTGCGTTCAATGCTCACCTACTCAACTTAAAAAAAGAAATGTGAATGCCATCTCCCTCACCCATTAAAGTGTACTGTAGATACACTGATGCTTAGTGACTTAAAACATAAGAATGTGCTACCAAAAACAAATTTTGTGAATATCATATTATATGCAAATACTTTGTTCCGGTTTTAGTGTGCTTGAGATTTTCTTTGGTATTATTTATTGCTTAAGAAACTTACCCGGTAACCTTTCCGCGTACTTATAAGGGTAAAGGATACTTGAGTATCTTACTCTCTATGAATCTTGTATTATGTTACACTTTAGCTTTATAGAGGTAGCAGATTTTTTTTTAATATTACAAATATATTGAAATAAGCGTTTACTTCCAATCACAATGGCTCTATTGACAGCGTACGGTTTAAACTAAACACTTACTTTTTTAGCTTATCAGAAATTGTATAAAAAGCACGTGTGCGAGGTGAGCACGGGATCAGCGCGGAACGGGAACGAGGCGGGCGCGTGGCGTGTGCGAGGCGGGTGCGGTTGAAGGTCGATAAATGCAAATTCAGATTTATTGATTTGTCATAAGACTCAAATTTCAAAGCGAGTTAGACGCGGGTGCTACGCGCGTGGCGTGCGCGTAGCGGGTACGTGTCGTGGAAGTGCGGCCTACATGCGGCCGTTGACAATTTACATCATCAAATATTTTCACACAATATGTATATTCATACCATTGGACTTACTGCCAAGCTCCAATAATAGCCAGCGTGATGATGTATTATTTAGAGTAGAGATTACTCTCTACTCTATATACTCTGATATGATATCCTCATATAAAATGAGCGTCCGTCATGCAGAACGATCATTCACATAGCACATGTCATGTTGCATTACCATCTCACCATAGGTCTGCATGTAGGATTTTCTCACAATGTTTTCCTTCACCGTCGGGTACGTGTAAATCAGAGCTCTGAGCTACCTCGGCTATAACATTACTCACGGGAGAACATAGAGCTCTAAAATGTTCTTTTTCACAAATATAATTTTAAAATATGTTAATCGTTGTGCCGTAGTTGAAAATGAGCTGACAACAATTTTCTTTAAGTTTCGTAAAATAGCGCACATTTGTTAAAAATAAACGAGTTATATATTTTATTCTTCGGGTAATAAAAATTAATATACTGTAATTTTGTAGACAATGTTATCATTTTAAAAGATAATAATGCCATCTCTTTAAAAAAGGTTATATTGAGAGGTTTTTAGTTTTGGTATTATGTTCCTAAAGGAACTCTATCCGCGACTGGCCGTTGCTACTGGTGATAAGAGGGCTGGTTTTTTCTGGCTCAAATGCTAAGTATAGCCATTCAGCGAGGAAACGCAGCCAGCGTTCTTGGCACGTTACCACGGGGAGTGGGACTGTATGATAATTAAGTTATTAGTTTTTTAATATTGTATATAATAAAATTATTAATCTAGAAATTCATTAATTAATTTCGATAGATCTGCATGTGATTATTGCGAAATACTCATGTTCCTGAAACATTTAAAAGATTTTTGTCATTTTACATTTTTTCAATGTTTTTAACGTAAAATTCATTTTATTTCTTATCTTTTCTAAATGAAAATCTACACAATTTATGTATGTTTAGCCGACTCTGTGTAGTGTTCAGTAAAAAGCAAAAATGGCGGAGGGACTGTGAGTCGCGCATTATAAACTCCTTGGTATATGATGTGTGTGTGTGTGTGTGTGTGTGTGTGTGTGTGTGTGTGTGTGTGTGTGTGTGTGTGTGTGTGTGTGTGTGTGTGTGTGTGTGTGTATGTGTGTGTGTGTGTAAATATATAGCAGAAGCTTACTGTTTTATAACTAAACATAATATTTTATCGTAACTGATATTTAAATATAAATTATTCTGTCTGTGAGATATAATAGAATACCAATTCAAACAACAAAATATTATATCAAAAATTGTCAGACCTTAAATATTGAAAGTGGTGACTATTACAGGGATGCTTATTGTTTATCGCAATTGCTACGCTTGTTCAAATAACTTAGAAATTATGTTAGAATTATATTAGACCACACAACTTGGTACACAACATTAGGAATTAGGGAGAGGTCCTTTAGTTGAGTATGTTGGTCGTCTATTAGCATAGTTATCATAAAGTTTAAAAACATTTACCGCGTCACAAGTTTCATATCGCTAATGGAAGATATATTGCATTTTGAAATAAAATTTCGTCGAATAGTGTTGGTATCCGCAAGATGGTGGCATTGTTTTATGCTTTATTATTACGAATTTTTCAGATTGGACGCTAAGCTAATACTTATAAATAAACTTGAAATATTTGTCTGTAATATCTAAATAACTGCCCTTTATTGAAATCAGAGGATTATTTTCATGCCATGCTGTACTGATTATCTTAAATATAAATTATGCCACATTTATAGACCCAACCCTGGCAAAGACGAGGCAGGTTTCTAGTATTATATTAAAGTAATTCTTCAATATTTTAGATTTATTGAAAAGCTACAATCAAATATCTTTCGTTTTACATCAGCTATGCAATAATTTTTATTTTTCTATGATTTAAAAAATATAAACATGTTGAAACAGCACTCATCGAACTGAATATTTGAATCAACATTTCAAACCAAATAAATATTTTCCCTACGCTTTCATTTCGTGAAAATTCATCCCTCGCTTTGTTTGTCGAATGTCACGAAATCATAACAGTTTAAATATTTGTAGACCCACATTATTTTATCGATATTAAATGTTCAAGCAGTGTTTTTTTTTTGTTTATTTAGGACCACTAGTATTCAGTACACTACATCATCCATTTATTTATTACAGTAAAAGTCCAATAAGTCCATAAGCGGCAACCATCGATTGCGTCATAGGGGGAATTTTGTTATAGTTGCCACGCAATTATTTTATTATTTCTTACACCGCCAATTCACAATCACGAAGAATTCAATCATAGTTAAAAAACTATTGGTAAATCCAATTGTAACTGTTTAAATTTTAAAGTAGTTTAAATACATACAAGTTTTCACTAATAACCTTATTATTATACTATCAATCTTCCGATAATTTTATGTCAAACTTCAATTAAAAAAAAAGTTTGGAAAATCCAAAAGTGCACGACTCCTAATGTTCATATGATCACCATATCATTCAGGTCACACCAAAAGGTCCAAGACGTATTTAAGTATATTTATATACAAATCCTACTTTATACGTACGTACGTAGTACTATTATGTATTCTATTATTTTAAAATGACGAATTTTAAATGACGTTGTGACAAGGATTAAGAAAGGAATGCTTCGATGGTTTGGTCATGTAGAAAGAATGAACGGGGAAAGAGTGACAAAGCAAATTTATGTTGCAGAAGTGAACGGCAGGGTCGGGAAGGGACTCCCTAGACGAAGGTTTATCGACCAAATCGGCGATACATTAAAATGGGCCACATTAGGAGTACCCTTAACCGACGAGCGTGTATGCGTAGATATATAGATGTAAAGAAGGCGAGAGAGGTGTGTCAGGATCGCGCCAAATGGAAGTCCGTATTCTCTGCCTACCCCTCTGGGTGACAGGCGTTAGTGTTTTTATTTTTATTTAATAGTTATTTTAAAATATTGTAATAAAAGTCTGTGATTATAATAATAATCAAGTATGTATCAAATTTAGTTTTTCGAATATTTTGTATTTGCACAGCGGTCTTATTGAGCACGAACCGCTGCAAACAACCGATACTGTATCCACTCATGACTGCGGCTGAGCCCGAAGTGAGTGAGTGAGGTAGTCTATTTAGTAAAATAAATTGTTACAAGGCTGCTCAAAACATCGAAAATTTCGGAATTTCTCAGCAGAAAAAAATAGTTTTAAGTAAACAAAACAAAATTGAACTGCCATTTACATTCCATTACTTATGGCGTATACATCTAATTTTTAATGGATATCTTAGACCCATGATAGATGAAGAGATTAAAAATTAGAGTGAGTTGAAAAATTGATGTTTTCAAAAGTTATCGTGTTTACCTCTCCATGCGGACTTGATAAATCCACACCATAAGCCACTTAAACCACCTTTTTAATGTAAAAATAGCAATGAATAGATTTAAAAAAAAATTAATAAGCACATTGTGTCAATGTGCTTTTTATGCTATTTATATGTATAGTATGATCATTAGATACGATTTTATGCGGCAAAACGTTGGAATCTTGATTTTTAGGTCCTAGTAGAGCAAGCTACGCGATTCACGCATAAGGCATGCAATACCATTTTTATATTATGTCATAATATAAAGTATTGTTCATTAGAAAAAAAATTCTGACGAATATCATATCATTATGTAATTTATGTTTTGTGGATGTTAACATAATCCTGAAGTAAATTTCTAAACTGAATTCGGTTTTTTGCTTGTGTTTCGTACTTTTGTATTACAATGAATTAAATTTTAAAACATAATTTTACAAAGTCATCTTGCAAAAGACTTCAAATAGAAATTTTAAAATCGGTCGGATTATATTTCAAACTTGAATACCCTAAAATTCAAAAATAATGATACTCCGTTTCGTTTGAGCTTCTCATACATTTCACGTAATCCTATTATAAATTGACATTTTACTCTAAACTTTCGTTTCAGTACTCACTCAGTAAAATATTAGTAGGTTGAAAAATAAGTAATGAACCTTAAATTATATTTACGACATGATATATTTGTGTGGTTATACACCACAACATATTTTACTGTATGTAGAAATGGACTTTCGATGGGCTGTATTGATGATGATGATAATAATCGCAAAACACGTCCATTATTATATTCCAGGTCCTTTTTATGATATTTGTCTTAAGGTGACTTTGTTTGGAAACTAATTTTTAGGGTTCCGTACCTCAAAAGGAAAAAACGGAACCCTTATAGGATCACTTTGTTGTCCATCTGTCTGTCTGTCAAGACCCTTTTTCGCAGGAACGCGTGGAGGTATCAAGCTGAAATTCTTATCACATACTCAATTTTACTGTCCCTTAGAGATGTGAAATACTCAAACTTCTAAGCCAACGCAATCAAAAGATACAGCCGTTTATGCCGTAAATTTTCGACATTCGCAAGGGAATCAAAACCTACAGGGTACTTCCCCTGAACTCGAAATCTTAAAATTTGGTACGAAGCAACGTAGTATAGCACAGATAAAGAAAAAATTGCGAAAAGCATTTATTTTTAGTTACATCATATAATAAAAATATTTTAAATAATTTTAAACTTATATATTTGTTCGGAACCCTCGGTGCGCGAGTCCGACTCGCACTTGGCCGGTTTTTTTATACGAGTACTATTGTTCATCTTGCAGCAAATGACAAGGTCTTACTAGGCCTTCTTGTAAGTTTTATGATTTTTTTTTCTTAAAAACCTCCTACGTAAGTATGGTGAAGCATTACTATAGAGTACCTAGATATCATTATTAGGAAGAATACCATATATCTGTAATCTCCTCTATTTCTCTTTTTACTTACACCAAAACACAATTAACGGCTTCCGAAACATTACTTTGTATGGGTTATTAGTTAGTTGTTGATTATGTAAATTCTGCTTAACCTTGACTTATATGCAAATAAGTTCAAAATAAGTAACATAAACTTTACAAATATTTTCAGCGTAGTTGAAGTACCCGACACAAGCAAAAAATATAGTTATAAAATATTTGACCGTAAAAAAATTAAGTACCACTCGTTGCAGAGAATTATCCTTTGTCTGTTTATTGTTAATCTTTATTAAATTTTATCACTATATTTCTTTAAATATGAAGCTGAATCCAAATGTATTATTAATTAATTTTAACGTCTTTAATATAATTGATTTTCGCAAAATGACGCCTGATTATTTATTTATCTTGAATCTATCATCACACTTAGATTACTTACTATAGAAAATATAAGCAAAATCTGATGGATACGTCATAATGTTGGTTTAACCATCGTATTCACACACATGCAAAATAATTAAATCAGTGACAGGAAGACTGAGACTGCGATTGCAATTCTGTTTTTCACGCAGGGCGACCATATCCCCCCTTTTACCGAAAGAGGCTATTGCCTGATTGTTATATGTATGAAGTTGTATGCGGTCTGATAATGATGACATTTATAAACTTGGTCTTCGATTTTATTGCAAAAATTTGTACAGTGCTGTATAAATGAATTTACCAACCTCGAATCTGACATTTGACTACCGTTAGTTGGAGTTTGAGTGCGAATGGGTGTACTGGAAGTGTTACGAGCACTACCTACTAAGATTTTAAAATAAAATATTTCGTATTGAAATTTTCTTTTAGAGAGTGATCTTCAAACCTACAGGGTCCCGGTCTCGTCTCGTCGGTCGATCCCGGTATGTCATAAAGGGAGCCCTCCTGGCACAAGTTCGGGAATTAATTCTGTCATCGTCAAGTTTAAGTCCCCTGTGGAATTTTTGTGATACAAATTTTATAATTACAATTATTAATATCATACGCGCGGGCGCTCGGAAATTAAAAAAAGTGTTGTTGTGTACATTTGGGAAACCCACTTTTGCGTTTCGGTTAGGTATGCCATCGTTATTCCGCGAAAATGATAAGATCTTATTAAAGTCAACAATTTTTGCTATTCGATTTACATACAAATCACAACAAAGCCGCTATTCAATCCTCACATCATCCGGGCTTTTCAAGCCTTCCAATGGATAAACGAGGCTCATGTAAAAGCCAGATTCCGTTAAAAATTTTTACGTGATTACGTTCAAAGACTTTTTACATAGAAAAGGGTACCTAAAGGTAATTCTATAAAGTGTAGGGTATATATTATGTTGTTCGGTGTATAATTAAATGGACTATAATAAAAGGTAATGATTGAAACCTCTATGTACGCCTCTGGGTGTACATTTCTTGAAAAATATGATTTACTTTAAATCCTTTATTATTAGAAACAGAAACGGAAACTTTTCTTATTCAATATAGATTTAAAATAATACTTATCTACAGTCACTCGTTTGTTTAATTTACTAATACTAATTTAATTCATTTATAGATATCAATTATCAGTTGATACTGATTTTTTACGGTTAACAATAAAATTCAAAAAAAATCAGCTTCATTTACGTTTCAAATGCGAAGGATATTTTACTTTGTTTTTTCATTTATTTATCACTAGCTGTTCACCGCGACTTCACCCGCGTGTCATTTAGGGTTTTAATTATATCGCTCAGAACCCTTATTCTTTTCCTGAAATATTAGTTACCTATGTTACTCCTTAGAACATCAGCTATCTGCCAGTGAAAGTCCCGTCGAAATCGGTCCAGCCGTTTCGGATATTAGCCGAAACAAACAGACAGACAGACAGACCGACAGAAAGACAGACAAAAGTTTTACAAATTGAGTTTTTATTATAAGTACCGCATATACATTCATATGCATTTAGTAAAAAGCTGTTATTTTAACATTACAAACAGACACTTACATTTTATTTACTTGTATAGATGTATAGATTTAAAAGTTGAATACAAAAAGAAGTAAAATAGCATCTATAAACCACAAAGGTTTTTAAGTAATGCAAATAAGTATCCGATCTTTAATATATTGCTTTAATAAAATGTTGTTATTTAAAAAAGGGGTTGTTTTAGTGATCGTTTCAGGAGGGTATTAGTAAATAATACATTAGATCAACATTCTTCTACCTAAAGTTGTATGCTTAAATGTACCTACGCTTAAGATATCAAAATATACAGAAGATGTCACCACGTATCTCCGACTTCGTTGCTATGTATGTTCAACGACTTCTCAATAACGGCTTTACCGATTCGAATAATTTAAATTGTGTTCTATTAACGTGACTGTTATTTATTTAGTCCAAAACATAGAAAAGAAATAAAGAAAAAAATATTGCAAACACGCTACACACTATTAGATAATTACCTAAAATTAAATATTTGTAAATACATCAATTAATAAAGGTATAACAAAAATAAAAACAACAACGTCTAATTGTCGTTAACGTAGCTGCTGATGAATTCTGTGTTCGAGTCCCAGATTGGGCAGAAAAATATTTGTTATCGAGTTTTTCCGTCACGAAATTTTCAGTAGCCTACCAGTGCAAGAAAGTAGCAATGTTTCATGCCCTTGACTTGGCGTACATAAAGGCGTTGGTCGTGCGCCTGATTTATTTCTGGTCGCGTGGTATTGCCGTCCCACTGGACTATGAGAGCGAGGGAATAGAGAGTGTATATGTATGTGCGAGATTTTGCGGCTTTTCGTGTTTCCGAGACATGGGGGTTAAATAGCGCCAATTTCCTGTTTCCAGAATACTAATGAAAATTTCTTGATAAAAAAGACGCACGATTAGCAGTGGCGCTTATGATAACAAGACCAACGACACAGTCCATATTAACCAGTTAATTATTATATTTTTATATATGACAAAAATCTTTTTAAAATATAAACTTCGAAGGACTGGTTCAACACAAAAATAGATGAGCTGTTTTCTCTTCATGACTCACTAGGCAACGTTTTGTTTTTGTTTTAAAAATATGTAGTTTTTCCTATGTACTTTTCCTTCTGAATATTTAGTTATGATCTCCGAAAGTTTAATAAATATAACAAAAATATGAAAAGTAGAACAATTCTCCTAAAGATAAATTACATAAGCATTAATATCATAATTACAGTCCATAAGTCTACTACTGTACATAAACCTCTCCCGTGGATTGCCTTATAAGATATATTTGCCATAACTGCCACGCCTGGCAGGCAAGTTGGCAACCGCAGTTACTTACTTCTGTATCACTCAGGTGTAAACAATATCTAAATTGTTGTTAAGAAATTCTAAAAATCTGCCAGAGAAACTGGATATTTTCCAGAAACTATGGCAAATAGGTTCTTTTCTTTTTTCTTTTTTTAGTATTCGTTCAAAAAGCTGTTCGGCTGTAAAAATTTGACAAGCTGTAATGAATGTAAACTATAGTTGAAAGAACTTTCACCTATCTCCCCAATGAATATCCAATCTCTTACACCCGACAAACTGTACTAGATTATCATTTTGTCCATACAATTTGGCGTATTTGTTAATTGCTAAGAGTTTCGATATTAATTCAGCTCAAAAATTTCAATCAGTCCCAGTAGTCTTGTTACCAGGTAAAGCTTCTTTTTCATTACTCCGTTAACTTCTATTCGTCACATAAATTGAGTACGGTAGAAAGTTGTGGTTTGAAAATAAAACTAACTTAGAGTCACTAACTTTAAAACTAGCTCGGAAACACGTACTGCGTACTCCACATCCAAACGTCTTTTACTGTCTTCGATTAATTGGCGTTGAAATATTTCAAAATAGCAAATGGTATATTCCGAACAACGGCATATCAAATTTAATTTCAGACAGCTTTGTTGAATATAATTGACATATAGTGCATAAAATGTTCTTAAACAACTACCTAAAATGAATTTAAAGCATGTGTCCATCTAAAAATATAACTTATATTTTTTTCTTCATTTGCGTTTTTCAATTCACTGAAGGATGCAGATTTATGTTTTATATAGACCATCAAGTAAGCACCGATAGGCATAAATTACTTGTAAATAAGTAAAATTAATTGATAAATAAAAATAGTATAAATAAAAAAAAAACTGTCAGTTGTAGGACTGCACGTGAGACACTGACCTCTACGTATGGACAGGCTACACACCGTGATATATTGAGGCGATTTGATTTTCGCTCTTTTAGCGCTGAAAGCAGAAGTGAGTATCCATGGAACTAGCAGTAGAGATAAGATAAGGATCATATTAATATAATGCCATACAATAAATAAATGTATAAATTAACACCTAGGCCTTAGACGCAAGCGTCATACCTCATATGAAATCAAGATTGACGTTGTGTAGGTCTATTTAGGTTTTTTTCGTAACTACAGAACAGATTTGCACTCCGAGTTCCACCATTGGATATGTTGGTTCCTTCGCGAGTACTGTACTGGAAAATATTCAACTGAGAATTTATTGTCAATCGTTCATTCAGTTCTAGTATTATATAAAGCAAATTAGCTGCTAAAATAACGCCTATTCTAATTATTCACATATCTGTCTATAGACAGGATAAACTATATCTTCTTATATATAAAAATTAATGTTTTTGTTCGTATTTTGTGCACTACCATACCGTTCATCAGATTGCGGTAAAAATTTTAATTACATAGTTATCAGTTAATTAAAACTTCATTTTCAAAATTCAAGTTACAATAAAAAAAACTATGATAAAAAAACTTCCCGCGGTATAGTGACAAAAACGATGCGTTTCCTTTCTGAATGGCTATACTTAGCCTTTGAGCGTGAAAATAAGCAGACCTTTCATCACAAGCAGTGACGATCAGTCGTGAATAATTTTTTTTTGGGAACTTCACAGCACGTGAACCCCACGGACTGGTAGTCTCTACAGCGAATGGCACAAATATGTACTCATCTCTCAGATACTCACATTTGGGCTACTTAATTCAGTTGCCTTTGATGCCGCCCCTGTTTTAATCGAGGCAACCCTGTGATGAGAGGCTGTCAAAGTGTCTACACAAGTGGTATCCCACACTAAAGCTGTATATCTCTAACAAACATCCAAAGTCATACCGTCGAGTCTCCTGCCATCATCTCTAAAGATTACACAAAGCTCTAAAACCAAGGAAACTTCCATAGAGACACGAGAGAGATAATATCGTTCAAAGAACCGTGACGGAATAACATTATATTAAAGAATACCATCTTATTATATATATATATATATATATATATATATATATATATATATATATATATACATATATATATATACCTCATATTATAAAAATGTGGCATTAAGGGTGGATTCGACCAAATACCAGGTGTATCATACACCAGAGTAACTAACCCTCGAACAATTTTACTCTTTGGTCTTAATCTAAGATATATTCCTTAGCGTTTTTCCAACATAAACGTGGAGTAGCCAATACTGGGCATTGTTTATCTAGAGTTTTTTTAATCAATAATAACCGTAAAATTTGATAATTATCTGTTGTCGGCGACTTTGGTTGTTAACAGATATGGGTAGAAAAAAACATCGATAAGTATTATAGACAAGGAACACGACAACCCTATTGAATTTTATTGTTTTTCAAAACTCAGTAATATAAAGCTAAACATGAAGGTAATTACGATATTAAGATTAGTGACAAATTATTTTATTTTTCACAAAGGAGTAGTGTATCTGAGCATGATGGTCATGTGAGTTAAGTGCTTTTTGCCCATCCCGAAAGTGCCCAAAGAGTCTAAAGAAGCCTTTTCAATTAAAACTTTACCTATACTTACTAACCTCACTGGATTGTTTTATTTAAATAATGGCACTTTTTGGTTTTGGTTTTTAATATAAAAATATACCCTCATACGGGGCTTTTCTCGTGTATAGTGGAGACAGTTTACAGGCATAAATTGCACAAGGACAAACATTCAGACAATATATTCTAGCAATATACCCCCCATGATGAAAGTTACGAAGAGACGGCCCCCAGTCCCCGGCGGCCCCGTTATTCCTGGCTACGGTGGCGACCATGGTAACGGCGGGGCAGGGGGTGCTAAGAATTTCCGGTGAAGGTTCGGTTGCCACCTACGACGACTCGACCTGGCAACATACAACGCACGCACCCTGAGGACTGCCGAGAAGATTGTGGAGCTGGAAGAAGAGGTAGACAATTTACGCTAGCATATTATAGGATTATCCAAAGTCCGAAGAGAGGGGGAGGATACGGTAATTCTTGAATCTGGCAACTTGCTCTATTACCGGGAGGGCGACCATCTGTCCAAGGAGGTGTCGGATTTATCGTCCACAAGTCTCTCGTTAACAACGTTGTAAAGATTGAGAGTGTGTCGACAAGGGTTGCGTACCTTATACTCAGAATCACGAAACGGTATTCGCTGAAGGTCATACAGGTTTACGCACCAACCTCGGCACGCCCCAATGAGGAGGTGGAGGAAATGTGAGGATATCTCTAGAGCCATGCATTCCTCCAAAACCGAATATACGGTGTTAATGGGAGACTTCAATGCAAAACTAGGCACAAGAGAGAACGGTGAGCTGAAATTGGCAACGGAACCCAAGGGGCCAGCAACTGGCCGACTTCATGGATAAAGAGGAACTCTTTATGATGAACTCTTACTTTCAGAAGCGGCCCCACAGGGAGTGGACCTGGTCAAGCCCCGACGGTTCGACAAAAAATGAGATTAACTTCATTATGACGACCAGACGACAACTATTCAGTAATGTCTCAGTGATCGCGAGGGTGAAAAACGGCAGCGATCACCGAATGGTTACAGGCACACTGAACCTAAACGTTAAATTGGAGGGGTCTCGTCTAATGAAGTCAACACTCCGTCCCCCTCGTGCTCTAATCCAAAGTCCCGAAACCTTTCAGCTGGAGTTACAAAACCGTTTACAGTTCCTGGAAGACTGCAATGAAGTGGACGATTTGAATGACAAGCTCGTGGAAACTGTTCATGCGATCGGAGCTAAGTTCTGCAAGACCCGCCGCAGAAGAACACAAAAACTTTCCGATCACACTCTTAATCTCATGGCTGTTAGACGGGAGATGAAGCTACATTCTTCAACAGATTGGACAGCATACAGGCAACTGAACAGACAGATCTCCAAACGCATGCGGCGGGACTTACGCAACTTCAATACAGCTCGTATTGAAAAAGCGATCGAGCGGAACGAAGGCTCCAAAGCCTTTGTCAGAGATCTGTCTGCCAGAAAGACCCAACTGTCAAACCTGAAGACCGAGTGTGGCAGCATCGTTTCCGGGGCACCTGAGATTTTAAGTGAAATTGAAGGGCCTTGGGCCTTGGTTCTCCTCGATCTCTTCTTCAATACAAGCTATATTAAAGTTGCGTCAGTTCCACCGCATGTATTTGGAAATCTGTCTGTTCAGATGCCTGTATGCTTTAAAATCTGTTGAAGAATGTAGCTTCATCTCCCGTCTAACAGACATGACACTAAGAGTGTGATCGAAGAGTTTTTGTGTTCTTCTGCGGCGGGACTTGCAAAACTTAGCTCCGACCGCATGAACAGTTTCCACGAGCTTGTCATTCAAATCGTCCACTTCATTGCAGTCTTCTAGGCACTGAAAACGGTTTTATAACTTGAGCTGAAAGGTTTCGGCACTTTGGATTAGAGCACGACTTCATTAGACGAGACCTCTCCAACTTAACATTTAGGTTCAATGTGCCTCTAACCATTCGGTGATCGCTACCAGTTTTAACCCTCGCGATCACTGAGACATCACTGAACAGTTGTATTCTGGTCATCATAATGTAATCATTATTTGGCTATCCATCGGGTCTTGACTAGGTCCACTTCCTGTGGGGCTTCTTCTAAAAAAAAGAGTCCACAATGAAGAGTTCCTCTTTCTCCTTTAAGTCAGCCAGCTGCCGGCCCCTTGGGATCCGTTTCCCTATTCCAAACTCCCCTACTTCCAGCTCACCGTTCTCTCTTGTGCCTAGTTTTGCGTTGAAGTCTCCCATTAACACCGTATATTGGGTTCTGAAGGAATGCATGGCTCTAGAGATATCGTCATACATTTCCTTCACCTCCTCATCGGGGTGTGCCGAGGTTGGTACGTAAACTTTTATGACCTTTAACGAATACCGTTTAGTTAATCTGAGTATAAGGTACGCAACCCTCGTCGACACACTCCCAAAATTTACAGCATTGTTAACGAGAGATTTCTGGACAATAAATCCTACACCTCCTTGGGACAGATGGTCGCCCTCCCGGTGATAGAACAAATTGCCGGATTCGAGGATTACCGTGTCCTCCCCCTCTCTTCGGACCTCGGATAATCCTTTGATATTCTAACGCAACTTGCCTATCTCTTCTTCCAGCTCCAGGATTTTCTCGTTAGTCCTCAGGGTGCGTGCGTGATAAGTTGCCAGGTCGAGTCGTCGTAGGTGGCAATCGAACCTCCACCGGAGATTCTTAGCACCTCCTCCCCCGCCGTTACCATTGTAGCCACCGTAGCCAGGAATACCGGGAACACCCGGGACTGAGAGCCGTCCTTTCGTAACTTTATTCATTGGGGGATATTGCCATAGTTGCCACGATTGGCGAGCGCGTCGGCAACCCATGTTTTTTTTATTGTGATATTGCTGTTATCAGAAAGATGCTGCTGCCCATCTCCTGCAAATTTTATTAGTTGAATTCAAGAATATTTGCATATTAATATTAATATTTTCATTCAAATTTGATAGCCTATGCTCCCTACCTAATTTTGCTCAGGAATGAAAATAATTTTAAATCTATAGGACGATTATAATATGAATCTTGCAAAAATTAAACTTTTTACATATTTAATAACTATAAAATGTACTAATGGTGGGGTTATTGGTATCGGAGCTAAGCGTATTTTTTATAAAGTAAGGGTGATAAACGATCCCACAGTCCACCTAATAGTACGTGGATGCTGTGTCCAATAGACATCTACATTTATCCTTGTTTCTGTACCAAAATGTAAATGTGTTGCCACCCCTGAGGATTGAGATGGAATGCCTCGTTTCCAGTAAGAAGTTTCTCCGGTCCTTTACATTCACCATACGAAACACAGCAGCATATAGCTGCTATTTTACGCTGGTATTCCGTGTGAGCGTTATACTTCCGCGGTCGAATTAACCCACGTGAGATCTAAACTTCACAGTACGTGAGCATCGAACCCGGGACTATCTCCACCGGCATCAATCAAATTATCAAAATTCAATTTGAATGATTTACCACGAGATTAATACACTCGTATTTTGAGGTCATGTGATGTCCGAAATTACTACAAATAATACTGGAGCAACGCGGTGAATAATTTACTCCATACTCCTCGCAAAATCAATGACTCTGCTGGCCATCTTCTGGGTTGTTTCTCTCTGTCGTTTCTTATGACACTCATGGGACAATATCCGGCAAAGCCTATCATTTCCTAAATCACCGAAGTTATATGGGTTACCAAAAATACACAAACAGAACAATCTATTACGTCGGATAGTGAGTCAGATCGATTCACCAACTTACAGATAGGCTTAACACTTAGCAAAAATACTATCAACACTCAGAGAAAACAGAAGAGCACACACTAAGGACTACCACTTTGTCAGTGAATTATGAGACATACCTATATCTTATTGACAATGAAACCATGGTCAGCTTTAATGTTTAGTCTCTATTTACATGCCTACCTGTTGAAGACTGCATCTCAATTGTAACTAGGAAACTAAAGAAAAACAACATGCCAGCAGAATATGCAGTATTAATCAGACATTTTTTTACATCTGGCTATCTATTGTGGAAGGAAGAGCTTTACAAGCAAGTAGATGGTGTTGTGATGGGCTCACCGGTATCTCCCATTGTCGCTGATATTTTCATGGAGTAATTTGAGAAAAAACCTTTATTTACTGTACCTATAACTACAAAGTTCTACAAACGATACGTAGACAATACTTTCACAATTTCACCATCAGATAAAGTGATTGCATTTTTAAAACATCTTTATTCCTTAAATCTTAAAATTCTATTTACTATGGAGTTAGAGGCAAATAATTATTTAGCTTTCCCACATATGTTAGTCATCCGAAATACTAACTACACCACAGATCACACTTTGTAATAAAAAAGACCCATACGACCCAGTATTTAAACGGTAAATCTCACCATTATCCTTTACAGTTAACTAACGTGGGCAAAACTTTATTACTGAGAGCACGAGAGATCTCTGAAAGCAAACACCTGGCCGCCGAACTTCAGCATGTCAAGCAGGTTCTACACGACAACTAGCTTCGAGTTCCGTGCCTAAGTCACAGTGACCGAGTGAAGCCACAATATTTCAGAGGTGTCACAGACAAGGTTGGCTAAATCTTAAAGTGGCCTTCCATAAGGACATACTACAAGTCTCCGAAGAATATTAGTCAGTTCTTACCATCCGTCAAATGTAATCTCCCTCTACAAGATGCAAGAGTGTACAAGCTTGATTGTGAATGTGGTCTCTCATATATAGGGCAAACAAAGCGATCTATACAGCAATATTCAAGGAAATTTGCAATCTGTGATCATATTCTAGGCGGCCCCCACATTTACATTAGATTTGATAGATGATACGTGAGGCTATTGAAATTACAAAACTTACTTATTTTAATAGAGAGGGAGGCTGAGTACTACCACCTGCTTGGGATCCTGTTTTTAATAAAATTAAAACTAAATCCAAGCATACCACTGCAAGACTTCAAGACACAGTAAGTTCATTCTGAGTAGATCAGACCAAAATCAATCATTAAAAAGCTGAAGTTACTCCTGGTTGATTTTGACATCAGGACGGCAAACACCTCAGTTCCCCGTGACCATGGGTGCTGGAATGCACACGAATGTCGGGAGTTTAAAAAAAGTATAATTAAACGCGTTAAAATCCTTATGAGTAGTTTTAATCAATTAATAATGTTCCCGTAAATATAAGAAATTATCGTGTAAACTATTTTATAAAATATTAGCTGACACCCGCGACTTCGGCGTTGCTTATACACATCACTGAATACGTGTTACTTATAAAAATCGTCGTTTCTTTACACTTTAATAACTTTATATTAAATTAAGATTTCGCAATATTTAATTTTAAATAAGGGATAAGTGCGTAAGAAACAAAACTTAGTAAACCTAATTGAAATATATCCAATAGTTTTTCCGTAATGTAAACTTCTATCATTTTATTTATATAGATTTTATGTTATGTAAATGGCGCATTTGAACGGAACGACGGCTTTGA
This sequence comes from Parnassius glacialis, assembly GCA_033319125.1. Lineage (NCBI taxonomy): Eukaryota > Metazoa > Arthropoda > Insecta > Lepidoptera > Papilionidae > Parnassius > Parnassius glacialis. The sequence goes on along the minus strand of JAVANC010000022.1, from coordinate 11,292,553 downwards.
AGGAAATCCTCCAATGTTATTGAATCACGCCTGTCTGAACTTTACGCTTTGATTGACGTCTTAACCTGGAAACCCGTAAAATTTACCTACCCATTTTATTTCTCTGCTTCACAACAACGGAGGAAAATATATAACAACAATTTTATATGCTTTATTTTATTTTCCTGCTAATTACATATGCGTAACAACCTCACTTACCATCACGAAGACACCTACTATACAGCACCGCCTGCTAAGCAAATAGCAGCACGTCTTTAAAACGTCACTCAATTTACTAACGTGACATAAGAATACTCAACATAGTATAAAAACCAAGGTTTAAATGTTAAGATCGTTCATTATTTTTGAGAACATAGATTGTCACAGTAGTTAAGTTAATTTGTAAGTAATAAAGGAAAAAGTCTTCGTCTCCTTTCACATCAATCCTCCCTAAGCAGCCGGAAAATTAGGTGGCGCAATCGGAAGGTGGTCCCAACCATTGGACCACGACTGGGGGAGGGGAGTACCGGGATGGATTTCATGTAAGTGTACTTGAATAATTCGTGTGTTTCTTCCTGAATTCCACTATTACCTTCAACTAATTTGATTAATCCTTTAATATAGTGATAGTTAGGTAATAGTGGTTAGATTAACTTTTTTGAAGATTTAACAACCTAGAGTCTCTAGAGATTGGGAGCCTGAATTGCGACACGCCCGCCTACGTGTAGCAATGTGGATATTATTTCTGATCAGTCACTTAGTTCCGATATGGTCCAGGGCCCTGATAAGGTATTTAAAGCCATACAGATTATCCCAGAGTTTGATGAGAATTCAAACGTACTGACTACATTTATCAAGATATGTAATTAATTAGCCGCGCAGTATCTATGCACAGCTCCTGGTAGCGAATTTACGAATGTATGTTTATTGAATGGGACACTTAATAAAATTACTGGTAAAATTAATAGTACATGCGGCGCATGTACTCGTACTATTAATTCTAATGGAATTCTCGACAGTTGGTTAGCTATTCGGGCAGCTTTAATTAACAATTTCTCAGACCACCGGGATGAGACAGACTTATATCATGATCTTTCTTCAGCAAAATAGGATAGTAGGACAACCCAGGAATTTCATGACAATTGACAAACTTTATTTAGAAGAATTATGACTTACGTGAAGTTATACGATAGTATACAATCTACCGTGCAGGCGAAACGTGACCTCTATAAAAATCGCGATATAGGCCTTTCTGCCAGGTTTAGCAGAACCACTAAGATCCCGCATACGATGTATGAGGCCCGCAACTATAGAAAAGCCGTTAGAATACGTGCAGAAGGAATAAAACACAATTTATTTACAGCATATCAAGTCCCCAAGGAATCGTCAATTTTTTAAGTATAATTATAAACCAACTAAATTACCACCGATAACATATTTGCCGCGATTGCAATCTTCAGAGGTTCCTGAGTCTAATTGGTGAGTTCTTGTTAATCACCGTCCCGTGGGATCTGCATCTCCACCTTTTAGATTCAATAAAAGTTTTCGAAACCAACAGCATGGCCCAACAAATACTCAAAGAATGTTCGGTGCACCTCCATCTAACTATGGTACAGTAACGTAAAGACGTTTGTACCGCGTATAAAATTATTTTAAAAGACGCGATATTTTTTTGGGCTGTCTTTGGTTTTCTTCTTGGCTTGTATAGTCGAATTAATATTAAAGAAGTCACTATAATAGTTGTAACAGCCATTACTGTATAAAAAGAAATAATTGTATGATACAGTGGATTCACCCGTGCATTATCTACCTGGTTAAGGTAGTTAAGTAAAGGTTTAGATGAATTGCCGGGATTCGGTTCTCTCTGAGTCTGGTATCTTTGTTAGCTGTTTTAGTTAGGTTGTTCCTTAATTTCATCATTACTGTTCACAGGTATAAATTCTTCTGATTTCAATTGACAACCAGCTGGAATGATAATGAGGTAACTTCCCGGTAATGATGTTTAGTCCTGTCAATTCCAGTTCAGCTGTATACTGGTCTGATGTGGAAAGGAGAGTACATAGTGCTTATCATCCAGTTTCTCCATCGCTCCTCTCATTAAAGTGATTGTTGTGAACTGGCATAACTATTCGAGAATTTGTTCGTTTATCGATCCATGTATGCAGTTGGACTGAGTTGATGCGTAACTGCCTTCTCGTATAGATATCAAGTGCCGATATTTGGGCGTTCTGCCTCTATATATAAGAATGAGTTCTGTGTAGTTGCAATGAATGGGAATGGAGGTTTAAGAGCCTGGACACTCCTATAGGGTAATAAGCTAATTTATATAAGTCGAAGTTTTCTTGGAAATAATTGGAAATTTAAAAACGAATACTATTTGCTTACCTCTATAATAACACGTTGGGCCGATGACATCATGATACTTTCTCAATTCTAGGTTTATAATCTGATCCTTACCATACATAGCAGTGATTTTACTTATTATTCCTCATAATATATCTATCTATATCTATCATACTATGGTGCATTCTAGAAGCACGAATGAAAGTTAGGCTATTTTTAATATAAGTATCTTCTACGCTATGTCTTCTATGTTTTCGCTAGTAATAATGAATAATTGGGCTTCACGCAAGCATTACTTCTTAATATTAGTTCCATTATGGAGTTTATCCTACTCTAATTTTCTAATAACTGTTCAAGAATATTACTATGTTTGGACATCCATTCCTTACTTAAACTAATATGGTTAATGAAATCGGATATCATCTTATCTTGATTGCTTTTAAATATTATTACAATATCTTGATTTGTAAGTAAATAATAAGTGTAATCTAAGTCTAGGTCAGTATTATAACAATCGTAAGTATTATAATCGATGTCATTGCTTGCACATTTAGTCATGCATTTTTTAAAAGACTTAGTAGGTGGTCAACTAGCTATTATTTTCTAACGACAACAAAAAGCAGACTACACAGCAGGTACTCAATTCAACTGTATGTTATTTTTTTATGTGTGTTACCTCATGACTTTTTTCTGGGTTAACTGATTTCGATGATTTTTTTTATTTGAAAGCTGGTGCTTCTTATCTAGTTCGGTATCAATTTGATCAAGATTTGGTCAATAGACTTTGAGTTATTCTTAATAATATATATTGAAGTCGGTTGTACAAAATTTTTTATTTTAAATTATTAATATTAGTATCGAGTCGGGTATGTTTTCTGATTTATTGGAGCATAGTAAAGTTATACATGTATTTAAATCCCGTAGTACATTAGACCCGACCAATTTAACAGCTCGGCTCCTTTCTGTTTCTTGTATATATTAATGACTTACTGACTTAATGACTTAGGAGATAACGATGATATAGTATTATTTGCTGATGACACTTCTTTAATTTTCAAATTAAAAAGACAATTACTAAAATATAACGAAGTAATTTAAATTATATTAATTTCAATTATATGTGAATTAATAAATTGGTTTAATGTTAATAATTTGCGTTTAAATGACACTAAAACGAAATGTATGAAATTCGTGACCCCAAATGACAAAAATTTTAATGCTAATGTAATTTCAAATTGGGAGAAACTGAGTCTTGACGAGACCACCATTTTTCTTAGAATCACACTAGACGCGAAGCTTCAATGGGACCTTCATATATCAAAATTAGCAAGCAGACGCAGAATATTCTGTAAAAAAATTTGAAATCTTACCAGTGTTGAAACAGCACAATATAACATAATCTATAATTTTTCTAACTATGGTTTCTGAAAACATTTATGAAAATGTAATGTACGTACATAAAAATAAAAATAAGTGTTATTCATTACGTAAATACTAGGAACAGACACAAGCTGGTAGTAGCAGTTACTTTACTCCGTCGAGCAAGTACCTAATTCATTCTTGGTGCGATGCTTACGTTTTTACAACAAAATCAACATACAAAATTTGACCTGCTCAAAATTCAAAACTCCATTACACTAAGTTTTTATAAAAAGGGTTTTCATAATATTAAGTAATTTATGGATGATAATAACCCCTAAGAATGAGATGATCGCTACTAAACTATTTCTAATTTATTTTGTGTTGGGCAATTGTGTAACATACATGATTGTAAGCTGTTATTAAAAAAAATTCCCGCTGGGTTTCTTGCTTGTTCTTTCCAGGACAGAGGTTTTTTTTTCTGAACCATTTGTAATTAAACAAAAAAGTGACTTTCAATAAGTATTTTTTATAATTTATATTGAATAAAAGAGTTTTTGTTCTACTGTGAGGATTTCCGCTTTTACTTCAGTCGTGGTAGTGCTGCTATTTGCTTACCATTCCAGTATGTGAAAATACTTTCTGAGTAAATCTTTGAACTCCGCTCATAGGCTAAGTCTGCTTTCGGGACGGATGATTTCGTGGGGGTAACCTCTTTCGGTTGTAGGTGGTAGTTGTGACATGAATGGGTCAGCTCGACCGGGTAAGGACTACGCTCCACAAAATATCAGCGTTAAATAGCAGCTTAATGCTGCTGTGTTTCGTATGGTGAGTGTAGAGAATCTGAGATCCTTTTGACTGAATACGAGGCATTCTATATTGGTCCGCAGGGGTGACATCACGTCTGCATTTTGATTCTTAATTGAGGATAAGAATGGAGGACAGGTGGGCTATGTGCTCGCTTGTCACCCATTTTCTATAAAACAAATTTAGGCTTAACGGCACGTAAATAACTCATGAGCTATGGGTCAGTTATGGCCCTTGTGGTCGCGGCAACGGTAGCTTTGTGAGCCTTGTGGTGGCGGAGAAACCTTCATCCCATTCCGTCCCATGGGTGTCGTAGAAGACGACTATAAGAAATGTAAAAAAAATCATGGCTCATCCTTATGATGTACGCCGGAATTAAATTACCCAGACCGGCGATGAGTTGTAGCGTCAAAGATGCAAGATATTTGTTACTAAAATAGTCTTTCCAGCTCCTAAATGTGACAACAAAGACAAATTCTACCTAGACCGCAGAGGCCAACATCAAGCAACTTTTACGTTCCAATGAAGAAGATAGAGATCCTAGTTTCTTTAAGATATATAAGTAATTGTGAAATCGTTTATCAAAAAATCTTCTTATATAGTGAAACTGTTCAGTCAGTCAGGGTTGTCAGAACTTAGCTTACCTTCATTTACAATTTATCAATTTACACGAAGTTCTGACAACCCACTAATCACGGAAAGTCTAACGCCGAAACTGGTTTTGTAAAACTTGTGATCACTAGCAATATTACCATTGAGGGTTCCAGATTAATCAATCCGCTTGGCTATTATAACTTAACTTAACTTATCTTCACGCACAATCCCTGACGGGATAGCCAGAGAGAACAGATCACCAAGTGTCACGATCCTTACATACCTCTTTCGCTTCGTTCAGATTCATTGTCTTCTTCATACATGCACGTCTAGGTATCCGAGTACTCTTGACCCTCCCCTCTTCGAGCAATTTGCTCACATGGTCTTCGAAAGTTAGTCTCGGTCTACCTCGACACCTTTTAATATTAACTTTCGCGCTTTATATTTTCTTCACCATTCGGTCTTCACTCATTCGCTCAACGTGCCCAAACCATCGAAGCACGCCTTTATCAATTTTTGTGATAAGGTCATCTTTCAATCCTGCCATATTGCGAATCTCTTCGTTTCGCTTTCGGTCGGCCATGGTAACGCTGCACATTTTACGAAGAGATCGCATCTCCACTGCATTCAACTTGCTTTTATGCTTCTTCTGGCATACCCAGATTTCGCTGCCATATAACAAAATCGGTACCAACACTGCGTTATGTATTGCAAGGCGTGCACTCTTCACTAAGCCTTGCCTTTTGACTAACGCAGTCAGGGCACCATTGACTTTGTTCCCGGCAGCGACACGCCTGTCCACATCTAAATCATAATATCTTCCATCCCGGCTAAAAGCACTCCCCAAGTATACAATTTCATTTACCTGTTCTAGACATTCCTGATTTACCCATATTTCGCACTTCGTTCTCTCTTCGTTCCTTTCAAATACCAGAACCTTAGTTTTATTAGCATTCAAACGGAGACCTTTAATTTCACATTCCTCTTTCATACACGTGACTAATGCCTTCAATTCTGCCTCTGATGGTGCAATAAGCACTGCATCATCAGCATACAGCAGACAATTTACTTCTATGTCACCCAATTTCACACCCAAACAGCTATCTTTCAGCTTCTGTAAACAGCTGTCGAGATACAGAATGAACAGCCAGGAAGACATGACACAACCCGGTTTTACGCCCGTTTGGACGCTAAACATGGGTGACAGGTCATGCCCTACCCGCACACAGGCTTTACAGTCACAGTAAAGTGACTGCACAGCCTTTAGCAATCGACCATCCACACCGTACCCCGGCAACAGTTTCCACATTTTCTTCCTTACAACCTTATCAAATGCTTTCTCAAGATCCACAAAAGCACAGAAAATGTTCTGCTTAGCAGCCAGAAGCCTTTCCGTGATCATGCGTAGAGAAAACATTTAATCCGTGCATCCTCTTCCAGGTCTAAATCCGCATTGTGCTTCCTATAGAAATCTTTCCGATTTCTCTTGCATCCTACATGTCAAAACCTTCGCGTAAACTTTACTTACTAAACTGGTCAAGCTGATCGCCCGATAGCACCCGCAGTCAAAATGTGAACCTTTACTTTTATATAAAGGCACAATGACTGCGGATCGCCAATCATCCGGGACATCCCCCGTCCGCCAGCACAAATTGCACAGCAGATAAAAGCTGTCCCAGACGCGAGGCCCACCATACTTGACCGTTTCAGCAGTAACTCTGTCTAGTCACGCAGCCTTACCACATTTCAAACTTCGAATCGCACGTTCAATCTCTTTCATACTGATGATCTCAGTGTCATCGAGGTCCAGGTCTGGCGTACCAGTCACGGCGTCATCCCCGGATCCCTCACTAAGATCATCACACGCATACATTTCTCTATAAAATTCGCTCCATCGCTGCATGACGTCCGATTTTTCTGTGAGGACGTCATTAGTTCTCAAAAGCACTTTGTTCATTCTTAAGGCCGTCGCACCACTTCGGGTCCTTCCAACCTCTTTCCAGAAGAGTTTGGAGTTCTCCTTAAAGTTGTGCGACAACCTTTCGTCCGCTTCCATTCTACACCTTTCACGCATTTCCTCAATCAATGCTTTCGTGTGAACTTTCTACAGCTTATATCTTTCTTTCATCTTCTCTCTCATATCCTTATCATTAATAGAGGCCAAGTAGTCTAACCATGCTTTCATCTTCTTCTCTACAGCTTCTTTCACTTCATCATTCCACCATGCATCTCTTCTTTTACTACTGCCTCTTTTTATTGCTCCACACACTTCTTCCGCTGCACTTACCATTCCATTCCTAAGGTTCTGCCATGTTCTTTCCACACATTCATTTCTGCCATCGATGGTGTCAAGCTTTTCGGCTACCCTCGCATGATGTTTGTCCCTAGTATCCGCATCCTGAAGCTTCCAGCTTCGGATGCGACAGACCGACTGTGGTTCTGTTATAACCGTCCGGTAGCGCCAACCCGCGAACAGACCCCTAAATCTAGTAATCACTAGATAGTGATCCGTTCCCAGGTCAGCACCCCTGAACACTCGCGTATCCATCACCTGTTTTCGCAGTCGGTCATCCACCAGAAACAAATCGATCATACTTCTCTCATTCTTTCTTTCTCTAGTATACATATGGATTTTCTTGTGATTAAACATAGTGTTTGTCACAAGAAGACCCTTTTTCTTGCATACCGCCAGTATAAGCTTGCCAGCATCATTAACCTTTTTATCGCCAAACTTTCCAAGCACCGACTCGTACCTTGGTCGAACGGTACCAACCCATCCATTCAAATCACCACATACAACAATTCTTTCGTTTCCTCTAGCCAAATCTAGAACTTCTCTTACATTCTCTCAAAACTCCTCCAGCTCAGCCCTGGACGACGAAGCTACCGGCGCATAAACAGCCAAAAGGAATAACTTCGTCAGTCCCAATTTAAAGCGAACCCAGTGAAGTCTTGAGTTCACAACCTTATATTCAGTCATAACATCGACCAACCGAGACGACAGCAGCACCCCCACTCCCTGGCGGGCGCTCTCGCTCTCCGGGACTCCGGACCATAAAGCTAACGCCCCGCCAGGGAGCTCTTCAGTACCACTGCCCTTCCGTTTGGTCTCCGACATACACACGACATCTAATTCTCTTTCTTTCATTATTTCAATCAACTCATTCGTCTTATTTTTCATGCCTCCTCTAACATTCCACGTGCCAACTCTGCACTCTGTCCTCCACCTTCCGCCGTTTCCGGCTGTGCGTGACGGGTGGTGGTCCCCATCGCCAATTTGCGCGCTGCATTCCACACCAACGGGGACTAGCTGGTGTGCGTCGCCTTGGGGGGACGCCCTAACCATCGTTGGCATGGATGCGCAGCTGAGTAGAATTGCAGCCCTGAAAAGGGCTGGCAAGGGTCGCGACGAGCACGCTTCTACAATGACCCCCTTGGCTATTATGGGAAACATGTATTACTCTTTGAGGAATTTCACATTCTTCCTAAGCGAAATAGTGACTATGCTTAAGATGACCCTCGAACGTGATCGTTAGGAGGAGAAGAGTTTCATGACAGATTTATTTTAAAAAATTTTACAGGTATTCCAGTTGTTTTATTGATATTTCTAATTTTTGCCTATAATTTTTTATACACTTATTGCATAATCTATTAGTGGAATAAGAAACAGTTATGTTACAGCCTATATTCGTCACACTGCTGGGTACAGGCGTCCTCAGATTTCCGAAATGATTATGGAGCAGAGCCAAATTGCTTCAGGGGTGTAAGAACTTTATATGCCCTCGAAATAATTTATTTCTATGTTTTTTTTGCAAAGTATAAATATTAAAAAAATGACTAATGAAGAAGACGTATGTTCAGGAGTGGATTCCTGATAGACTGTAATTAATTAATGTAAATACTAATGTGATGTAAATACATCTTTCATTCACAAGCGTTACGATTTTGATACGAGATTTTATTCATATTTCTGACTGAATCATTGCAATTCTTGCTAGTAATGTAGTTTTCGTTTACCATATAGTTCACTGCAATTCGTCTCTTCATTCTATTTGTGTCTCGATATCAAGGATATGATACGGATATATATAAAAAAAAACATTGACAAACTATTATAGCCCATTAATATAATGTGACATGGATGTAAAATACCTCTGTCCCAGGATAATTTAAACCAATTTAAATAATTACAAAAATAATATATTTAACATTCATTTTTCACATATATATATATATATATATATATATATATATATATATATATATATATATATATATATATATATATATATATATATATATATTAACGAACTTGAAACGGTGGGCATATTCTAGAATGGCTATATAAACTCATTTTGTGATTTTGTTACCACTGCAGTTATATAGAGTATATTTGCTAAAAGTAAAAAGTAACAGACTTTGTAATCCGACTGCTGTAAATGTACAAGCATATTATTCTCTTATATTTATGTGCATTCTACACATTGAATAGAAGTAATTTTGCGGATTTTATCACATTCAACTTTATCTTTTTTAATATTCGACGTTTCAGGCGCGTTGCAGCACCCATAGCCTAAGGAAACCACGTAGCTTTATTCAATGTACGCGTTAAAGTTAATTTAATAAATTATAGCGTATATATGTCCCACTGGCGGGCACAGGCCGGAACTGTCCGACAAGCTGCCACAATACTTGTTGGCAAACTTCACATGTCTTTGAAATATTTTTTTCTTATTTCTCAGATATTCAGGTTTCCTTGCGATGTTTTCCTTCACTCCTGAGCACGTAATAAATCAGTAATTAAATTTACAATGAACAAATTTATTGGTGCCGGCGGGGATCGAACCAGGGTTTCTTGAGTAGTGTGAAATTTACAGCCAGCAGCCAGCCCCTGAGCTACGACGGCTCATGTAACACATAAGTACATCCTTTATGCTTCTTACTTAATACTTATATTAAGTTGAGATACTTAAAATAAAACTGATAGTTTATATCAAATTTGACATTACCCTTTGCATAGAGGATCTGCATTCATCATCACGCTCTGCAGGCGGATTGACGATCACAGTATCGCCGGTCAGCTTACATAGCGCCTAGCATAAAGAGATGATAAAATAGTGATCTTTTTGAAGTCATAAAGATTTTCTGGCATTTCCCAAATTTGCTTCTTACTATACTTAAAATACGACACTTATGGGATTGATGATGAGTGATTTTCTTAAGCCACCGCCACAACGTGTTTTCAATAAGAATTGAAATATAATATTCATCATCATTATCATCATTACAGCCTTTCATAAGTCCACTGCTGAACATAGGCCTCCCCAAGGAATGCCACAAAGCACGGTCCTGAGCCACCTGCATCCATCGACTTCCTGCATGTCTTACCAGGTGGTCACTCCATCTAGTGGGGGGTCGCCCTACAATTCGCCTACCGGTACGAGGCTGCCACTCGAGAACTTTTCTTTCCCATCGGTTGTCGGTTCTTCGAACTATATGGCCGGCTCACTGCCACTTCAGCTTACTTATCCGTTGGGCTATGTCAGTTACGCCGGTTCTACTGCGGACATTCTCATTTCTACGTTTATCATGCAGAGAAACCCCGAGCATAGCCCTCTCTATACCTCGCTGAGCGACCTTGAGCTTCCTCATACAGACAGAGGTGAAGGTCCACGTCTCAGATCCATAAGTCATCACTGGCAACACGCACTGTTTTTACAATTTCGTTTTCAGATTTTGAGGTATGACTAACGAGAAGATCTGTTATAGTTTCCCGAACGCTGCCCAGCTGAATTGAATCCGTCGATTGACCTCTGGGTCGAAGTTGGACTTACCTAGTCGGACTATTTGTCCCAGGTAAACATACTCGTCAACAACTTCGAGCTTAGTGCTCCCAACAACTACCGGCATTGATGTGACATGGACGTTAAACATGATCTTTGTTTTGTCCATGTTCATCACCTATGATAATATAGATAATAACCTCTGGGAATGAGGTGGTCGCTTCCAAGCAGTTTCTAAAATAAATTTTGTAAATAGTTCGTAATCATTTATATTGTAAAATTTATTTAAAAAAAAAGTCCCGCTGGGTTTCTTGCTGGTTCTTCCCAGGACAGAGGGTTTTTTTCGAACCAGTGGTAAAGTAAAAAAGTAAAAAATGACTTTCAATAAGAATTACACATGTAATGTATATTAAATAAAATTATTCTATTCTATTCTATGCGTTGTGAGACACTATTGAGGTCATTGAGCATAGTGCTTAGGTCCTCCAAGGATTCTGCCATAAGGACTATATCGTCGGCAAATCGAAGGTGAGTAATGTACTCGCCATTGATGTTAATGCCGTATCCTTTCCAGTCCAGTAGCTTGAAAACGACTTCCAATGCAGCGGTGAAGAGTATCGGGGATATAACGTCACCTTGTCTTACACCTTTCTGCAGTTGGATAGGTTTCGTACTCTGATTCTGTACTCGGATAGCCATAGTAACTCTACTGTACAAACACTTCAGCACTTCGATATACCGACAGTCAACTTGGCACCGCTGAAGGGACTGCAGCACCGCCCAAATTTCGACGTAATCAAAGGCTTTCTCATAGTCCACAAACGCAAGGCAAAGTGGCAGATTACACTCCTCTGTCTTCTGTTCAATCTGCCGCAGGGTATTTATGTGGTCTAATGTACTAAAGCCTTTTCAAAAACCGGCTTGTTCGGGAGGCTGGAAGTCGTCAAGTCTGCGTGCGAGACGATTCGTAATGACTCTCGAAAACAGCATGTAGACGCGGCTCGGAAGGGTTATCGGTCTGCAGTTCTTCAAGAGAGCGTTGTCGCATTTCTTGAAGAACAAGACCACCGCACTTCTGCTCCACGCCTCCGTAATAGGGCCACTATGGATGAGTGAATTAAAGAGCTTCTGAAGGAATTTCAAGTACCGGTTTTCCACCCGCTTTCAAAAGCTCCGCTGTAATTCCATCTTCACCCGGGGACTTGCCGTTTTTAAGGTGCTGAAGAGCCGTTCTAATTTTGCTCAGACTGACGTTCGGGATATCTTCGGAATAGTGTTGGATAAGACTCGCTCTTGTATCGTTACTCACACTTGCGTGTAGCTCCAATGATGACGTATACAGCTGCCCATAGAACCTCTCAATCTCATTCAAAATTTCAGGTATCCCAGAAATGATGCTGCCACATTCGGTCTTTAGCTTCGACAGTTGGCTTTTTCTGGCAGACAGATCTCTGGCAAATACTTTTGGGCCATGGTTTCGCTCGACCGCTTCTTCAATACAAGCTGTATTGAAGTTGCGTAAGTACCGCCGCATGGATTTGGAGATCTGTCTGTTCAGATGCCTGTATGCTTTAAAATCTGTTGAAGAATGTAGCTTCATCTCCCGTCTAACAGACATGAGATTAAGAGTGTGATCGAAGAGTTTTTGTGTTCTTCTGCGGCGAGTCTTGCAAAATTTAGCTCCGACCGCATGGACAGTTTCCACGAGCTTGTCATTAATATCGTCCACTTCATTTTAGTTATCTAGGCACTGAAAACGGTTTTATAACTCGAGCTGAAAGGTTTCGGGACTTTTGATTAGAGCACGAGGGGGACGGAGTGTTGACTTCATTAGACGAGACCTCTATAACTTAACGTTTAGGTTCAGTGTGCCTCTAACCATTCGGTGATCGCTACTAGTTTTCACCCTCGCGATCACGGAGACATCACTGAACAGTTCTCGTCTGGTCGTTATAATGAAATTAATCTCATTTTTTGTCGAACCATCGGGGCTCGACCAGGTCCACTTCCTGTGGGGTCACTTCTGGAAGAGAGTTCATCATAAAGAGACCCTCTTTCTCCATGAAGTCGGCCAGCTGCTGGTCCCTTGGGTTCTGTTGTCCTATTCCAAATTTTCCTACTTTCAGCTTACCGGTCTCTTTTGTGCCTAGTTTTGCATAGAAGTCTCCCATTAACACCGTATAGTGGGTTTTGGAGAAATGCATGTCTCTAGAGATATCCTCATACATTTCCTCCACCTCCTTATCGGAATGTGCCGAGGTTTATGCGTACTGGGGACTGGCGGCCGTCTCTTTGTTACCTTCATAGTGGCGTATTAGGCATGGCTGCCACGCCTGGCGAGCGGGTTGGGCAACCGCAGTTTTTTTATTGTAATTTTGCTGTTATCAGGAAGATGCTGCTGTTCATCTCCCGCCTGTTTCCCTTTGTCGCCTTTTACGACACCCCACGGGTAGATATTTTTAACCGCCACTACACGGCAATTTAAAATTAATTATATATTAAATATTATATTATATACTAAAATGTTAAATACGTTTATAACACTTTTATATTGCAACTCTTTTGGTTTGTGAACATTTATTTTTACTTTGTAAATGAAATAAAGTATTTTAATGTGTTTTATTTACTATGTTGTTTATAAAACATCGTAAACTGAAAGCAAACTTTTGAGCATAAAATCAAACTAAGCAAAGCGGGCTTTATACTAACGTCGTAGCACGTACCATTTGTATTCTGCATCCAATCGTCTTTTACTGTCTACGTTCAAGTAACGCTAAAATATTGCAAATTGCAAATGTTTTATTATGTGCTGAGTTAACCAGGATAGCACGTTGACATAATTGTATTTTTTCCATTGTGTTTGAAGAAGTCGAATATTACATTGAAATACTTTAGAAAATGACTTTATTTAATAAGGGATCGAATTCGCTCGTGAATTAAAAAGGTTACACTTATACACTCATGTCAATCCATAGTGTTGTTATGACAATATAGATAGATTTTTTAAAAGAAAAAACGCGCCAAACTGAAAATATTTCTTCATCTTAATTTTCAAATGTGTGAAACATTTATACCTATTAGTCGATAGAGCTTAATTTCTGTCTAGGAGTCAGTCTAGCCCTCACGTACATTCGCCGGCAAGCAACAATGCGCCTATTATTGCGTTCCAGGTGGAAGCGTAAGAGAGTCGTTATTTTTAAGATCACAAATAATGGGCTTAATATAAAAAATAACGAAGAAATGTGTTACTATATTTTATTTATATAGGAGTAAGATAATATTCAAAAGTTATAATTTTTGTTTATTTTTGTACCGTTTCGAGGAGGGAAGTCAAAACATTACAGGTAAATTACACCTTTCTTAAAAGCCGGAAACGCATCTGCAATTCCCCTGGTGTTGCGGTTGTTTATGGGCGACAGTAGTCACTTACCATCAGGTGAGCCGAATGCTCGTTTGCCCCTCTTCGATAAAAAAAATTGTACAAGCGTAAGGAAAAGTCTCACAAGCGCGAATATACCACAATGAAATATTTCTGTCTGGGCATAAACTTTTTTTAGGGTTCCGTACCTCAAAAGGAAAATGCGGAACCTTTATAGGATCACTTTGTTGTCCGTCTGTCTGTCTGTCAAGACCCTTTATTCTAAGGAACGCGTGGAGGTATCCAGCTGAAATTCATATCAAATACTCAAGTCTACTGTCCCTTAGAGCTGTGAAAAAATCAAACTTCTAAGCCAACGCAATCAAAAAATACAACCGTTTATGCCGTAAATTTTCGACATTCGCAAGGGAATCAAAACCTACAGGGTATTTCCCGTGAACTCAGAAGCTTGAAATTTGGTACGAAGCAACGTTTTATAGCACAAATAAAGGAAGAATTGCGAAAAGCATAAATTTTTAGTTACATCGTATAATAAAAATATTTTTAATAATTTTAAACTTATATGCCTACGGATTTGTTCGGAACCCTCGGTGCGCGAGTCCGACTCGCACTTTGCCGGTTTTTAACCTTTATGCTTTAAACTGTTCATGATTAATTTTCTAAAATTTTATTGAATTTATAACATATACTGTTATGAGTCTACATTATATAATATTATAAATTGTAAGAAAAAATGTTTAGTATATGAATAGTACACTCAACTTTATCAAACCTACGTGAAACTTTGTGATGCAACCGTAATTTGATCAAATCAAAACCAAAGCAAATTTAAATAAAACTGTTAAAATACTTGTATAGATAGTTGTTCGTGCATCGATATTTATGTTGTAATCAAGTCTTGCAGCTATTAGCTCAAATATATTCGCACAAACGTGCGATTTAAAATAAAAATAAGAGAACTACGTAAAAATTATGCTACATATCCAATCAGAAATAATCAATTTACTAACAACTTTTTAAAAGTGAATTTCATTGATTGATATTACGATTTCAGACCCGTGTAGTGGCGGATAAGAATATGCACTACCCCATTTCTTCCCGTTAGTGTTTTAAGAGGCGACAGAGGGAAACTGAGGCAGAAGATGGTCAGCAGCACCATTCTGATAACAGCAAAACAACAATAAAAAACTACGGTTGCCCACACGCTCGCCAAGCGTAGCAATTATGGCAATACACCCACTATAAGTAAGGTAACGAAGAGCCGGCCTTCAATCCCTGGCGCCCACGCTATTCCTGGCTACGGTGACGACCATTGTAACGACGGGGCACGGGTGGTAAGAATCTCCAGTGGAGGTTCGGTTGCCACCTAAGAAGACTCGACCTGTCAATATAATATAACGCACGCACCCTGAGTACTAACGATAAGATCCTGGAGCTGGAAGAAGAAATAGACAAGTTGCGCTGGAATATTATAGGATTATCTGAGGTCCGAAGCAAGAGGAAGGACATGGTAATACCCGAATCCGGCAACTTTTCCTCGGAGGGCAACCATCTCTCCCAAGGTGGTGTCAGATTTATCGTCCATAAGTCTCTCGTTAACAACGTTGTAAAGTTTAAAGGGGTGTGTTGATGAGGATTGCGCACCTTATACTCACAATCACTTTTTTTATAGAATAAATGTGACAAACGAGCACACAGTCCACCTGATGGTGAGTGGTTGCTATGGCCCATAGATATCTACATGTATCTTCTATTACGAATCAAAATGCAGATACGTTGTCGTCCGTGAGGACTAAGATGGAATGCCTCGTTTCCAGTAAAAAGGGTCTCCGGTTCTCTACAATCGCCATACCATACACAGCAGCATTAAGCTGCTATTTTACGTTGGTATTCTGTGAGAGCGTGGTCCTTCCCGGTCGAGCCGATCCATTCGTGCTACA
>JAVANC010000022.1:11152827-11276269 GCA_033319125.1 Parnassius glacialis | reverse complement strand
CACCGAATCGGGCGGGAGGAAACGCCCGGGTACTCCCACTGCGAGGATCGACCGGAGGACACGGTGGAGCACACCGTGGAGGTGTGCCCTGCTTGGGCGGAGCACCGCCGTGTCCTCGTAGCGGCGATAGGCAGCGGCGACCTCTCGCGTCCGGCCCTGGTCGAAGCCATGGTCCGGAGCGAGACGAATGGAATGCCGTCACCACCTGCTCCAAAGCAGTGATGCTAGCGAAGGAGGTGGTGGAACGGGAGAAGGAGAAAGCAGCAGCTTTCCTTCCCGGCCGCCGCGGGAGACGCCCCGGGCGTCGGGGGCTACGTCGTGGCCCCCCGGCCACCGTAGGCGCGGGCCTGTGGACGGCGAGCAATGGGTAGTTCGCCGTCCGTCCGTCTAACGACGACAGGCCGTGTCGACGGCGCGTTTTGTTCCACGCGCGCCTCAAAGAGCTGTCAGCAGCGTGAAGGGGCCCGCAATGGCCGACGCCTGTCGGGGCTGCGGCCTCCGCGGCTCCGGAACGTAAGGGCACTGAAGGAACACTGATGGGTTTTAGTCAGTAAAAGTCTGGCACTCCCTTCCGCTCCACTCAGAGCGAAAGGCGTCATTATATGATTTTCCATCCGCAAAAAAAAAGGATGAAGGGTCCAACTTGCTCGATAAAACTTTATGTTACATTTTTACTCTTTTACGAATTTTTATGTATTTATTTTTACCAAACCCTAATAGGTACTGAAAAATAAAGTAGTAGGTATAGTAGGCATATGATTAGGCTGAACAAAACAGAATTTTTTTTTAAATCGGTCTTCATTTGCAGCTGCAGCATCAAAAATATTGAGGCAAAGGGTGATTTTCTTTTAAACCATGCAACTTGGGTATAGGACTTAATTTTTTTTTTGGAACTGTCCTTCCATGGTCTACAGCCTCCTTTCATTTGATCGTTTCGTTCTGGACAACCTGTATATAACTTGATAAAATCTTTTAACAAATTTACTTTGTTTCATTCAATACATGAGTTCAAACCTCATTATAATAAGAAATGAATATTTAGTTTTAATTTACATTTCCTAATACATACAAACAGTAACACAAAATGAAATATAATGTGTCATGCGCGTAAGAATATCCATTACCCCGTTTCATGTAATGGGTATTAAACGTGACTATGAGCTTGTCCAAAATAGACGTCATAGGTTCCAATACACAGCTTATGCTAGTTACTTCATGACAAGTGGATTAGCCAAGAGGTTATCGAAGAAAATCCCGAATGATAAAGTACGAGTACAAACTATGTAAAAAGGCGGACATATTGATTTATATCGGGTTCGCAGTTTTATGAAAGGCATTCGGATTTACAACGAAGTTATGATAACTGTGTATACAATTACAGATTGCAGTACGTAAACTTATTTTATCAATTTTCCGTACCAGTTACAAAGTAGCAGTATTTCACTTAGCTTTTGTTCAAAAACAGGGAAATGACACGCTACAGTAATATCATTTAAAATTGAAATACTTCAGTGAAAATAGCTTTATTTGTATGTTTTTTTTTAATTTGAATTTTTAACATATCATTAGGAAGATATTTTAATGGACCTAATATTTGAATGTTCGAATTTCCACTACTACTTGTACACATTTTGACGTCACGAAGTACGACTTGCGTACGTTGATACAAAACAGATATTCCCGCCTGATCATTGTTTAAAATATAAAAGAGTATTACTTATTTAAATATTAAGGAGTTTGTACTGCATTATTTCTCACGTTTTAAACGCCCATACCATCATTTTTTTCGAAATCATGTAATCGAGTTGCCTCTTACTCTAAACCATCAAATCAAGATATTTCAAAACAAAAGCTCAAGGGTTAGCCAAATGATTTTTTTAACGTAGTGGCGCTCTGTTCCCTGCGCAAGGGGAACATCTGCCCCTGCCTATGGCAGATAGCTTGCCTGGCAAAGCCTGGGTCCTGGCCTCGGAGACTCTCGGGCCCCGACTGGAGGGGCTCCTAAGCGCATGTTTGGAGAGAGGCCAATTCCCGCTTCGTTGGAAGACGGGGAAGCTGGTCCTCATTCGGAAGCCGGGGCGCCCTGCGGACTCTCCGTCCGCATAATTAATACCGGCCCGTGGTGCTGCTCGACGAGGTAGGCAAGCTCTTTGAAAGAGTAATTGCAAACCGCCTCGCCGAGCACCTTGCGGGGACGGGGCCGGATCTTGCGGAACACCAGTTTGGTTTCCGCAAGAGGCGCTCTACGGTGGACGCCATCATGCGCGTGAGAGCCCTCACGACGGGGGATGCAGTGGCCGGGGGGGGGGGGTTGTCTTGGCGGTGTCTCTTGATATCGCCAACGCCTTCAACTCCATGCCCTGGAGCTGCATTAGGGAGGCACTCCGGTATCACCGGGTGCCGACCTATCTCCGTCGTATAGTCGGGGACTATATGACGGAGAGGGCCGTCATCTACCCCGGTCGCAACGGTGAGTGGAACCGGCGAGAGATGTCGTGCGGTGTCCCACAGGGTTCGGTTCTGGGGCCGCCCCTGTGGAACATCGGTTACGACTGGGTGCTGCGCGCCGACCTCCCTACCGGTGTCAGCGTAGTTTGCTACGCTGACGACACGCTGGTACTGGCACAAGGGGGTCGTACGAGGCGGCGGCGGAAACTATGACACGCGGGTTGCGATAGTCGTTGAGAGGATCCGGCAACTGGGTCTCGAGGTGGCTCTGCACAAGTCCGAGGCCATGCACTTCCATGGTCCTCGGAACAGGCCACCACCGGGATCCTCAGTGATGGTAGGAGGGGTATCCATCGGAGTCAAGTCAACGTTGAAGTACCTAGGACTCGTCCTCGACGGCCGATGGAACTTCGTTGAGCACTTCCGACGTTTGGCTCCCAAACTGGAACGGACCGGGGCTGCCTTCAGGCGGCTCCTGCCGAACCTGGGGGGCCAAACGCCTCCTACCGGAGGCTCTACGCGGGGATCGTGAGGTCCATGGCCCTTTACGGGGCCCCGATGTGGGCGCGTGGTTTGGCGCGGCTTGCCGTCCACCGCCTAAACGCGCCCCAAAGGGTGGTTGCCGTAAAAATGGTTCGCGGCTACCGCACGATCTCCCGCGAGGCGGCGAGCCTCCTTGCCGGATTGCCGCCATGGGATCTGGAGGCGATAGTCCTCGCGCGCCTGCACGAATGGCGCGCGGAGGCACTATGCCGGGGGGAAACCCCGCTGCCGCGGCAAGTTGTCGCGCAGCGGACAGACTTCCGGCATGATCTCATGGCGACATGGAGAGAGCGACTGTCGCAAACCCCATGCTGGGCACGCCACTATAGCGGCGATAAGACCCCTCTTTGAAGAGTGGCTTGAGAGACGCCACGGCGTCCTCACCTCCGCCTGACGCAGGTCCTCACCGGACACGGTGTGTTCGGGAGGTTCCTGCACCGAATCGGGCGGGAGGAAACGCCCGGTGCTCCCACTGCGAGGATCGACTGGAGGACACGGTGGAGCACACCGTGGAGGTGTGCCCTGCTTGGGCGGAGCACCGCCGTGTCCTCGTAGCGGCGATAGGCGGCGGCGACCTCTCGCGTCCGGCCCTGGTCGAAGCCATGGTCCGGAGCGAGACGGAATGGAATGTCGTCACCCACCTTCTGCGAAGCAGTGATGCTAGCGAAGGAGGTGGCGGAGCGGGAGAAGGAAAGAGCAGCAGCTTTCCTTCCTGGCCGCCGCGGGAGACTCCCCGGGCGTCGGGGGCTACGTCGTGGCCCCCGGCCACCGTAGGCGCGGGCCTGTGGACGGCGAGCAATGGGTAGCTCGCCGTCCGTCCGTCTAACGACGACAGGCCGTGTCGACGGCGCGTTTTGTTCCACGCGCGCCTCAAAGAGCTGTCAGCAGCGTGAAGGGGCCCGCAAGGGCCGACGCCAGCCGGGGCTGCGGGCTGTTCGAAAGAGATACCGCGGCTCCGGAACGTAAGGGCACTGAAGGAACACGGATGGTTTTTAGTCAGTAAAAGTCTGACACTCCCTTCCGCTCCACCCAGAGCGAAAGGCGTCATTAGATGATTTCCATCCGCAAAAAAAAGCAAATGATTTTTACAATTGATAATAGTAAGCTAGTTTAAAACTTATATCATAATATTATGCATTAAAGAGTTGTTCTCTCCTTTTAATATGAAAAATCAGTCAATCCAAGTTGGATAGGTGCAGAACTGTTAAAAAGTGTTTAGTGTAATTTGATTGCTATATGTTTTGATGTCCACGTAACAAATAAATAAATAAGTTGGTATAAAAATCATCAGTGGTTACTAAAAAGGTAGACTTTTAATGAGTTAACATTTATTAAATATACAATATAATTCAATTCAAGTTATATACAATAGACAATAGAAAAGCTTAAATCAGAGAAAAGTCCTGGGCCGAATAATATTCCTATCGAAGCTTTTAAGTTAGGAAAATCGATTCTCGTACACCCACTTACCACACTTTACAATAAAATAATTCAATCACAAAAGACACCCCGAAAGTGGGCAAAATCGAGAATCATACTATATATATAATATACAAGAAGGGAGATCCAACTGATATCAATAACTATCGGCCAATTAGCTTACTGCAAGCATTTATAAGTTATTTGCGATGTGCTTAGATAAAAGGATTGATCCTTACATAGAAAAAAATCAACCTATACAACAAGCGGAATTTCGAAAAGGATACTGTACAACTGATCACATCCACACCTTAGAGCAAATAATAGAGAAGCATCAAGAACTCAAGCAACCACTCTATCTATCATTCATTGACTATATGAAAGCTTTCGACTCTATATCACACGAAAGCATATGGCAAGCTTTATATAGTCAAGAAATCCCAGAAACTTACATAAATATTCTCAAACATATTTTACAGCAATATTGAAAGCAGAGTAAAGCTAGATAGAATAGGTTCAAAAATCAAAATATATAGAGGTGTTAAGCAGGGGGATCCTCTATCACCCAAGATATTCATCTCTGTTTTACAAAATATAATGAAAGACCTGAGTTGGAAACAAAAAGGAATTTACATCAACGGACATTTTCTAAGCAACCTTAGACCTTGACATTGTGCTCTTCTCCAAAACAGCAAGTCAGTTAGGAGAAATGATAAAGGAGTTATGCACGGTCAGTGAAAGTATAGGTTTAAAACTAAACACCTTAACCCTAGATAGCTAACGTTCATGAAACCCTATGATAAGCTAACCATTCGACTTTTTGACGACCATTTTTTAAATGTATTTTTTATCAACATTTTATTTTATTTTAATCAGGTTTATTTTATTTATAGGAAATATGGGATATAATTAAAATATTATTATTAAAAAAATGTTTATTTTAAACTTTTAAGTACTAAGTCACAAATTTTAAAATGACACATGTTTCTTTGAGATCAAAAAGACACTTAAACTTACAATGGCTAAATCAGGAATTATTGTTTAGGTGGTTGTTTTTTTTTCTTTGGTCTTATAAAGAAAAAACCTCATATCAACCGTAATTAACAAAAGACTTAGATTTTTTTGGCGCATGTTGGGCAAAAGTCGACTGTATGTTCGCCACAAATAGGAACTCTGCAACTATTGCAATAGTTCTTTGTCATGCGCCTTTTCTTATAGGAACACAAACTGCAGCTTTTTCTTTTCCTAGTTGAGGCATTTTCAGGTATTAGGGAACTTCCAGAACCAGATTGCTCAGGAATTTGACCTTGACCTTCAGCGCGTTCCTCGTGGTTCAAACTCACACATCTCTTATTTTGTTTTTTATTTTTCGAGGCATGGTTGGTATTTCAAGTCGACGTTTTAGCCATGGTTCAACGAGTTTTTCATGCAATTGTTTCATATAGCTTCTTCGTGATTGTGGTTTACATCCAGACATTATGGCATTATGGCAATAGATGATGTAGGAGTTGATACCCGCTATATTGAGCATGTTATAGAATAAACACATAGGCCACCGATTGGTCTTACGGCTACACGACATAGTAGAACACATCTGGTCGAATGTGTCTACACCGCCTTTTGTGGCATTGTAAAATTCTATCATGTATGGCTTTTTCGATGTTGTGTTCACAGTTCCTTCTTCGTCACATGAGGACAACAAATATACCATTTGCTTGGCTTCGGCTTGAATGATAGGAGAGTAAGTGGTCCATCATAACAAAACATCGAAGTTCCAACAGTTCTTCCTCGGTTGTTCTTCATTTCTTCCGGTATTTCTCTTTTGTTGGCCCGCAAAGTTCCGACTATTGTCAACTTGTAAGGTTGTTGTAGGAGTTGTTTAGCTAAAGGGACAGATGTAAACCAACTGTCAGTGGTTACGTTTCTGTTTGAGCCATGAATACTCCGCGTTAGTTCTTTGACAACATATTCACCAAGAGGCATTCCTCCGGTATTTGTTCCTTTTCCAAGATAAGGCATGGCGTCAATCATGTACCTGGTCCCACTGTCACACATCATTTCAATTTTCAGACCGTACTTAGCAGGCTTGTTAGGTATGTACATTTTAAATTTACAGCGACCACGGAAAGCCAGTAATTGTTCATCGACGGTAACGTTAGTTCCAGGAACGTAATTGTCTCGGCATTTAATCATCAGCAAGTCCCATATTTTTCGGATTGGTGTGAGTGGATCAGACTGCAGGGTTCCTATTCTTATAGCCCTATCATCAAACCTAAGGCATCTAATAAGGAAATCAAACCTTTCCCGACTCATACACGAGATGTATCGGGTTCCACAGAAAGACGTGTTAAACAATTCGTCGCTTGTAAGGTGGTTATCTTTCATTGCAGCTGCCAATAATAACACACCGAAAAGAGCGTTGAGTTCCTCTTTGCACGTTTCGTTTTGGGTCGATGTTATAGTCTCATAGTTTTGTTTCCTTATTACTATTTCAGCATTGGTCCACTTCAAAATTTCCTCACAAATTTCATCAGTCATAAAGGAACTATATAAAACGATAGGATCTGTAATATTTTTGACTAAACGAGCTGGTCCTCTAGCTGTGCGAACGATATTTATCGCAGAAGTTCGGGAAGAAGTATGTCCTTTATGAGTTGCCCACAAGTGACGATTTTTACCTCGAATATTAGCTTGAGTCAAGTAGATAATATGATTGGAAGCTGGTGAAGAATTCTCACCAAGTGGAAAAGCATCGGAAGGCGGCCTTCCTTGTTCCTCTTCAATATTATGTAAAAGTGGACTTACTTGTGATGCTTCAGTGTCCGAAGGTTCGTCGTGAAAATCACTTTCTATGTCTTCAACCAACAAACCGTCCTCATTCTCACTGTCAGAAAAGACATCATTTGTGTTGTCATAATCTTCATCATTTAGCGCACGAATTATGTCGTCATCTGTGATGATCGATCTCCCAGCCATTCTTAACAATCAACGTAATAACTAAAAAAAACAAAGCAAACATCAACAAAAGTGCAGTTGTAAAAGTTACGCATAAGCTAACCATTCGTCAAAATGACGAGTATGCAGTAGGTATCTCAAAAACAAAAATATGTACCGACTAAACACGAGCACCACGCGACGCAGTGTAGCGGTCACTGAGTTGGCGCGAAACCGTGAGTGTGTAGGTAAAACAATTAGAAAGAGAGAGCGAGATATTTATTTGATGGTCGTCATTTTGACGAACGTTAGCTTTCTAGGGTTAAAAACAAAAGTGATGACAAACAGCACTCAGAACCCTGTAATAATAAATGGAGTCTTGCTAGAATATGTGAGGACATACTTATACTTAGGCAAACAAATATCTTTTGGGAAATCTAGGCACACAGAAGAGGTTAAAAGGAGAATAAATATCACATGGAAAAAGTTTTGGAGTCTAAAAGAAATATTAAAATCTAAGCTACCTCTAAAGCTAAAGGAAAAGTAATGGACTCTTATTTACTATCCTGCTTATACTATGGTTCTCAAACCTGGATATTCAACAAAACGACAAGAGACAAAATACAAATGAGTCAAAGAGCAATGGAGAGAAGCATGTTAACCATCCAGTTGAAAGATAGTCAATGAAATGAAAATATTTGTAAGAAAACAAATGTTGTAGATGCTCTTGAACATACCCAGCGCTTGAAATGGAAATAGGCAGGTCATGTTGCACGCTTATCATATAATAGGTGGACACAAAGAGTTACGGAATGGTTAGGACTGACCGGAATAAGACCAAGAGGTCGCCCAGTTGAACGCTGGGCTGATGAAATACAAAAAATTGCAGGCAAAAATGGCTAAACAAGGCCAAAAACCGAAAAATCTGGCATAAACTGGAGGAGGCCTATACCCGAAAAGGGGCCTTTACAACATAAATAAAGAAAATAAAAATCTGTCATTTTGTAAATGTAAATATGGATTTGTTAAGGAAATAAAAAGGCTTATTATTATTATTATGGAGTATTTGTATAGTTTTCTCATCTGGTTGGGCTGTATAAATATATAATTGAAAATGAAAATGATAAACTTACATAAATATTAATAAAATAAAATAAATACATTAAAATTACATAGATATATAATAACCCAACCAGATGGAAGCCCTCGGCAGCGGAGACCAAACGGCCGACGGTTAGGGGGAAAGGGAAAGAAATCGGCGGACGATGCGGGCGGTATCGAGGAGCACCGCCTTCTGCATTTGAGCTTGGAGCGATCCGTCACGGAGTCCCAGTCGCCTCAGATAACCCGAGAGGCTGACTGGCATTAACCCGTTTGCAGAAACGACCACAGAAATAATTTCGGCCGGCAGACCACCCCACATGTCGGTCACCTCGTGAGCCAGGTCCAGATATTTTGTCAACTTATCTGTTTCGGCTTTCACGAGGTTCTCGTCATAAGGAATGGTAATGTCGACCAAAAATATCCTTGACTGTGCCCGGTCCATCAGCACATAATCAGGCTTATTCGCAAGAATGGTCCTGTCTGTGATGATGGCCCGGTCCCAGTAGAGCCTGGCACGGTCATTTTCGAGCACGGCTTCCGGCAAGTAATTATAATATGGCAGTTTCCGATCCACGAAACCGCATTTCAGAGCGAGCTCCTGGTGTAGAATCCTGGCTACTAGGTTGTGTCTGTGCAAATACTCAGAGTTAGAAAGCGCCGAACAACCGGAGATGACATGCCTAAGTGACTCACCGGGATGGCGACAAGCTCGACAGATGTCGACGGCGCCATGCTTTAGGATGTATCTCCGATAATTGTTGGTCTTAATAACCTGATCCTGTATCGCACAGACAAAACCATCGGTTTCCCCAAAGAGGTCACCGAAACGTAGCCAGTGGAGGGAGGCAACTGTGTCTACGCAAGGCTCATGTAGAGCCTTGTAGAACCTCCTGTGGAGCTCCTTCTCCTTCTATAGAGTCTCCCGGTCGGATCCTGTTTTATGTTCGCCTCATCGATACCTATGTTCTGTGACATACCCAGGTATCGGTATGTTTCAGGCTCGGATAGGGTCTTTATGTTGATGGGCATAGATAAGTCTATGCCATCAGAGTTAGCAACCCTACACCTTTCGACATGGAGGACCGCACACTTATCCGTCCCCAGCTCCATTCTAATAGAATCGCTAAAATCACAAGTAATGTTTAGCAATTCCATAAAATGATTATTATTATTATTATTATATACAATATTTAAAACTATAATAATAAAACAAAACTAAAACTAGAAACTTAATTATCATATAGTCCTACTCCCCGCGGTATCGTGCCAAGAACGCTGGCTGCGTTTCTACGCTGAATGGCCATACTTAGTCTTTGAGCGAGAAAAAAACCAGCCCTCTTATAACCAACAGTAACGACCAGCCGCGGATGGAGTTCCTTTAGAAACCTCACCGCACCTGGACTCCACGGACCGATAGTCCTCTACAGCAAATGGGACAAATATGTAGTCTCTCTCAGAGACTCATACTTGCGCCACTTACTCAGTTTAGCTGCCTCTGATGCCGCCCCGGCTCTACACGAGGTACCCCTGAGATGACAGGCCGCCAGAGTGTCTACGCAAGTAGCATCCCACACTAGGGCTTTACCTCTGTCCCAAGGGACCAATGTCATACCGTCGGGTCTCCTGCCATCATCTCTTAATATTCTACAAGGCTCTAAAACCGGGGGGAACATTTATAGAGACAAGAGCACTTCGGACGACATCGTTCAAAAAACTGTGTCGTGAAAACCTACCAGCGCTTTTCTTACATGAAAGTCCGTGGAGCCCAAACTTGTCGACACTGATATCAAATGGGCATTGATGAGGTTGACAAATCGCCGCTCCTAGTCAGATTCCTACGGCAATGCGCAAGCTTTCCCCATCAAGTAATGTTTCGAGATTACTTGATGGTAAAGCGTGTAACCAGTGACTAGATTCCTTAGTCGAAACAGCTAGAAGGTGTACCTTATCTTGGTCACTATGGAAATTATGAAACAAATCTTTCTGCACGCCCTGTACCAAAGGAATATCCCACAGTTTTTGTTGGTTAACTTCCAGTGGAACATTTTCACCAGGGACATAGCGTTTGCCATGTCTGCCCTGCCTCTGTAGCAAAGCATAGGTCTACTTTATTATCTAAAATTATGTTACATAAGTCACTGTCACTATGCATGGAAGCAAGGGAAGCAGGCAATGCAACGCTAGAAAGATTTCTCACACCAATGCCACCAAATTTTATAGGTAAAGTAGCTTGAGTCCAGGCTGTTGTATTTAAAGTTAAATTTAGATTTTAAAATTATAATCAATATCTTTTAAAATACCCGAAGATTTCCAGACTGGACTCGAGCGGAGTAAGTATGTAAATCTAGATACAAGAAGACAATATTTTAAAACAGTAAGAGCAATGTGGGGGTTTAAATTATACAATTTATCAACGTGGTTTAAAAACTGATAATTTTTTTTTAAAACAGGTTTAATACTATCGAAAAACAACAGGGCAGCTAGCAGGTATAGTGATTCCGTACTAACAGTTTTTATTCCTGGACAAATAATTTTTATATATTAGATTCATTAAAATATATTTCAAAATGGTAACTGACGAAATGAACACTTTTTTTGTAACAATTTTTTTTTGTGACTCGACTTTGTTTGACGTGTGTTAAGATAAAGACATCATAAAAATTCAAATGACATTGCTTCTCATCTAGAAGCAGTCTAATGTAAAAATGACCCCAAAACATAAAACGTGAATAGAGGGCCAAATTCCCTACAAACCACGTTCGTGGATGTCAACTTTGTCGATAAAACGGCTCCGTGTCACAGTGGCTTAGGAGTAAGTTTTGTCACTGAGAGCCGCGTGTACAAGTCCCGCACGAAACAAGTATTTTATTGACCTACAAATAATTGTTCCAAGTCTGGATATTTATCCCCGTGAAATCAATGTATGTAAACTGCCTCGAAGATACAGGAGTAAGTATTTGTGTAGTTATGTTTTTATTTTTAAAAAAGAAAGAAAGAAAAAGAAAAGAGTTGAGATCTGAACGGACGCGAAACTAAATTTTCTTATGTACCAAACCAATTATGCGTACACAGCAATATCACCATAATAATACTTAATTAAAATTAAAATATTCATGGAAAATGTAGGACTAATTAGTAACATCTAGTGCTTAATAAATAATTAACAGGCAGACAATATCAAATTAACTTTTCATTGTGATATCAGGATTATTTAGGTTAAGTAAGTAGTATAACTTTGAGTATAATATGAGCATGTCGTAATTAACATTATGTAGTTTTACATTTAGAATTAAACCTATCGTAAATTTTCTTTATCGATGTAATGATGTATCAATCGCCTTATCATAATGAATAAAAAAATGGCTTTGTGAACATAGCATTCATGACAAAAATTAAAATTCGTGACTCCAGAATTCTTTAAAATGTAAACATTCCACTTTTATTTTTGTAACTTAGCGAATTTGCTTCATCGCAGTCTATTCTATCTTAAGCCACTCCAACTTTCATGCAACACGAAAACAACTACTCCCTATAAACTATGGTATCATCGCAGGATCTTCCTCCGGTACAAAATGAGGATATAATTAATTAAAAGTTGCTAAAACATGTTTTCGACGTTTGCTAAATTTAAAGTACACTTAACAATAAAGTTTAAACAAAATTTTTGGAATTATAAAATGATATTTTGAATTAATATCGAAAATCTGAAGCTTAACATAATTTAAATGATTAAAGTGTGAATCCGCAAAAAGCATACA
The DNA here is from genome assembly GCA_033319125.1 of Parnassius glacialis. Classification (NCBI taxonomy): domain Eukaryota; kingdom Metazoa; phylum Arthropoda; class Insecta; order Lepidoptera; family Papilionidae; genus Parnassius; species Parnassius glacialis. The sequence continues at coordinate 11,264,063 of JAVANC010000022.1, read as the reverse complement.
GTTATGAAATTGCTAGGTAGTAGAATCTTGTGCTAGATTTATTAATGTGTATACGCAATTGATTATTTTATTGCTGCCGCCAAAGAGTGGTGCTGGTACTGCTGTGTTCCGGCCTGAGCAGTATTTAGAGTCAGTATATTTACCAGCTGTTTCGTACAAGTTTTCCTTAGTCCCCAGGGGTGACAACGCATTTGTAGCCTCATTTGTTTGAAATAAGCTGCAGATGTCAATTAAGTGCGGAAGACACTTACCATCTAGTGGACCATGAGTGCGTTTGTCACTTCAGTTTTGTAAAAAAAGAAACACTTTGTCAGTGTGTGAATTACCACTACGCATGTTTGAAAATTTTAACTCGCTCACTCTTAGCCGAATCCAAAGAACGAGATAAGGTTTCAATATATCGTAATCTAATATAGTCATCATCATCATCATCATCATTACAACCCTTCACAAGTCCACTGCCAAAGATAGGCCTCCCCCAAGGAATGCCACAAAGCATGGTCCTGAGCCAACTGCATCAATTGCCTTCATGCATGTCTTACTAGGCCGTCACTCCATCTAGTGGTAAGACGCCCTACACTTCGTCCCCCGGTACGAGGCCGCCACTTGAGATGCTCTTTTCCCTATCGGGTGTCGGTTCTTTAAGCTATATAGCCTGCCCATTGCTACTTCAGCATACTAATTCTTTAGGCTATGTCGGTTACTCTAGTTCTACTGCGGATATCCACGTTTTTAAGTCTATCACGCAGAGAAACGCCGAGCATAACCCTCTCCATAGCTCAATGAGCGACCTTGAGCTTCTTCATACGACCAGCAGTGAAGGACCACGTCTCAGTTCCATTGGTCATCACTGGCAATACGCACTGGTTATACAGTCTCGTTTTCAAGTTTTGAGATATACCTGACGAGAAGATGTGCCGTAATTTCCCGAAAGCTGCCCAGGCCGAGTTGAATCCTCTCGGTCGAATTTAGACTTACCTAGTCTGAATATTTGTCCCAGGTAAACATATTCGTCAACAACTTCGAGCTTAGTGCTCCCAACAACTACCGGCATAGGTGTGTTTAATGTCCATACATTAAACATGATCTTTGTTTTGTCAATGTTCATCTTAAGACCTATCCGTTGGGAGACACTATTAAGGTCAATGAGCATAGTGCTTAGGTCTTCCAGTGATTCTGCCATAAGAGCTATATCGTCGGAAAATCTAAAGTGAGTGATGTACTCTCCATTGATTTTAATACCGTATCCTTTCCAGTCCAGTAGCTTGAAAACGATTTCCAATGCAGCGGTGAAGAGTTTCGGAGATATTACGTCAGCCTGTCTTACACCTCTCTGCAGTTGGATAGGTTTCGTACTCTGGTTCTGTACTTCGATAGCCATGGTAGCCCTACTGTACAAACACATTAGCACCTTGATATACCGACAGTCCACTTGGCATCGCTGAAGGAACTGTAGCACCGCCCAAATTTCGATTGAATCAAAGGCTTTCTCATAGTCCACATACGCAAGACAAAATGGCAGATTGTAGTCTTCGTTCTTCTGTATAATTTGCCGAAGTGTATGTATATCGTCTATGGTGCTAAAGCCTTTTCGGAGACTGGGGGCCGTTTATTAGTGGCATTTCTCATGGGTGTATATTGCCAGGGGGCCGTCCATTAATGTCATTGCTCATGGGGATATATTGCCATAGTTGCTACGTTCGGCGAACGGGTTGGCAACCGCAGATTTTCATTGCTTTTTGATTTTATCAGAAGATGCTGCCGCCTATCTTGTGCCTCAGTTTCGTTTGTCGCTTCTTACGACACCCACGGGAATATATGGGGTAGTGGGTATTCTTACCCGCCACTACACGGGGCTCGGTATCTGAAATAGTACCTACTACTTATGTATTCAAATGCATCTATTGTTGTAAACATTACATTTGCTGAAATTCAGTACGCAATGTGCTTGAAACTTAGGTCTTAGATCATATAATTAGGCACTTTCAGGTGACTCTGACTGTAAAATAATCATATGTAAGCCCAAGTAAGGGCCATTGTACCAATAAATGGCAGTTGTACAGCCACTGTCGATAGTTAGTTAATGTTAGTTAAACTAAGTTACATGAAAACAAAACAAAATACGCCAAAGTCATAAATATAGCAATGAATAGCTAGTCTAAATCATTTCTCATCTAATGTAACGATAAACAAAAGATCTAAATTATTTTATGATTTTTGGCATTTATCGTCAGTGTCGATATTTCTGTTATTATTTAAGCACCAATATGCTATGCAGTACCTTTTGGCTTTTTGAGTGGCCATACTTGAATAAAACTCAAAAGTAAATATCAAAAGTGTCTAAATACTTATAAGAGAAAAATACTTTTTTGTTAACGTAAGGTGCGCGTCAACTCGAGCGCGCGCGTGACAACCTCACTGAATTAGCCTCTTTTAGTCGGTCATTATCACGTTATTTTGTTTTAAAGTTATTTAACCGCTTGTACTTTTGTTTGGTGCACACGAATTTATTGAGAAGAAAATCAAGTGTAAATCATCTTTCGCTGTGAGAGCAGCAGCAAAATTTTCAAGGTTATGTGCTCATCCATCGTTTTTTATGAGCTGTTTTACTTGTTGATCCTTATTCATCAGCAGCTCACCTCTCTTCGTGCCGGCAACCGAAATAAATCAATTTTACGCAAACATATTGTCTAAATTATAAAGTTCACACGCCGCGACCGCCATTTTGTTTAAGTTCCTACGGTCACCGCCCATACAGTACATTCAATTTTAATCATTAACTATGATCGTAGGAACCTCGCTGAACTATCATATTTAGATCATCTTCGATCCTAATCGTTGAAACCATATTTTGGTCCATCGGCCGGATTGTTGAAACCACATATGTTTTCGTTTCCTATGAGGAATCGCCAGCCGCCCCACCATTGACATTTATTGATAGTTTTAAGGTTATTCATAAATATAATAAATTACTGATATTACTGCATAGACTATTCTACCAGTCCTTCACAAAATGTCATTAATGTGACACTGAAATTTTGTGCAGCATACTGTGTCCAACAATTTTGTTTGTCACACGCGAAATCTTAAACCCTGAAGTGGCGCTATAAGAAAATCCACTATCCCATATCGTCCTGAGGATGTCGTAAGAGTCGACAGAGCGAAATGAAACAGGAGATAGGCAGCAGCATATTCTTGATAAAAACCCAAAATAATAAAAAGCTGCGGTTGTCAAACCGCATGCCAAGAATGGCAACTATGGCAAAATCTCGTTTGTCACCCTTATTCCATAAAAACTTACATTTGAGTGATATTAAAAATCGATAAGAAATTATTAAGTAATAAACATTACTTCATTTTTATATGTTAGCGTAAAGAAGTCTACTTTAGTTTAGAATTAGTAATGGATTTAACAAATTGAAAGATTTTGCCTTGTAGTTAAAAAAATTGCGAGGAAATATGTTATCACAAAATTATTCACGAAACGTAAATTATGATTTATTATGCGAATGAGCCCTCGTGTTATTCGAACACTCGTCGCATGAATTAGCATAGTATTACCGCTTGATTTATCTTCGTGCCACATTAATTTCCTTAACGCATATCTAACTTCAATGTATAATGTTTGCCTATTTAAATTGAACGTCAACATAAGTAAGACTTGATTAACCTCAAGTCCATTTATATGATGAATGACGGAGAGAATGTGCATGAATTAGAGCCATTAATTCCTTCTTCCCCTTACAACCTCAAACAACCATGCAGCTGGTGGACCTTCACCGCTTTTATTTTGATATTCCACGCATTTGAATCAAATGGCTTGTTTGGTCTTTCGTAATGCACACAGCAAAGAAGTGGAATCATTTAATGTAGTCGCCCTCACTGAAATTTGGTCTGAAATAAATTATTATTATTAGTTTACGAAAATTAAACCTTAATTTTAATTGTCAATTAGTGGTAAATGTGTTACGGCTGTAAAGGATAATAAAACTGTTTTGCCCGCTTGAAGTTTTGAGATATATCGTCCCATATCTGGAAGAATAAATTGTTGCCAAAATCACCAAAACTAAGCAATGTGATCTATTGAGATAACTTGAGAAATATTGTGCCGTGTAGTTAGTATATATATAGTGCAACCTAAGAAAACTTGTGTGTCACTTGTGGAGTGACGACCTGGTAAGATATGCAGAAAGTGAATAGATGCAATTATACATGGTGAGCCACGCTGCGGCTATTTATGTTTGTAACACGAATGTTTCCACTCCACCGGGCTAAGACCACGCTCTCACAGAATAAAAGCGTAAAATAGCTGCTGCATTTCGTAAGTGTTATGGTGAGTGTAGAAAATCAAAGACACTTTGTACTGGATTTGAGACATTCCATCTAAGTATTTAGAAGTGACAACGCATCTGCATTTTGATTCTTAATCGAAGATAAATGTCCATAGGATACAGCATCTACACGCATCACGTGTAACGTGTGTTCGTTTATCACCCTTATTCTATAAAAAATAATGCACGTGGCTCAATATCGTGTGTTGTGAATTTTTTTTGGTTATAATGATAATGATTGATGTTGTTAGTGTCTTATGGCCTCCAATAGATGGCCGAAGAATATTTTCAATCATGCCAGGTGTAAAATACCTAAGCTAACAAAATAAAGCATGCGATCCACAAACCAAACGCGGTATATCTCCCCTACTAAGGTTTATGTACAGCTCTGTGGATTGTATACAACTTGAAACTAAGAATTAACTTATTAAATAGCGTAAAAAGAGATTATATATATGTATGTATGTATATATATATATATATATATATATATATATATATATATATATATATATATATATATATTATATATATATATAATTTATTATTCTGCCCGTAGCTTGGACAAAAAATCAATAATAAAACAATTTAATTTCCTTGCGAATATTAAGTTTAGTTTTTGATTTTACTGTTTTTCATAATAACGTTTGCAACCTATTTGCGTTAACAACAAAGCTATTAACGTTATTTTCCTATAAAATTAATAAATTCGATTTATTCTAAACGTCATCATACAAATCTAATTAAAATCTGTAGTATTGAAATAGTATTCAATTCGAAATAATTTCAATATACAGATCGCAATCCCAGAGAACATGGTCACGACTTTCCAGTGCTGAGCCGCAGGGGCATAAGCCAGAGTTCCTAAGTTTGAATTTTAGGAGAAGCTCGTTGAAACACCCGTGAACAACAAGAATCTGCGATACTGCATAATCGGGCTCGACCCACCTGAAGATTAGACGCTCTGCGATATCCGGGAAAAACTTGTAAAGATCCTTGCCATCTTGGCTTGAGTGGCCACCGGACCTGCCAAATGGCAACGATAGCCGCCATCATTTCCCTCTTTTTCTTCCTGCGCTCCTTGTCGACCAAACCCGTCCCCTCCTCGTCGAGTCGTCTCGCACGAAAAACTTCTAGGTCGGCAGGCAATACGCCCGCCAACAACGGTAGCGCTGCTTTGCTAGCCGTCCTGTAAGCCTTCGTGAGAAGAATCATAACTGGTATTTGCGTCCTCATCAGTACGCTTCTGATAACATAAAGGGACGAGCGTTGGTACCATATGGTAGCAACATATGTCAACGTTGCCACATAGGTCCCTGAATACAGGACTCTAAGGGCGTGAAATCTTATGCCCCAGGTCGATGAAGACAATCGCGACATCTTCCCAAAGCAAGCAGCGGCCTTTTCGCCGATATATAATGCATGCTGCACATAGGACCTAGCCTCGTCCAAAATTATTCCTAGGGCTCTTGCCTGTGAAACACTCGTGATCGTTGCACCGTCCATCTTTATAATTGGTCCACGTTTAAACTTGCCTTTATAAGTCATCGTTTGTGACTTCCCGGTAGAAAACCCTAGTCTGTTACGAATACTCCACTCGGACACGGCAGCGATCGTAGCTGCCGCTTTGCGCTCTATTGCGGAACGAGACGATGCTTCGACCAGGATCGTCACATCGTCGGCGTAAGCAACGAAATGTACTCCTTCGGGTTTTGGCAGCTTCAGGAGGTCATCGAGTAGGAGGTTCCATAGGGTTGGTCCCAGCACCGATCCCTGAGGACAGCTCATCGTGGAGACCTTCCACACTACCTGGTTTCCAGAAATAGTCCTACACGGCATTTTATAAAGTAACTCGTTAAAATACGGTAAATTTTAGGTGGAACGCTACATTGCTTTGCCTTGAGTAGGACCATTGGCCACCAGGCATTGTCAAAGGCTCCAGATATGTCCAGAAAGATCAGTTGCACGTAATTCTCGATTGATCCGTTGATGGTACTAAGGGCGGTCACTGTGGATCGGCCACGCGTGTAGCCATGTTGTGCATCGGAGATTCCGCGGTAGAGACATGGAGCGCAAGAGATTATCACACGCTCCAGAATTTTTCCCAATATGGGCAGCAAAGTTATCGGGCGGTAGGCTTTAGGGTCAGTGAGCGGCCTGTCGCCACCCTTTGGCAGAACAACGAGTTTGCCCATCTTCCACAGATCCGGAAAAACGCCCTCGACTATGCACGCCCTAAACATGTGCCAGATCTCGTCACCAGTTACCCGCCATGCCTGTCTAACAATCTTAGCCGTGATACCGTCAATGCCGGGTGCAGTGGTCGGCAGTTCTCGAATGATGAGTCCAACTTGTTCTTTGGTCGGTGGTGTAGCATCAGTTCCAGATGGAGCACATGCAGCAGCGATCCGCACTTGTCAATGATATACAGTGTCCCTGGCTAGATTATCATCTGAGCATAAGGCATTGACGAGGCCAAGCATGGCGTCTCCGGTCGTCCAAGTATAGCCGTCGGCTAACCTCACTCCACTTAGCACGTTGAGAGGTGGACGAAATCGTCCACTGGCCCCACGGATCGGCGTTACCTGATTCCGCGACAGAGCGGAAGAAGGCAAGTTCAGCTTCCTCCATAGCTAGCTTGTAGCATATCCTAGTTCGTCGGAGATAATCATGAAGAGCCTTCTCCCTGTCGCCTCCAATGCGACGTGAGGCCTATCACTTACGACGTGCACAATAGACTTCGTTACGCATACGGTCAAGAGCCGGAGACCACCACCCGTACCCTTCTTTTACCTTTTTCGCACGTTTACCTAATCGTTCTCTCGCAGTACGTAGAAGTATTGCAGAGTACTGCAATACTTCGTAAGAAGCGACAGTGGGAAACAGGCAATAGATGAGCAGCAGCATCATCCTGGAAACAGCATAATTATAATAAAGAAACTATGGTTTCCAACCCGCTCGCCAAGCGTGGCAACTATGGAAAATAACCTCCCCCCCCCCCCATGATATGAGTAACAAAGAGACGGCTCCAATCCCCGACGACGCCTCCATTTCTGGCTACGGTGGTGAACATGGTAAAGGCGGAGCAGAGGGTGCTAAGAATCTCCGGTGGAGGTTTGTTTGCCACCTAAGACAACTCGACTTGGCAACATACAAAGCACGCACCCTGAGGACTGACGAGAAGATCATGGTGCTGGAAGAATAGATAAACAAGTTACACTGGCATATAATAGGTTTATCCGAGGTCCGAAGAGAGGGGGAGGACACGGTAATCCTCGAATCCGGCAACTTGCTCTATCACCGAGATGGCAACCATCTGTCCCAAGGAGGTGTCTCAAGGAGTTTCTCGTTAACAATGTTGTAAAGTTTGAGAGTGTGTCGATGAGGGTTGCGTACCTTATACTCAGAATCACCAAAGGGTATTTATTCACTGAAGGTCATACAGGTTTACGCACCAACCTCATCACATCCCGATGAGGAGGTGAAGGAAATGTATAAAGATATCTCTAGAGCCATGCATTCCTCCAAAACCCACTATACGATGTTAATAGGAGACTCCAATGTAAAACTAGGCACATTAGAGAACGGTGACCTGAAAGTAGAGAAATTCGGAATAGGGCAACGGAACCCAAGGGGCCAGCAGCTGGCCGACTTCACGGAGAAAGAGAGACTCTTAATGATGAACTCTTTCTTCCAGAAGCGACCCCACAGGAAGTAAACCTGGTCGAGCGCCGACGTTCGACAAAAAATGATATTAACTTCATTATGACGACTAGTCGACAAATGTTCAGTAATGTCGCCGTGATCCCGAGGGTGAAAACTGATAGCGATCACCAAATGGATCGAGGCACACTGAACCTAAACGTGAAGTTGGGAGGTCTCGTCTAATGAAATCAACGCTCCGTCCTCCTCGTGCTCTATTCCAAAGTCACGAAACCTTTCAGCTCGAGTTACAAAACCGTTTTCAGTGCCTAGAAGACTGCAATGAAGTGGACCATATGAATGACAAGCTCGTGGAATCTGTCCATACGGTCGGAGCTAAGTTCTGCAAAACCCGCCGCAGAAGAACACAAAAACTCTTTCGATCACACTATTAATCTCATGGCTGTTAGACGGAAGATGAAAGGGTCTTCAACAGATTTGACAGCAACTAAACAGACAGATCTCCAAATGCATGCCGCGGGACTTACGCAACTTCAATACAGCTTGTATTGAAGAAATCGAGCGGAACCAAGGCTCCAAAGTGTTTGCCAGCTAAAGAATGAGTGTGGCAGCATCGTTTCCAACAGACCTAAGATTTTGAGTGAGATTAAAGATTCTATGGGCAGCTGTACACGTCATCGTTGCAGCCACACGCAAGTGTGAGTAACGATCCAAGAGCGAGTCTTATCCGTCACTATTTCGAAGATATCCCGGACGTCAGTCTGAGCGAGATTAGAATGGCTGAATGGAAAACCGGTACTTGAAGTCCTAAAGAAGCTCTTAAATTCTTTCCTCCATGGTGGCACTACTCCGGAGGCGCGGCGCAGAAGTGCGGTGGTCATGTTCTTCAAGAAAGGCGACAACGTTCTTTTGAAGAACTAGAGATCGATTTTCCTTCTCAGCCGTATCTAACCGCTGTTTTCGAGAGACATTACAATTCGTCTCGTGCGCAGACTTGACGACTTCCAGCCTCCTGAACAAGCTGGTTGCCTAAAAGGCTTTAGCACCATAGAACACATACATACCCTTCGGCAAATTGTACAGAGGACCGAAAAATATAATCTGCCACTTTGCCTTGCGTATGTGAACTATGAGAAGGCCTTTGATTCCGTCGAAATTTGGGCGGTGCTGCAGTCCCTTCAGCGGTGCTAAGTTGCCTATCGATATATCTAAGTGCTGAAGTGTTTGTACAGGAGGGCTACGATTGCTATCTGAGTACACAATCAGAGTACGAAACCTATCCAACTGCAGAGAGGTGAACACACGGTGTACACTTGTGACACGGTAACGTTATATCCCCGAAATGCATGCATTGGAAGACGTTTTCAAGCTACTTGACTGGAAGGGATACGGTAATTACATCAATGGCGAGTAAATCACTCACCATCGATTTGTGCACGATATAGTCCTTATGGTAGAATCGCTGGAGGACCTAAGCACTATACTCAATGACCTCAATAGTGTCTCCCATCGAATAGGTCTTTAAATGAACATGGACAAAACAAAAATCATGTTTAACGTCAATGTCACACCTATGCCGATAGTTGTTGGGAGCACTAAGCTCGACGTTGTTGACGAGTATGTTTACATGAGACAAATAGTCCGACTATGTAAGTCCAATTTCGACCGAGAGGTCAATCGACGGATTCAATTCGGCTGGGCAGCGTTCGGGACACTACGACACATCTTTTCGTTAGACATACCTCAAAACCTGAAAACGAAAATTACAACCAGTACGTGTCGCGAGTGATGACTTACGGATCTGAGACGTGGTGCTTCACTGCTGGCCATATGAGGAAGCTCAAGGTCGTTCAGCGAGCTATGGAGAGGGCTATGCTCGGGGTTTCTCTGCGTGATAAACTCTGAAATGAGGATATCCGCAATATAACGAGAGTAACCGACATAACCCAACGGATTAGTAAGCTGAAGTGGCAGTGAGCCGGCCATATAGCTCGAACAACCGACAACCGATGGGGAAGAAAGGTTCGAGTGGCAGCCTCGTACCGGCAGGCGCAGTGTAGGGCATCCCCCCACTAGATGGTGTGACGACCTGGTAACAACAGTGGTAGAGCTATGCGGCAGCTTTTGCTTTCGCACGGATGGGCCGGCTCGAACAGGGGTGTGGTACCACGACCTCACAGAATACCAGCGTGAAGTATAGATTTACCTCTGCGTTTCGCTTGGTGAGTGCAGGTGGCCGGAGGCCCTTTTTACTGGAAATGAGACATTCCATCTTAGTCCTCACGGGTGACAACGCATCTGGATTTTGATTCGCAAACGAGGATAGATGTAGATGTCTATGGGCCGCAGCAACCACATACCATCAGGTGGACTGTGTGCTCGTTTGTCACCCTTATCCTATAAAAAAAAGACATGCAGGAAGTAGATGGATGCAGATGGCTCAGGACCGTGCTTTCTGGTATTCCTTGGGGGGGGGGGGGGGCTATGTCCGGCAGTGGACTTATAAAAGGCTGTAATGATGATGATGATGATGATGATAATAACTTTTTACTAGGTTAACCGATTTCGATGATTTTTTATTTGAAAGCTGGTGCTTCACATGTGGTCCCATATTGATCAAGGTCTGATCAATCGTATTGCCTTATTCTTTGTAATTTATATAGAAGTCGGTTGTACGAAAATTTTAATTTTTAATTATATCGCAAACATATTATGTTTTATTTAACTGCAAAAAAGCCCAGCATTGCATTTGCCAGCTAGCTGCCATTGAGCTGTTATTTTGCATCGATGGTCTGTTCTTTGAGACATATTTTGGCCAACTTGTTGTCACGTTAGCCACCTAATTCTTATCGTCACGTAAAAACCTACAGAATTTCTCTATCCTTATCTCTATTAGCGACTACGAGTATGAGCTTTATTATACATATCATACAACCATTATTTAAAAACCACGTGGCGAGTTCATAACATCACTGGCAACAAAAAACTTAAATCTTTAATATTCTTGAAATTTTTCTAGGAAGTTGTAATTACGGTGTACTACTAATATATATGTATATGGTTAAACAAAACTAAATAGAAGCATTGTCTGTCTTCCTGTCCGTATGTCTGTCGGCTTACACGCAAATCACACAAAAGTATGTAAATGGATTTAAATAGGTCTAATTGTCTGGAAACATAAACACTCTGGAAAAATGTAAGTGGACCTTTGAACACAATATTATTTAGAAGTTTAGAAGTTAATTCTTTCGGCGATTCCAAAAGGCGGGTTGTGTTTTTATTTACTTTAAATACCGTTACAGCCTATAAAAATTCACTGCTGATAGTTGTTGTGATGCTGGCAGTACGGGTTGGCAACCGGAGTTTTTTTGTAATTGTTATTAGCTGCTGCTGATAATCTCCTCGTTTGTTTCCCTCTATCGCCTCTTACGATAACTATTGAACGATATAGGGTAGTGAATATTCTTACACCGCCACTAGTTAATTTTTTTAAGGTATGACAATATGAGGTAGTAGATTATCTTAAAAGTTTTAATAAAACATATTTTTAATAGAACTCTCATATTTTATTTTAAAATATCCCTTATGAAACTTTTTTATATAGGAGAGGGGGCAAACGAGCATGCGGCTCATCTGATGGTAAGTGACTACCGCCGCCCATGAACAACTGCAACACCAGGGAGGGAATTGCAGATGCGTTGCCGGCCTTTTAAAAAGGAGTACGCTCTTTTCTTGAAGGTCCCTAAGTCGTATCGGTCCGGAAAAATCGCTGATGGTAATCGATTTCACAAGGAAGTCGTGCGAGGAAGAAAACATCTTCTAAATCGCACAGTGGTGGACCGCCAATCATCCAGATGGTGTGGATGGTATGGGGAGTTCTGCCGCGATGTGCGTTCGTGAAATTTGGCGGCTGGGATTAATCCGAACAATTCCTCAGAGCACTCCCCATGGTAGATGCGAAAGAAAATGCAAAGAGATGCAACATCTCTTCGCAGCGCCAATGAGTCGAGCCAATCGGAAAGGACTCGGTCGTCGACGATTCGAGCCGCTCTGCGCTGGATGCGGTCAAGTGGAAGGAGCTGGCACTGGGGAGCCCCTGCCCAGAGATGGAAACAGTATTCCATGTGAGGCCGAACCTTAAGTTGAATAATATAATATTTCATGCAAGGAGGTTATAAAGTAATATAACCTTTTCTTGAAATAAAATAAAGCATGGAGGCCAAGGGCTCATACGACGCTCTTATATTATTTTCTCATGCTTTCATTTGCTTTAATATTTTCACTAAATTAGAGATTGTCATTGAATTCAATTATTTAATCAAACCGTTTACAAACTGTGACGAATAAATTAAGGCTGTAAGTACGTGACGCAAAATGGGATATAATAGGTCGTGGAAGAAGTTTCTTTGTATTTTATTAGTATATAATTAAAGAAAAATCTCTTTGGTTGTACTGTTTGTATCTGGTAGGTTTTAATATCAGTACATATATTATATTATATGACTCCACTCCCTACAAAATCTAATCCGACATATGAGGATTACCGTCCTATATCCATCCTTTCCTTTCTCTCTAAAGTACTCGAGCGCCTAATATACCAACAGCTGAGCAATTTCCTGTCCAATCATAACCTTTTGAATTCATTCCAATCTGGTTTCCGTCCCGGTCATAGTACGATTACGACTTTGGTTAGAATCGCTGATGATATTCGCCTAGGCATGGATAATCAGCAGATTACAGTATTGACATTGCTTGACTTTAATAATGTCTACAATACTGTAGACTTTGATGTTTTACTCGCTGTCCTAAGTTCTCTTAACATATCTCCTGAAATAATTGGTTGGTTATATAGTTACTTGCAAGGGCGCCGGCAACGTGTACAAATTCAAGGCACGTTTTCTGATTGGTCTGCTGTCAAAGCTGGCGTCCCACAAGGTGGCGTGTTGTCTCCTCTATTGTTCTCTATTTTGATCAATTCGATCTGTTCCCACATTAAATCTCTTTACCACCTATATGCAGACGATTTACAAATTTACTGTCAATGTAAGGTTGCGGATCTCCCCAATACAATTAGGTTAATTAATGAAGATCTTATTTGTATTTCTCATTGGTGTAATTCATTTGGGCTTAAAGTTAATCAATTGAAGACTCAAGCCATTATTATTGGGAGTTCGAAATTAATCTCTCGGTTAACTTTGTCACTGCTCCCGCCAGTCATATTCGAAGGGACTCTTATCCCATACAGTGACAAAGTTAAGAATTTAGGTATTATGTTCGATCAGACTTTGTCTTGGGGACCGCAAGTGAGTGAAGTAAGTCGAAGAATGTTTGCCGCAGTTGGTTCACTTCGAAGATTACGCAATGTTCTCCCCATTCCTACTAAAGTTGCGCTGGCTCAGTCTCTTCTTTTACCGATCCTTGACTACGCGGACACTTGTTATCTTGACCTTACAGTCGAGAAACTTAATAAAATTGAGCGGCTTCAAAATTATTGCATAAGGTTTATATTTGGGTAACGAAAGTATGACCACATATCCGAATTTCGCCATAGGCTCAAGTGGTTACCGATTCGCCTTTGCAGGAATACTCACATTCTTCATTTTCTTTACTGCATTCTGTTCAATCCGACCACTCATTCTTATTTGAAAGACCGATTTATATATTTAAGTAGTTTACACTCCTTACCTCTACGATCTCAAAATAATCTACTTCTACTTAGGAGTACTTACTCCTAGACATTCCTTTTCCTTCTATTCTAATTATTTTACGGTTACTGCTATACGACTTTGGAATTCTCTCCCCTTACATATTAAAGAATCTAAATCTCTTCCTATATTTAAAAATAAATTAAAAGTTTATTACCTTTTCTCTTAAGTTACTACCTGTCTTCATTCACTTTTTTCTTTTTTTTTTCTTCTTTATTCTCTTATGTTCTTCTATGTATCTTTCTATATTATATTCAGTACACCTCTTCCGCTATCTTTTAAAAATAGTATCCTCTGCCCTAAGGTTGCATGGAAGAGATCGCTGTTGTAGCGATAAGGCCGCCTGTTGTACCAATGTCCCTTTAAATATATAAATTTTCTTATATGTTCCTTGGTGTACAATAAAGTATATTTTACTTTACTTTTTACTTTTACATAAAAGACATTATGAAAAAGAAAAATAAGAAGTAAAAAACTCTATCTCGCCATTTTTCAATTGTTTTTCTGTCTGCCAAAATGAGTGAATCTAACGAAGAATTTCAATACATACTGAAGTGTTATTACAAATAAGTAATACGTATTTGTAATTAGGGAAAATGCAACTCAAGCCGCGATAAAGTTTGTAACGTTCTCAAACCTAATGCAGTATTAGTAAGAGTAGCACCGAAATTTTGATTTCAAAGATGCAGCTCGCTCAGATAACCCTCATACGGATAAAGTCGATACCATTTATTAAACAGTGAAGCGAGATTGGTATAATAGTAGTTAAAACATAGCCGAAGAATTGAGGATTGACAAGATACAGTCTTAACCCATTTGAATAAGTCTGACTATACAAAACAGCTCGATAATTGGGTACCACACGAGCTTACTGAAAGAAACTAATGAATTCTGTACTGATTTGCCATTCTCTATTGAAACGTAATGAAACCTAACCAGTTTTTAAAAAAATTATCACTGGTAATGAAAATTGGATCATCTACGACAGGAAAATGCGATAAAGATCATGGTAAAGAAAGAGTAGGTCAAGCTCCACAGACTGTAGCGAAACCCGCATTAACACACAACATGGTGATGTATCTATGGTGGGATTGGAAGGGCATCGTTTCAATGCTATCAAGCAATAAATTGAAAAAAAAAAACAGCTGGGTTATTTCTCAATTGATTAACAGAAAAGGAGTGGTCTTTCATCAAGATAACGTCAGAACACACACAAATGGGGCCACTGTGCAAACATTGAGAAATATTGGTTGGGAAGTGGTAATGCATCTATCATATAATCCTAACCTTGCACCTACAGATTTTGACCTCATTCGGTTTTTTTTTTTTGAATAATTTGGGTAGTGTTAGGGTAACATTAAGAGAGGATTGGCAAAACTACTTGTCGCATTTTATTGCTCAAAAATCCCAAAATTTCTACAGCAACGGGATAATGTCATAACCTACAAGATAGTAATAAGTTATCAAACAAAGTGGAACATGTATATTTAAAATAGATGTAATTAAACTTTGAAAAAAAATGTCAAGAATTTGTATATAAATACGAACAAACATTTTACCCGACTAAATATAAAATTAAAATTAATTAATTATCATAATCATCATTACAGACCTTCACAAGTCCACTGCTAAACATAGGCCTCCCCCCTAGGAATTTCAAGGAATTCAAGGAATGCCACAAAGAACGTTCCTGAGTCACCTGCATCCATCGACTTCCTGCATGTCTTAACAGATCGTCACATCATCTAGTGGGAGGACGCCCTACATTCCGTCCGCCAGTACGAGCTGTCACACGAAAACCTTTTTCCCGATCGGTTGTCGGTTCTTCGAGGTATATGGCCGGATCATAGCCACTTCAGCTTACAAATCCTTTGGACTATGTCGGTAACTCTGGTTCTACTCATACGGCCAGCAGTGAAGGACCACGTTTCAATTCCGTAGGTCATCACTGGCATCACGCACTGGTTGTACAATCTAGTTTTTAAGTTTTAAGATATATCTGACGATAAGATATGCCGTAATTTCCCGAACGCTGCCCAGCCAAGTTGAATCCATCGATTGACGTCTCGGTCGAAGTTGGACTTACCTAGTACGACTATTTGTCCCAGGTTAACATACTCGTCAACAACTTCGAGTTAAGTGCTCCCAACAACTACCGGCATAGGTGTGACATGAATGTTACACGTGAGTTTTATTTTGTCCATGACTATTGAGGTCATTGAGCATAGTGCTTAGGTTCTCCAGCGATTCCGACATAAGGACTATATCGTCGGCAAATTGAAGGTAAGTGATGTACTCGCCATTGACGTTAATACCTTATCCTTTCCAGTCCAGAAGCTTCAAACGTCTTCCAATACAGCGGTCAAGAGTTTCAAGCAAACAATGTCACCCTGTTTTAAACCTCTTTGCAGTTAGATAGGTTTCGTTCTCTGGTTTTGTACTCGGATAGCTGTCATAGCCCTACTGTACAAACACTTCAGCACTTCGATATACCGACAGTCAACTTGATACCGCTGAAGGGACTGCAGCACCGTCCTAATTTCGACGGAATCAAAGGCTTTCTCTGTGTCATACACCAGACATAGTGGCAATTTGTACTCCTCGGACTTCTATACAATTTATAGAAGAGTATGTGTGTGGTCTATGGTGTTAAGTCCTTTACGGAAACCGGCTTGTTTGAGAGACTATAAGTCGATAAGTCTGCGTGCGAAACGATTCATAATTACTCTCGAAATTAGCATGTAGACGCGGCCCAGAAGGGAATCGGTCTGTAGTTCTTCAAGAGGGCGTTGTCACCTTTCTTAAAGACCAAGAACACTTTATTTCTGATCCACGCCTCAGACGTAGTTCCACCATGGAGCACGGAATTATAGAGCTACTGAAGGACTTTAAGTACCGGTTATACTTCTGCTTTCAGAAGCATCGCTGTAATGCCATCCTTGCCTTGGGCCTGTCCTTTTAAACGTACTGGTGAGCCATTTCAATCTCGCTCAGACTGACGTCTGGAATATCATCGGAATAGTGTCGGATAAGACTTGCTCTTGGGTCGTTACTAACACTTGCAAGTGGCTCTAATGATGTATCTCTATGTTTCGAAATGTAGAACCTCTCAATCTCACTCAAAATTTCAGGAGGACCGGGAAACGACGCTACCACACTCGGTCTTCTGCTTTTAAAATTGGCTCTGACTGGCAGAGAGATCTCTAGCAAAGAATTGGGAGTCCTGATTCCGCTCGATAACTTCTTCAATTCGTGCTATATTAAAATTACGTAACTCCTGCAGAATGCATTTGGAGATATGTCTTTTCAGTTGCCTTTCCGCTGTCAAATCTGCTGAAAACTGCAGCTTCGTTTCCCGTCTAAAAGCCATGAGATTAAGAGTGTGATCGGAGAGTTTTTGTGTTCTTCTGTGGCGGGTCTTGTAGAACGTAGCTTTGACCGTATGGACAGTTTCCACGAGCTTGTCATTCATATCGTCTACTGCATTGCAATAAATTCAAGACACTTGAAACGGTTTTGTAGCTCGAGCTGAAAGGTTTTGGGAACATGAATTAGAGCACGAGGGGTACGAAGCGTTGACTTCTTAAACGATACCTCTCCAACTTAACGTTTAGCTTCAACGTCCCTTTAACCATTCGGTGATTGCTACAGTTTTCACCCTCGCAATCATTGAGACATCACTGATCAGTTGTCATCTGGTCGTCATAATGAAGTCAATTTCATTTTTTGTCGAACCGTCTAAGGTCGACCAAGCCCACTTCCTGTGGTGCCGCTTCTGGAAGAAAGAGTTCTTTATAAAGAGTCCCGATTTCGCCACGAAGTGTACCAGCTGATGGCCCCTTGTGTTTCGTTGCCCTATTCCAAATTTCCCTACCTTTAGCTCATCGTTCTCTTTTGTGCCTAATTTTGCGTTGAAGTCTTCCATTAACAGCGTATATTGGGTTTTGGGGAAATGCATGGCTCTATATCCTCATACATATCCTTCAACTCCTCATGGGGATGTGCCGAGGTTGGTTCGTAAACCTGTATGACCTACAGCGAATACCGTTTGGTAATTTTGCGTTTTTAATACGCAACCCTCGTAGACACACTCTCAATGTTTACAACGTTGTTAAAGAGAGACTTGTGGACGATAAAACAGATACCTCCTTGAGACAGATTGTCGTCCTCCCGGTGATAGAACAAGTTGCCGAATTCAAAGATAACTATGTCCTCCCCCTCTCTTCGGACCTCGGATAACCCTTCAATATTCCAGCGCAACTTGTCTATCTCTTCTTCCAGCTCCAGGATCTTGTTATCAGTTCTCTTTTTTTATATCTTCTAAGGCAGTGCTTACCTACGATCCCATCTAATGGTAAGTGGTGATGTAGCCTAAGATGGTGAAGCGCATTGACTTAACAAATGCCTATTCACTCTTGATTTGAAGACACGAACAGTGTGATCGGATGGAAAGACAGATGCTGGCAAATTATTTCTTTACTTTGCTGTACGCATGATGAAAGACGTGGCGAACCGTTTGGTTAGAATGCGTGGTAAGTCAACAAATAAAGTTGGAGGAGCCTCTTAACACGCCCTTCCATTGAGTCCAAAGCTGCTAGGTGGCAGTTCGCTGCACCAGCCCATATATGGCAGTAATACTTCATGCACGACCGGACTTGCGCTTTAATAAAGTAAGCAACTGTCCCGGCATGAAGTATCGCCGCACCTTTGCAAGGACTCTCAGCTTTCTTGCAGCTGCCTTGGTCTTGGACTTAATGAACCGCCCGAAAATTTGAGATTATCTCAAACCCTAACAACTGAAGGTGTTTCGTATATTCCAATGATACATTTCTGAAAGAAGAAGCCAAAGTGAGCTCGCTCCTTTTTGCAGTGAAGAGACACGCTTGTGTTTTGGAGGATTTGAATTTCACAAGACTAGCATCGCCCTATTTGGAGACTGGCTGTAGTGTGAAATTCACACGCTCTACCATAGCTTCTCTTTCGGACTGGATATGATCCTGACTAGCTTGAGGACGTGCTTGATATCTCTTCACAATTGTGCTAAAGTCTGCATACCCAAAGATACCGGGCACAAGCAGATCATTAATATAAAGCAGGAAGAGAGTTGCGGATGAGCAGACATCGACGACGATTTGGAGAGACCGTTCACTCAGAAAGTCCTTTACTCATTCAGTCAGACCAGGGGATAAGCCGTACGCCGAAAACTTACCCAAAATGCTAATGTGCCAAACTCTGTCAAAGGCCTTGTAGACATCAAGGGAAACAGCAAGTGCTTCCCCACTGTTTTCGAGTGCCCCGCCCCAAACGTGTGTGGCATACGCTAGAATGTCCCCAGCTAACCGATTTCGGTGAAACCCATATTGCCCGTCACTAAGGAGGTTATTCTGTTCTAGGTACGTCATTAAGCGGGCGGTCGATATACGCTCCATAATCTTGCAGAGTATGGAGATAATTGAGATTGATCGATAATTAGAAGGGCGGCACGGCTGCCTTTTTTTGGAACAGGCTGCACATTGACTAGCTTCCAGGTTTTGGCACTATTCCATTCCTTAACGAGAGGCGGAACAAGCGTGTCAGCACAGTAGACAACTCAGGTGCACGAGCCATTGCAATTATAGCTGGTATACCATCTGCTCCACTAGCTTTATTCACGTCTAGACACCGCGAGGTTTTGAGAACCTCCTTATTTGTTATATAAACCTCCGACATAGAGGTTCCGCAGTGAGTTAATTTAGCTGAAACGTTATTGCCTCTATCCAGACGTGAATTGTAGGCGAAGAGAGAAGCGAACAGGTCAGCATTCTCTTTAGCCGTCTGCGCCAGTGTGCCTCCGATTTTACCAGCGGAGGCACAGTAGGTCGGCAGAAGTTTATCTTAACCGCTTTGGCGAGAGACCAAAAAGTTCTAGTGCCGGATGGTCTGGCAGAGAGTTTTGCTCCAATATGTTTAATGCGATTGAGACTAACTTTCCGTAATTATAATACTTGTAGGACTTGGCGGTCTGGTTAAAATTTCTCTTTTTGGAGCTTATATGCGGAGCTTTGCGGTTTCGACCCAGGATAGATACGATAAATGCTTGCGCTTTTCAGCTTGGGCGCATTCAGTGTTAAATCATGGGCCAGCTTTGCTACCGGTGGGAGCGTCAGAGAATGGGATAAAATACTCCATAGCTTGACGCAACACATCCGTTTTCGCAACCGTGCAGCTCGACGGAACCGCACAAGAGAAACAGACCTCCGATAAGAATAAGAGGCAAAAAAATGTCGCATCTCATCTTAATCAGCTGACTTTTACCGCCATATTCGTCGAACATCTTGGGACTCGTAATCAGGTGGAGAATATGACGATACAGATTTCACCAGGTAGTGGTCAGATGTACTCAAAGAGAGGTAACCTGTACTTCATATCTGTATGGTTGGATAGTCAGCAGCAGGTCCAAAAAATTTACTATGTGACCATCTACATCGGGTACCCTACCCTACCCTACGGGTCGCAACCTTTACCATCTGAGAAAGACCTAGCGTCAACGCAAAATTCCACGCTTCTCTTCCAGCATGGTTTCTGGTATGCGAACAGGCAGTCTTGATGACAAGCGTTAAAGTCCCCCAGAAAGACCAACTGTGCAGTAGAATACCAATTTAGGGTCATGTCAGCAGCCTCACTAAGGTGATCAAATAAACGTTTTGTCTCCTGCTCACCGTTGTGCGATGGAAAGACACAGGCATAAGGGATTTTATCGGTACATGTACCTACCATCACTAAGATTGTCGTAAAAGTGGGGCCTGCAAGGTGACAGAGACGCTGGAAGCAGATGTCATTGTGTACGTCCACACATACTCCGGTACGTGGATGAATTTGTACTTCAGGGAGAATCCAAGATAGTCAAGGTACGCCGCATTCAACAGACATTGAATTTGCGTCTCTGTCCTGAAAAGTAGGTGCGGCTTCGCAGTCTCAAGATGGTGATGGACTGCGCTGAGGTTAGAGTGCAATCCTCGAATATTACTGAGGTGCACTTTTAGTGAGAGTACGTGTAACCGCTGCTTTAACTCTTGTTTTTTTTTAATGTCCATATTAAGTGTTGAAAGTGAATAAGGATAGAGAATGGCAGTTGAAGGTGGCGTTGCTTTAGCAACCAAACGATACCTACTATCAGAGTTACTGTGCCCATGGGAGATTTATCTGGATACTGCGGGGACGCCCGAACCCCCCCCCCCCCTCCCCAGAGATCGATATCGGATCTTCTTACCCGGTTGCTAACCGGCACGATGGGGACACCTTGGGATTTTTCGCTAGTTGGCGGGACAGCCTTTCATGCGTAGCTAATTCACTAATTGGGCCCCCAACTACCTGCGGTCAGCCAGCGGAACACCGTGCTTCGGATCCCACTACCCTCCACGACCAAGCACCTGACACAGCAACAACTGACGCTTCGTACCCGGTTTACATACACAGCGCTGCTGTTCAGACGCATTTTCCATATGGCTTCACCAAGCATCATGCCGGAACACAACAACGTCATTTGGCAAAATTCAAGATCTATATAAAAAGTCGTATTGAACTCTCTCACTATTATAACGTGATATTATAAAATAATAGAGGTATTAAGAATCTAATTAAATAAATGCCAATAAAATGGAATATTTATCCATTATCACTTGATTTTTTTTAGCGACAAAATTCATCCTAATTATATAATCCTTTTGTGATTTGTTGATGCGGTTCGTTAGCTTATTGTTAATAACGTAAAATAATATATTTTATACATTAATAGCAATAACTATAGAGGTCTAAGGGAAAATTATCTGTTTTTTTTTATTGGATAGGGGTGAAAAACGAGCACACAGTCCACCTGATGGTAAGTGGTTGCTGCGGCCCATAGACATCTACATCTATCCTGTGTTACAGATCAAAATGCAGATGCGTTTTCACCCTGTTGACCACGTTGAGGACTAGGATGGAATGCCTCATTTCCAGTAAAAAGGGCCTCCGGCCACCTGCACTCACCAAGCGAAACGCAGAGGCAAACCGTGGTACCACCCCGGTTCGAGCCGGCCCATCCATGCGACAGCAAAAGCTGCCAGCTGCCGCCTGGCTCTACCACTGTTAAAAGTTTTCTAGAAACTATTAGAAACAAACCAACAAAAACTGCAGCTTTATAAATAGCATACTTATTTTAATTTCTATACTCCCTATTATGATAAACAGTCACTACGTAGCCAACTTATGTGCACGTGCCATATTAATTTCCTTATCGCATATCAGACTTCATATAACTCAGGCGTAATATTTATTCATAAATTACAAATAATAAATACTTCAGAATATTATTACATCGGATTCTATAGGTTATAATATATAATTAATTAAAGTATGATATATTAACTTACAATAAAGTGTAAATTATATGTTTATTTCAAATATTTATTTAAAATTGCATCTTGATATAAATAGGTTAATTAACTTAATAAATAAACATTATTATTATTATAGAGACCGTTTAGTGGCGATGTAAGAATATACATTACCCCATATGATCCCGTGGGTGTTATAAGAGGCGACAGAGGGAAACAAATCAGGAGATGACTCGACTGCCAAGCGTAGCAACAGAAGCAAACTTCATCTAATGGGGAAGGTATGTGAATGAACTAATGAATGAATGAAGTTCTTGTATGTCATATGAAAGTTAAAATAGTCTCAATAAAACTCTTTGCAGAAGTTTCAACAACCATATGGTGGGATATAAGTAAGGCATTTTTTTTTACATACTTCCTATGTTTGCAAGGAAGACATAATCCGTGCGAGTGAATTTGCAACTTATTACATATAATTATAATATATTTTTATGAAATACAATATTTACTTTTATTTGAATTATCATCATCACCAGCCTACAGCCCCTTACTTGTATTGGCTTCTTATAACGTAAGCGAATATACAGTTCATTGCGGTCATTTTGCACAGATCGTCACTCCACCTAGCGAAGAGACTTCTCATTATTTCATATCTCATTATCTAAGCGTGTTATTATTATTAATTTGGCTTGTGAATAAATAAAATTAACGAATATTAAACGTAAAAGGAGGTAACTCATTCCATGTCATGTAATTTTCCACGGTTATCACATTTGCGACAAACATGAATATTAACCTTAAAAAATTAACTAATAAGCAATTTACAACATATTGTATATTGTTTATTTTCCTTTTTATAAAAACTCTAAACAAGCTTGAATGATGCCGATAGCATGATATATAACAGAATTCAAAGTAACTAGCTAAATTTAATTGACACTTAAAAGAAAATGTTTCAACGCTACTTCATCTTCTGTACCACTTTTGCACAAATTGTGAAAGCAGTTTTACTTTTAAGTAAGATTTATTTTTTCCTAGGATTATTTTTGTTTGCACTTGTAACATTTATAATATGAAATGTAAAATTTTCTTATTACGGACTTATACTCACAGAAACTGTTAGTTATTTTAACTGGGATAATATTAACTTAATTTTTCTCTTAGATACGTTATGAGATCACTTTTGAATGCTACGGTTCCAAGTAACCGAACCCATCCAATTATTTTGTACTGTTTATACTGGACACTTTTAAACATGTTTGTAATACTGGACACAATTCTAGCAGAAACTGTTAGTTATTTTGACTGGGATCATATTAACTTAATTTTTGTCTTAAAAACGTTATAGGATCACTTTTGAACGCTACGGTTTCAAGTAACCGAACCCATCAGTATATTTTATCATTGTCAAACTGTATTAGTACCTAATGTCCTCCAGACCAAATTTCGGTCACGGCGTCCAGTCTCAACTAATAGATTGAGCCTGGCCGCCGTGACCGAAACCATGGGACAGGATTATAGTGCCCAAGTGTATGTACAAGCACAGGTGCAATCTCCATTCCCTCGCTCTCATAGTCCGATGGGACGGTAATCTGACACGACCGCAGACAGACGGATCAGGAGCAGGTCCAACGGCTTTACTCGCTTTACGAGGCACGGGGGTGAAATATCGCCATTTTGCTGACTCCGGGCTGCTGCTGAAAATTTCTTGACAGAAAAGCACAATAACTAGAATAGAATAAAATGATGTATTGTTCAATATTGATTATTACATAATACTTATTGAAATTCATTTTTTATTTACCACTGATTGGCCTCTTTCCTGGGAAAAAACAGCAAGAAACCCAACGGGACTTTTTTTAAACGTATTTTACTTAACAATAATTTTGTTTATACAATTTTTAAATGAATTTTTATAGAACCGGTGACATAGATTCTCATCATATAGATTCATACAACAGTGGCCATCACCTTATTCTATAATAACAAAATAACAAAATAACTGATATTTTTTCCGACCTGGGATCCGAAACCAGGGATATCATGATCCGCAATCGCGTTTTGGACTTTTAAACTAACGAGCCAACTCTTTTTTATAAATAGTCGACTACAACAAGTTAATTCTTAATTAAATAGAGTATATTTAAGCATATAATATTATAAAGCATTAAATTCATTTTACGCCATCTCTAAAAAATGTGAATATTAAGAGGTTTTTAGTTTTCTTATTAAGTAATCTAGAATTTCATTACTTAATTCAATAGATTTGCATGCAATTATTGCGAAAAACTCATGTTCCTGAAATATTTAAACGATTTTTGTGTTATTTTACATTGTTTTATGGTTATATCGTAAAATTTGTTTCATTACTTATCCTCTATAAATGCAAATCTACATAAATGTATATTTTGCTGACTCTGTGTGGTCTTCACCAAAAATTTAACCACATGATCTTTGACAGCCTTCGTTCACCACCTACAGTTTTGTAATTAAACTGAATATTTTATCGGAACTGATACATTTAATTATATCAGTAACGATATAAAAATTAAATATTTTACCGTTTAGTAAGAATATTGCTACAGAGGGAAACGAATCAAGAGATGGGCAGCAGCATCTTCCCAAAAAGTGATAGCAAATATCCCCGTAGAAGGCACTCTATGGGTGAGGCCTATGTTCAGCACTGGACTTTAATAGGCTCTAAAGGTAATAGAATAGATATATTTATATACTTACTTACTTTTTACTTTTATATACTTGTTTATCACAAATAAATAGAATAGCTATTCAAACCACAAATAGTCATATCAAAAATTATCAGACCTAAAATGTTCAAAGTGGTCACCACTTGACTATTAACGGGATGTTTATTGTTTACTGCAATTGCCACGCTTGGTCGAATAACTTTGAATATTACATCAGAGTACCCTTTAGTTGAATATGATTGTCGTCCATGGGCAAGTTTCCTATAGATAATTTTTTTTATAAGATAGGTGACAAACGAGCACACAGTCCACCTGATGGTAAGAGGTTTGCGAATCAAAATGCAGATGCGTTGTCACCCCTGTGGACAAAGATAGAATACTTCTTTTTCAGTAAAAAGGGTCTCCGTTTCTCTACACTCACCATACGAAACACATGAAGCTATTTGACGCTGGTATTCTGTGAGATAATTGCATTTTGAGATAAAATTCGGTAAGTTACTGTTGGTATCTGTAAATTGTTGGCCTTGTTTTATGCTTTATTGTTACGAATTTTACATTTCACTCTAAGCTATACCACCTTTAAATAAAATTAAAGTGTTTGTCTGCAATATTGAAATAACTGCCCTTTACTGAGCTCAAGGGGTTATTTGCATGACATGAACAACCATTTCAAACAATTTGGTCTGACTGTCTGTCCGGCTAATCATCGAATTGGCTAAACTGATTGTTATGAAACATCATGAACAGATAGAGAACATTTCCAGGAGTGATGTAGGCTATACTTTATCCGAAAACATAAAAAAAATTGTGAAATAGAACACTTGAAATGGGCTGTACTGATTATCTTAAATCTAAAAGACGCCATATTATAGACCCAACCCTGACAAAGACGGGGCAGGTTGCTAGTATAATATAAAAAGTAATACTCTACTAAATTTGAGGTGTATAGGACAGTTATAATCAAATGTGTTTTATTTCACATCAGGTTTCCAATAATTGTTATTTTTATATAAGTAAACAAGTGGTAAAATTAAAAATTTTGTACAACCTACTTCAATATAAATTATTAAGGATAACTCACAAACTACTGATCAAACCTTGACAAATTTATTTGGGACCACAGGAGAAGCACCAGCTTTCAAATCGAAATCTGTTTACCGAGAAAAAAGTAATGAGGCAACACATATTAAAAAAACATACAGTAGAATTGAGTACTTCCTCCTTTTCGAAGTCGGTTGAAAAGAGAAACATGTCAAGACCGCACTCCTCAAACTGAACGTTTGAATCAACATTTCAAACCAAATAAATATTTTCCCTATGATTTCATCGTTTGTGAAATTTCACCCCTCGCTTTGTTTGTCGAATGTCACGAAATCATAACAGTTTAAATATTTGTAGTCCCACATTATTTTATCGATAACAAATGTTTAAGCAGTGTTTTTGTTTTGTTTATTTAGGACCACCAGTATTCCGTACACCACATCATCCATTTATTTATTACAGCCTATAAAATGTCCACTGCATTTGCCAAAGTTATAACGCGATTCTTTTATTATTTCTTCACCGCCATTTCACAGTCACCTAGTATTCAGTCATAATTAAAATATAATTTAATGTAATCTCATATAAATAATTCTTTACTACAAAAAATTTCTGGTATAAAACAATTTTCTATTACTTGATTTTAGCAGGGATTTCCTGCTACGCATGACCAAATTGTGTTTGTGTAATTTACTGTAGCCAGCGGGGTTTTTCGGTCTGACACTACTAAGGGACTTAATACAAAAGAGCCTACACCGACGACGCACCTGCAATTCCTTTAGTGTTGCAGATATTCATTGGCGGCGTTGGCCACTTACCATCAGGTAACCCGAAATCAGCAATGCCTACATTGCTTTTTTCCTGCTTAAAGTGCAAGAGAGATAAATATCTAGAGGCTTTGAAGCGTCTTTTCTTAGTCCTCAGGTGTGACAAAGGAGGTGTGGAATTCCGTATTCGAAGTGAAAGTTTAAAAAAAAATTAAATATATAAAATTTGTTTGAAGTTTTTGTGTGAACATAAAATTCATTACAATATTTTTTTTTTTATAACCTAAGAACAACGAATAAGTAAATGATAATAATGTTTCGTCCAAGCAACGTATAATAAATTAAATTACATTGGATAAGTGCCAAACTAACTGCAGCGTTATTAACATTTTGGGATGCATCATTATATAGCATGTGGCATAATTTATGTTTTGTTTGTGGATGTTACATATTTCTGACGTAAATTTTAAATCTGTAATTCGACGTAATGATTTTATTTCATACTTTTGTATTACAATGAATCCATTTTTAATATATAATTTTACAAAGTAATCTTTCAATAGACTTTAAAGAGGAATTTTGAAATCAGTCAGATTATATTTCAAATATTAATACCCTCATATTCAAAAATAATGATACGCCGTTTAGTTTGAGCTTCGCACACATTTAGCGTTTTCCTATTATAAATTGTTATTTTACTCTAACTCTCAGTTTCAGTGCTTATTCAGTAAAATTTTGTAGGATGAAAAATATATAATGAAACTTAAATTATATTTACGATATGATATATTTTTGGGTAAATACACTACAAAATATTTTACTGTGCTTAGCAATGGACTTTCGATGGGCTGTAATGACGATAATGATGATAATCGTGAAAAACATCTATATTCTATGTCCTTTTTATTACATTTTTCCTTATGGTGACTTGGTTTGGAAACTAATTTCTATACGAGTACTATTGTTCATCTAGCAGCAAAGAACAAGGTCTTACTAGGCCATGTTGTAAGTTTCATGACTTTTTCTTAAAACCTCCTAAAGAAGCATATATTTAGGAGGTTTACATCTGTCATTTTTTAACAGTGGTAGAGCCACGCGGCAGCTTTTGCTGTCGCACGGATGGGCCACCACGTACCACACACACCATGGTACCACGACCTCACAGAAAACCAGCGTGAAGTAGAGGTTTACTTCTGCGTTTCGTTTGGTGAGTGCAGGTGGCGGGAGGCCCTTTTTACTGGAAATGAGGCATTCCATGTTAGTCCTCACGGGTGACAACGCATCTACATTTTGATTTGTAATAGAGGATAGATGTAGATGTCTATGGGCCGCAGCAACCACTTGCCATCAGGTGGACTGTGTGCTCGTTTGTCACCCTTATCATATAAAAAAAAATTCCTCAATATCTCTTTTCACTTACACCAAAACACAATTAATGGTTTATTATTTAGTTGTAGATTTTGTTAATTCTACATAACCTTGACTTATTTGCAAATAAGCTTAAAATAAGAGGCATTAGGTTAACAAATATTTTCAGCTTAGTTGAAGTGCTCGACACAAGCGAAAACTGTAATTGTAAAATATGCGACCGTAAAAAATTAAGTAACACTCGTAGCAGTGAATTATCATTTGTCTGTTTATTGTTTATCTTTATTAAATTTTATTACTATACTTAAAATGAAGCTGAATCCAAATGTATTATTAATTAATTTTATTGTAAAATTTATTTAAAAAAAAGTCCCGCTGGGTATCTTGCTGGTTCTTCCCAGGACAGAGGAATTTTTTCGAACCAGTGGTAAAGTAAAAAATTACATTCAATAAGAATTACACATGTAATGTATATTGAACAAAAATTTATTCCATTTTAACGTTTTTCATATTATCGCAAAATGACGTCTGATTCCATTGTCTTGAATCTATCATCACACATCGATACTTTTTATAGAAAATACGAGCAACATTTGATGGACTCTTCTTAATCTTGGTTTAACCATTGTATTCACGCAGTTGCAAAATAAAGAAATCAGTGAAGGAGAGAAGCGATAAAGTGTGCTGCGTCTAAAACCACGATGGCTATTCCGCTTTTCAAACGTGGCGACTATATCCCCCTTTTACCGAGAGAGGCTCTAGTGACTAGAGCTACTAGGTAGTATGCAGTCTGATGATGATGACAATAATAGGTATGTTTTCAGATTATGTTGCAAAATTTATACAATGCCATTTAAATGAATTACCATCTTCAAATCCGCCATTTTACTAATGTTTTGAATCACCAAACATTATACTTAGAGATAATAATAGAAATACTTTTATATTTAATACCAGTAACCTGCCCCGTCTTTGCCAGGGTTGGATCTATAAATGTGGCGTCATTTAGATTTAAGGTAATCAACGTAGATCATATCTTGTTTTCGATTTCATAAAAATCTTTATGTTGTCAGATACTATAGTTGGAGTGTGAGTGTGAATAGGTGTACTGCAAGTGTACTAAAATTCTTAAAATAACTTATTTCCGTACTGAAGTTTCCTTTTTGAGAGAGATCTTCAAATCTACAAGGTAGGGCTCCGGTTTGGCACAAAAGGAGTTCTCTTGGCACTACTTCAGGAATTCATTCTGACATCATCAATTTTAAATCCCGTGTGGAATTGTTGTGAACTTATATTGCAGTTAATATTTATAAGCGCGAGCGCTCGGAAATTAAAAAAAAGTTTTTCACTTTAACACTTGTGCACACAATTGTGTATTGTTGTGGACATTTGGAAAACTCGCTTTTGCATTCCTGTTTGGTATGCCATCGTGTTTCCGAGGAAATGATAAGATATTATTAAAATATACTATTTTTGTTATTGGATTAACATCCAAATCACAACAAAGCAGCTATTCTATCCTCACATTATCCAGGCTTTTCAAGCTTTCCTATGGGTAAACGAGCTCCTGTAAAAGCCAGTTTCCTTTAACAATGTTACGTGGTTACGACAAAAGCCTTTTATATAGAAAAAAGTTACTAACTGTAATCCCATAAAGTCTAAGCTATTTTTTGTATTGTTCGGTGTATAATTGAATGGACTAAAATAAAGGATAATAATAGAAACCCCAATGTAGGCCTCCGGGCGACCATTTATTGAAAATATGATTTACTAAAATTCTTATTTATCAGATGTCCCAATTATTAGTTCATATTTTTTTACAGTTAACAATAATAATCACAAAAATAAGCTTCATTTACTTATCAAATAAAGAGAATTAGGTAATTTAAAATATTTTTATAATTAAATGCCCATGTTCGTTTCACTATTCTAGTTTACAATACTTCAGAAAGGTTTTACTAAAAATTACATTAGATTTTATATTATATACACATTACTGGATTTTTTATAGAAATAAAGGTACTAAACGAATACTCGTAGTCCCTCTGACGGTAAGTGGATGCTGTAGCCCACAGACATCTACACCATGCTCTATTATGAATCAAAATGCACATTCCTTGTCACCATTGACGATCAAGATTGACTGCCTCATTTTTACCAAAATGGTAAGGTGACGGAATTAATTTTACGGTTTAATTAAGCTTTATATTTTGTGTAGTATTCCATAAATTTAATCATAACAGCAGCATTATGCTGCAATTTAACGTTTGTATTATGTGCGAGTGTAATATTTCCGTAATCTGCCGCGGTATATGGATAATGCAAAGGGTATACTGCCATTAAGCGGTAGCTGGAGCACCCTTTTATACATGTTAGAGCAATGCTGCAGCTATATTACTGGTATAGTTGTAGCACGGATGGGTCGACTCGACCGGGGAAGGACCACGCTCTCACAGAATAGCAGCGTCAAATAGCAGCTTAACACTGCTGTATTTCGTATGGTTAGTGTAGAGAACCGGAGACCCTTTTACTGGAAAACAGACATTCCATCTTTGTCCTCACGTGTGGCAACGCATTAGCATTTTGATTCGCGAACGTGGATAAATGTTGATGTCTATGGGCCACAGCAACCACTTACCATCAGGTGGACTGTGTGCTCGTTTGTCACCCTATCCTATAAAAAAAATCATCAGGTTGACTTTAAATTTGTTTGTCTGAAGTGACAATTTATAAAAAAAAACGTTGCAAATATAAGTAGTATACCTTAGAAATATTAAACAAATCTCATATTTTCCACGTAAAAATAAAAAGAGTGGTTTATTAGTTTTAACCGAAGTAAATAAAATTTATATTGCAATTTGATACTCAATATTGAGTCAAATATTTTAAACTCTATTATACGTGATTTATTTGTAATAACATTTTGTTGAACAAATTTTATTTATTCAGAATAATTTCATTGTTACAATTTCAGATTTTCAAATAATTTAAAGCGTGAATTATATTAGTGAAGCCTTCGTAAACGGCGTATGTTATTCGGCCGCAACACTTAAATTGTAAATCATGCATTATATAATACTGGACGGTAAAAAAAATATCGTGCGCACCTTGCAACTCTGAAAAATGCAAATAATTTGGGGTAATAGGAAAGCTATCAATTAATTCAACGCGATGGTCGATATTTTGTTTAATTTTGAGGGAAATAAAATAATTTTGTAATTAATATTACGATTATAGTATAAATCTTGGGTTACTTAAACTTTTTGCGTACCTAATAACTATAAAAACGTAATATTGAAAAGCGTTATTTGTAACGGAGCTTAGCGTATCTTTATAAAATAAGGGTATCAAACGAGCACACAATCCATCTGATTGTAAGTCGATCAAGTCCAATAGAAATCTACATGCAATTATCGAAATGCAGATGTGTTGTCACTCCTGAGGATTAAGATGGAAACCTCGTTTCCATTAATTATGGTCTCCGGTTCTCACACTCTCTCACCATAAAGAAACACATAAGTATATAGCTTCTTCTTTTTTTTAACAACGTGACCTCCACACTAGAATTTTCTCCTGTATCGTGGGGGCAGGTTACATACATAAATTTCTTAAGGACAATCATCCAGAGCCGGAACAATTATTTGTAGGCCATACAAATATTTGTTCCGTGCGGGATTCGAACCCGCGGTCCTTAGCGCTGTAACTTATTGTTAAGCAGTCAACCCTGCTATTTTACGCTGGTATTCTGTGAGAGCGTGGTCCTTCCCGAGGCGAGCACACTCATTTGTGATACAACCATAAAATACCTGCTGCATGACTCTTCCACGTAAGATGTAAAGTTCACAGTTCGTGGGCATTGAACCCGGAATGAAAACGGATCCATCTACACCGATATCGGTGAAACTGTTAACTTGCATTTTATATGATATACGGTAATACTACAAATAAAACAAAAGCATCGAGGTAGATAAATAACTCCGTACTCCTCTCGAAATTTGCTGCCCATCTCCTGGTTGTTTCCCTCTGTCGCCTCTTATGGCACTCATAGAACAATATTGGGTAATGGATAGTCTTCCACCGCCACTACACGATTAATATAGAGTTTAGGGTTTAGAGGAGATTTACTACATGTTGAATTTTAGGTACAACCCGTGTAAAATATTTTCCTCCAATGTTATTGAATCGCGCCTGTCTGAGCTTTACTTTTTGATTGATGTCTTAACCTGGAAACCCGTAAAATTTACATGTGCTATTTATTATTTCATTTCACAGTAACTATATATAATAATAATTTTATATATAATATTTTATTGTCATAAGATTGGAAGATATGTGTGTGATGGCGGCGTAAGAGAATCTATTATACCATTTCGTCTCATGGCTGCCATAGGAAATGCCGGAAAATTTTGTGGCTTCTATAAGATTGCGAGTATCAGTACAAATTTATAGTTACTATTACTACCTCAAGAAAACCGTAAACCGTTGCAGTGGCTGTGTAAAAATATCAACATTCCATAACGTTCCGTGGGTGTCGTAAGAGGTGACACGGGGAAGCTGGAACAGGGGATGGGCAACATAATCTTCACGAAAATTATAAAATCTTTAGTGCCAACCCGCCTGCCAAGCGTAACAACTATAGCAAAATCCCCTTTTGAGCCAATCTATGGGGGGAGGCCTATGTTCAGCAGTGGACTGTCATAGGAAATGGAAAACTATCACATGTCCGATAGAAATAAAATATCCGGACCGATTGGCGATGGGCAGTAGCGTCAAAAATGCGAGACATTTGATACTCCAATTGTCGATCCGCCTGCCAAACGTGACAAGTGTTAAGACAAATTCTACCAAAACTCCAAAGACCAATATCAAGCAGGGTACTTTTGCAGTCGTTGAAGGAGGAGATCGTAGGTTTCTTTAAGATAAGATATTATATAAGTAGTTGTAGAAATCTTTATTTTAATAATTTATCCAAACATCTTCTTATGTAGGTACGTTGTTCAATCAGTCAGGGTTATTAGAACTTTGCTTACCTTCCTTTACAATTAATCAATTTACACAAAATTCTGACAACCCACTCATCACGGTAAGTCTAACGCCGAAACTGATTTTGAGAAACTAGTGATCAGTAGCTATGTTACTGTTGAGGGTTCTTGACAAATCAACTCGCTTGCCTATAAAGGGAAGTATGTGTTACTCTAAGGAATTTTTTCATGTATTTTTCTTAGAAATTTCACATTCTTCAAATGCGAAATAATGATAACGCTTAAGACGACCCTCGAGCGTTGTCGTTAAGAGAGGAATTTCTCAACAGATTTATTTTAACATTTGTGTATACCAGCTGCTTTATTGACAGCGCTTATTTTTGCCTATCATCTTTTATACACTCATTTTATTTTCTATTACTGGAGTAAGAAACAGCAAAGTTAAATTTACACTGCTGGGTATAGGCCTCCTCGCATTTTCTAGAGGGTTATGGGCAGAGCCAAGTTGATCCAGGAATCTTAGGACTTCACACGTGCTCGAAATATTACATTTTATTTAGGTTTCTTTGCGAAGCTTTCCTTCACCGCCGAGAAGCGGTAAATTAGCACTAAAAATTGTAACTAATGCAAAAAAAAAAACATTGGGTCAGCAGAGATTGATCCGGGGTTGCTTACATACTGCAAATTTATGACTAGCGTACAGTTTCTGGGCTACGACGGCCCTGACATGAGTTTTTAAAACTTTCATTGTTAATATTATTTCAGTGAGTGTTGGGGGTGCTTATGATCACAAGGATATTGCGGATGCATTCAGATGCAATTTTACTGTAAGGTCACCCTTAAATGTCGTTTCATGTTTGAATTTGAGCGAGGCTGAGACTATCATGACAGAACGAAATGAAAAGATACCTGCAAAAAAAATAGATAAAATAATTAAAGAGATGGTAAGAGGAAATCGCCTGGTTATGATGGTCTCAGTATCGAACACTTCAGATATGCTGGGGTGCATCTTCCGCGAGTCCTTTCACTGTTTTACAGCCTGTGTTTGGGTCACTCTTACTTACCCGAGCCACTGATGAGGACTATTGTAGTACCCGTTGTTAAAAATAAAACTGGGGACACATCCGACATGGGTAATTACCGACCTATCTCGCTTGCAACCACTGCAGCCAAGGTGTTTGATAGTCTGTTAAATGAGTGTCTCAACAAATACGTAGTAATAAACGATGCACAATTTGGGTTTAAGCCGAATTTATCGACGGAGAGCGCGATTTACTGTCTGAAACACACTGTCAAATACTACACTGTAAGGCGGACGCCGGTGTACGCGTGTTTCCTCGACTTATCGAAAGCTTTTGACCTGGTCTCTACGACATGCTGTGGGGCAAGTTGAGGGACGCGGGTGTGCCGGCGGAGTACACGGCTCTACTAAGATACTGGTATGCTAACCAGCGTAACCAGGTGAGGTGGGTTGGAGCTCTGTCGGAGGAATACAGGCTGGAATGCGGTGTAAGGCAGGGTGGCTTAAGCTCTCCACTCTTGTTCAACCTGTATGTAAACCAACTGATTGAACGACTTAGCAGCACACATGTTGGATGCCACATCGATGACATATGTGTTAACAACATAAGCTATGCTGACGACATGGTGCTGCTCAGTCCTTCTATAGCAGGACTGAGGAAACTGCTTTCTATCTGCGAGACATATGCGGAGGAGCATGGCCTTAAATACAACTCAAAAAAGAGTGAAATATTAGTATTTAAGGCACCGAAACGGAAGCCACGACATGTGCCACCCGTATGTCTCGATGGTGTACCTCTGAAAGTCGTACAGAAGTTCAAATATCTCGGTCATATAGTTACGAGCGACCTAGGAGATGATGAGGATATTGGAGCGAGAGCGCAGAGCGTTGTCGGTAAGGGGCAATATGCTTGCCCGCAGATTCGCCCGGTGCACTGCAGACGTGAAAGTAACTTTATTTAAAGCGTTCTGTCAGTCTTTCTATACCGGTGGTCTGTGGGTGACTTATACGCGCCGGACCTACAGCGCCCTGCGTGTTCAATATAACAACGCCTTTAGAATGCTGTTGAGGCTGCCGTGGCGCTGTAGTGCCTCTAAAATGTTCGCAGACGCACACACTAACGACTTTTTCGCCATAATGCGTAGAAAAGCAGCGTCTCTCCTGCAGCGCTTACGTACCAGCAACAACGGCATCCTAAGGGTAATTGCTGCCAGGCCCGACTGCCCCATACTGCACCACTGTATGACGGTAGCTATTGGGCGAAAAAAATAATTTGTAAATAATTCACATTAACTAACAATACTAACTTAGAAGTTAAGGAAAATTGTTACTAACATACTAACAATCTATGGATGTTCTTTACGTCTGAAATAAACACTTATTATTATTATTATTATTATTATAATGTAATAACGATTTATGATAAAAAATTGTTCAACATTTCATCTTATTTAGTATTTTAAATGCCTATTAAAAATAGTAAAAGTACAGATGGTAATTTAAAATAAAGTTCAAAGATAATACAAAAAAAATCTTAAAAGGGTTTCATTGTTTTCATTTCACGCATAACTAAACATAGTTTTACGCTTTTGTGAATTTTAACATTAAAAAAACTGTAAAATGAAGTTAATTCAACTTTTGATAGAGGACTTCACCTAAGATCCATTTTGTTTTATAATTTTGTAAAATATATAATTTGCAACTTCTGGATAAAAACCTTTTTACATATTTCACATATATGAAGAGTAGAGCGTTTCTCAAATGCATTTTGATAGATTTTCCATGGAAAATACGTTAGGCCACACAGCTTTTTTATAAAAAATGTTTGCCCTGCATATACGAGTATCAATGTAACGGAGTAGTAACGGTATAGGAATATCTTCTACCCCTTAACATCTTAGGGTAACGGAAAAGGCGACAAATGTCAGCCTTTTCTTTTTTCTACGACACGCAATATGGTAAGCTTTAATTTATTTCGAAAATGTGATTATTTAAATTTAAGACTACGAATGTTCCAATTAAAATTTTCCTCCACATTTTTACGAGTTGTGTTGAAATACGTATATCGTATTTTATTACCCACGACGTGTTTAGGGTGAGAGGTTGTTCGTGTATGCAAACGAATGTTTACATTAATCTCAGAAACATTATGACCGATTTAATGTGGCTTTCTTTAACGGGTTAGTGATTCAATGCAGATAGTTTTCGGATGAGTGTTATGGTGTAAACTCGCCAGGGCGTGCTTCAATGAACATTTATTTCTACCTAAAATGAGTTTTAGCGCATTTTTTCCAGAGACGGTTTGACCGATTTACATGCGAATTTTTGTGAAGTGTTTGAAATTTATTGCAATGAATCTTAAATATAAAATGATCGTTACAAGCTAGTTACAAATCAGCGGGCGCTGATGTGGTTTCTGTGAAGTGCTTAAGATTTAAGGCCTTTTTGATAGGGCTAGGTGAGTGAGAATGATGAAGCAAAACTACATCTTTGAAAATTCTGCGAAAACACAGCTCTACTCGCTGTGCTTTGATGCTAGTCGTATTTAAGCTCTTTTGATAATATTTGGTAAGTAGCTTCTGTATAATATGTACTATACAGATACCACACATATTCACCTTTGGTTTCTTTGCCATGTTTTCATATTCATATAATAACAAACCCAAGAACATCTGTCGAGGCTACTATTTTCTGCCCTGAAATTAAATAATATTTTACAGTTTTATGGTTTTGTGAATAAAATAACGTTGGGTACGTAAATAAATTTAGTGTTTAATTGATATAAATTGCTGCTTTACTCTGCTACAGTTGATTAAAATTGGGAAGGAGTATAGCAATGGCAGCCCCGACGGATCCTTGGGTTTGTTATTATATAAATAGACTAGCTGTTCCCCGCGACTTCGCCCGCGTGTAATTTAAGGTTTTAATTACATAGCTCAGAACTCTTTTACTTAAATGTAAGTAGCCTAAGTTACTTCTTAGAACATCAGTTATGTACCAGTGAACGTCCGTCAAAATAGGTCCAGTCGTTTCGGAGATTAGCCGGAACAAACAGACAGACAGACACCGACAGATAGACAGATTTTTTTTTTAATTTTTTGTTTTTGTTATAAGTACCATATATACATTCACGTGCATTTAGTAAAAAGCTGTTATTTTAACATTAGAAACAGACACTTTCTTTTGTATAGATAGTGGAATATGTGTAATCTCAATATTTGATGTTGTTGCTGTGTTCTGTCTTTACGACATACAAATAGGTGCACAAAAAATTACAAAGAAGAGTCATAATTAGATTTTTATATATCAAACCTCGTGAAAAATCAACCGTTTTCAAAACGCTTATTATGGTTCTTTTTCGAGAATTTCAAAAATTTATTAATTCCATTTTGATTAAAACGCTTAGATCCGATTCTTTTTATTGAGAAATGGATCAGCATTGGGAACAATCAGAAGTCTATTAAAACATACCTTAAGTTTAAAATATATCACAATACTTAAAATAAAAGCAATAGGCTGCTTGAGAACTAAAATTTAGCTGTAGCTGAAATTATTAATTTTAATGTGAATATACGCCAAGTGGTGGCGGTGTAAGGATATCCACTACCCCATATCGTCCGTGGGTGTCTTGAGAGGCGACACAGGGAAACAAGTCTAGAGATGAGCAGTAGCGTCATCTTAATAACAACCAAATTACTATAGGGGGATTTAGTTTGCCTCATAGGGGGGAATGAAAATATCCCCCGCTATGAGGCAATCTATTGGGGGGGGGGGGGGGTCTGTGTCAGCAGCAGAGATAGATATATAGCGAACTATCAAAAGCCATAAAGTTTGGCATTGCCCATTGATTAGTCGCTTCTTACAACACTTACGGGAGGAAGTAGGGTAATGGATTATTTGTCCGTTGCCACGGCTATTTTTTTAATTTTTATTAAAAATAAATTATCAGAATCTTTAGCGACCATTTTTAAATATTATATAATGCATTAAAACACAAAATATTTTAGTTATATTTCATTTGCTTGCAACTCGTTTGTCTTATGAAAAATGATTTTACTTTGAAAATGAATTTATTTCAATTATTTTAAAGAAATAAAGGAACGTAAATATATTAGCGTTTTACTTACTTTGTTGTTTCTAAGAGGTCTTAAGCAGAAAACCAACTTTTTAGAATAAAATCAAACTAAATAAAGCGAGCTTCATCCTAACGCAGCACGTAACATTCGTATTCTGCATCCAATCGTCTTTTACTGTCTACGATTAAGGGACACTGAAATATTGCAAATTGCAAATGTTCTATCATTTGCCAAGTCAAACAGGATAGCACGTTCAGAAGGGGCAGTAAGAATCAAAACTTAAATATAAAAGATAAAGAAATTTGCTTAAAGTACTTTTCTCATTGATTTTGAAGAAGGCGTTTACTTCATTGAAACACTTTCGGAAAATGACTTAATTTAGTCAGGGATCGAATTCGCTCGTGCTCTAATTTATATCACTTATATTTCGTGTCAATCGATAGGGTTATTATGAAAATATGGACCAATTTTTAAAAAGAAAAAACGCACCAACTAAAGACATCGTGCCGTCTTATTTTTAAAATATGCCAGAAACATTCTGTATATTACACTTATTAGTCCCTAGAGCTCTATTAACTCTCTCGCACATTTCGCCGGCAAGCAGAAGTGCAATCATTATTGCGCTCCAGTTTTAACCGTAAGAGAGACGATGTAGTCATAGATAATTGGTTTAGTATAAAAATTATGTAACAATGTGAGACCTTATTTTATTTATTATATAAGAGAAAGATAAGATTAGAATAGAATAGAATCATTTTTATTCAATATAGTTAAAATACATAATACTTAATGAAAGTAATTTTTTACTTTTACCACTGGTTTGTAAAAAAAACTCTGTCCTTGGAAAAACCAGCAAGAAACCTAACACGACTCTTTTTTTTGAAAAAAAGCGCAATTTACAATATAATATTTTATACAATTGTTATGAAAAAGTTTAGAAACAGCATGGTAGCGATCACCTCATTCCCCAGGGATTATTATCAGTCATGTACTCTTTAGTATTATAGATATTTTTACTAGATATTTTTCGCTTTATAAATAATTTAAAACTTTTGATAGATAAGGTCTGCATATTTTCTGGGACTTTGTGACTGACACTTTGGAATCGAGTAACTGGTATGACCATAGA
This sequence comes from Parnassius glacialis, assembly GCA_033319125.1. NCBI lineage: Eukaryota > Metazoa > Arthropoda > Insecta > Lepidoptera > Papilionidae > Parnassius > Parnassius glacialis. The sequence continues at coordinate 11,224,921 of JAVANC010000022.1, read as the reverse complement.
ATTATTACGCGTAGAATACTAGTACGCGCACCGAAAGTGAAGCAAGTAAAACTAACGCGAAACCGCGTAAGTTGACTCAGTGACGCGTCAGTGCTCAACGTCACGTCTTACGGAGAAGAGCTCGCGAAAAATTGTAAAAATTACCGTTTGTGTTGTAAAATATTGTCACAACGGTGATGATAAATATAAAAGAAGTGATGGTATTACATTTCTCATATAAGTTTATACATTTAATTCATTATAAGTACGTAAAACTAAAAAAATACTTACCTAAGCTCTCATAATACAAATGTTGCTAGTTGTGGGGAAAAAATCACAATTTTCTTTTAAAAATATTTATTTTCTATTTGTGTTTAAAACGTTTAATCGCAACGCTCTGTGTAAAACTCAAATGTTTATATATAGATACCTACTTCTCTAAGTGTTAACATTATATTAACGATGGGTGCCTATTTAAAACTAATAAGGAGTGATCAGTTAATCGCGATTCGTCGACGCCATTTAACGCAACTATTTTATTTTAATTGCTTTATTTTATTGAGTAAGATTACGTTTTAGAGTATAAATTAAAACTTTTTTATTTACAACATCATGAGGTTATTAATAAGAACGCCTTTACTAACCAGATATCACTTTACACCCAAAAGTTAACCAGATGTTACGTTGGACCCAAACATAGCCTATTTTAACCGACTCCCAAAGAGAAAGGTTATCATATATCAACATGTATGTACACTGATTTCTAAGCTTGATCAATTCGTATATACATGCTGACATTTTAGTGGTTGTTGTCCTGCAGCCAAATTATACTGTCTCGATAGTAGAGTCAATTTATTAAATTAAAAAATATTACAATTAAAAAGGGCAGATTTACAGTAGTAATACCCCACAAGCTATTCGGGCGTCCACACTAGTTTATGTCGTATCACTACGCTTGAGAGTTCATGTTATGAACATTTATTAGTGGCCCTTCACTGTGTAGGAAGCGCGCGGTAGCACGTGCGATAGACGTAATACTACATTATGTCCAGCGAATTTTTTTTTCAGACTTTATTATAGTAATTCGGCATAAGCTAGCATGTACGTCCGACCTACTTGCGAGATATTGCTATTGGTTTGAGATCGCATTCGAGTTTTGTTTTGTTAGATTGTAAATCTGCCATTTATACATCCTAATAATTTTATTTTAATAAATCTATTGTACTACTAAGGCAAAATCATTTTACTTCGGGAAAATAACCATTAAAATTCAAAACACGAGCGCTAAAATGATGCAAAGTCATTGCATCATTTTAGCGCTCGTGTTTTGTACTGGACTGCGTTTCTATGCGTAATAATTCTATGGGTATGACTAATTTGTGCTTGTTCCTAGTATTTACAGAATGTACATCACTATTTTTGATAAATGCTTTTGTGTGCATACATTAAATTCTCGTAAATATATTGAGAGGCCAAAGTTAATATATTTATTACCTTAATTTTTCCTCTAAGGGATTCTAAAGAAAAAGAAATTCTAAGGTACAAAACCTAGATTATAAATTGCTCTTATGGCTCTCTTTTGCAAAACACACCTCAGGGTAGTGTACTAGGTCCATTTTCATTTTTGATATTTTTAAACGACTTACCTGAAATTACTATAATATAGAAGTGTTTTATTCGCAAACGACGTCGCAGTAATAGTCACAACAAATAAAAATATGTCACTGACGAAACATATTTTTGACATTAATGACACATTATTTGTAGTAACTAAATGGTTTAGTAACTAAATGGTTTAGTAATAATAATTTAACAATAAACTCAAGTAAAACTCAATATAACCTTTTAAGTACATCGCACGCGCATTTAGTAAGTAATTACGATTTGAAATTCCGACGTACTTACGTGACTATTTTGTTTTATTTTTTTGTTAAGGTAAACTGTTATTTTAGAGATATTGTGAATTATAAATGGACGTTGTTATGCAAAAAGGATCCAACGCGAGTTTTTGACAAAAATGTTGACCTGAAGAATAATGTTTGTGGTTTATACTATTATGTGATGTAACAATTTTGGCAAACGTAACACAAATAAGAAGAAAAATTTCAAGCAGATAGATTTGAAGTATCCATGCTTCAAATATCATAAAGTCAAGTAAACTTTTTAACAGTGGTAGAGCCACGCGGCAGCGTTTGCTTTCGCACGAATGGGCCGGCTCGAACCGGGGTGGTACCACGACCTCACAGAAAACTAGCGTGAAGTAGAGATTTACCTCTGCGATTCGCTTGGTGAGTGCAGGTGGCCGGAGGCCCTTTTTACTGGAAATGAGGTATTCCATCTTAGTTCTCACGGGTGACAACGCATCTACATTTTGATTTGTAATAGAGGATAGATGTAGATGTCTATGGGCCGCAGCAACCACTTACCATCAGGTGGACTGTGTGCTCGTTTGTCACCCTTATTCTAAAAAAAAAAACTTATCGCGGGTTGGATCCTATTTGCATAACTACGTCTATATATACTAGAGACCTTAAGTTTTAAAAGAAATCGTTCTGCGAAAGATTTACAGCAATCAAGGAAATCTGAACCCCGTGAGCTAAGGATGAGTTTGGCAAGAGTACTTGGTCCTGATAAGCCAGAGACATCTGAAGATGAAGCTGAGGAAGTCAAGGCACGAAAAACTTGTCTCTCATGTCAATTTAAACTGAAAAGAAAATCGCTATATAGATGCTATTCGTGCAAAAACACGTTTGTTTACAGTGCGCGAAACAAGTGTGCCCTGACTGTGCTTAGATTTTAAGGTGTAGTTGGACTGTGCTCATTTTTTAAATTCACAACTCCGAAAATATTATTTTTATCGCAAAAGTCATAGGACGTTTTTATTCGTATTTCACCAAAAATATTTAAAAAAATCCCGTTTGAAAGTACAATTCCTTGCAAGTGAAAAAACAATCGGTTAAAACAATATAGCTTGCCTGGCAACATTCATTTATATCATCAATAGAACAATTCAAAAGGAATCTCATAAAAAAATTTGCGTTGCGTGCAATCTATAGTCAAATAATTTACGAATATGCTTTGTAATTTTTAATTGGGTCTGTATTTGGGGAGACCAGAGGCACTTACGACCCTTAACGGCACATGGTTTCCTGCACAGTCAATGACTTGATAAATTAGTGGTATCATTACCGTTACTGCCTATTAAAACCCACTGCTGAACATAAGGCATCCCCCATAGATTGTCTCATAGAGGAGATATTTGCCGCAGTTGACACGCCTTGGCAAGCAGGTTGACAACCGCAGTATTTATATTTATAGTCGTTATTGTCGTCTCCTACGACACCCACGGGAAGATATTTTTACACCGCCACTACACGATAACAACACAACACGAAGAGGCAGCTGGAAAGCTTACATTATCGAATAATGCGTAAGCTCCAATTACCTTTAAAAGTTATAAATTTATCTTGAAGCTTATGACTCATTTATGTATCTTTGCTTAAAAATATTTTTTTATATAGGAAGAGGGTGACAAACGAGCACACAGTCCACCTGTTGGTAAGTGGTTGCTTTGGCCCATAAACATTTATATCTATCCTCAATTGTGAATCAAAATGCAGATACTTTGTCAGTCGTTGTAGATGGAATGCCTCGATTCCAGCAAAAAGGGTCTCTGGTTCTCTCTACACTCACCATAAAAACACAGCAGCGTGGAACTGCTATTTTACGCCGGTATTCTGCGAGAGCGTGGTCCTTCACCGATCGAGCCGACCCATTCATGCTACAACTATACTATTAATATAGCTGCAGTATGGCTCTACTCTATTAAAACAAAACTTAATAAACATCTATAAAAGTTTAAGACCATAATATTAAAATAGTGGTTACCACAATTGACTAATGAGTTATAGTATTTGATCCAAACAGCCTTTGTATAAAACTGATTTGACAAACGAACTTCAGTCTACCTGATATTGAGTGATTACTGCAGCCCATGGACACCTGGACAACAAAATTGAAACAAAGAAGTTTGCATGTGCATTATCACATATCGGGACTATATAAAATTCCTCATAGCCTGTAATTATATATACCCTCCGGACAGCAGCACGCAGCAGTGCACGCACAGCTATTTAGCGGCATAATTACGAAAGAGGTTTGTACCTGTCCACCTGGGACTACTAGACAGATAAAGTAATACAAAACATAGTAAAAAGTTTTGCTTTAATCTTCACGTTTAGCAGGCGGGTTGACGATTGCAAAACCAGACATCTCGCCCCTTCTATATCGCTACTCGTCGTCGGTCTGGGTACGCCTGGCGTAATTGGGATAGTTATGCCACCCTTCCGATAGGTATCCAAATTTATTTTAGATATTTTTCGAGTTATTTTTCAAAATACGTTACATATTATTATACGTGGTAGAGCCATGATGCAGCTATATTAATATTATAGTTACAGAATGGATCGGCAAGATCGGGAAAAGACCACGCTTGCACAGAAAACAGGCGTGAAGTAGCAGTGTAAAATGCTACTGTGTTTTGTACGGTGAGTGTAGAGAACCAGATACCCTTTTCACTGGTAACGAGGTATTCCTCCTACACAAGACGACAATCAGGTAGGACCTATTTGGACCAATTACTTGAAACCGAACGACAGGATAGGAACCTATCAGATTATAAAGACTGGAGCTAATACACCTCCGTTATTTTTCGAGTCTATTATTTTTTTATATAATATATAAGTTTTACCATTTAAAAGCTGTATACCTATGTAGACGTGGGCTTTGTTGCGGAGGCAAGGCAGACATGGCTTACGCTCTGTCCCGGTAAATATTTTCCGAGACAAAGTTAACCACCAAAAACATTGAGACATTCCGTTGGTACGGAGTGTGCGGTAAGATTCGTTCCATAATTTCCTTAGTGGCCAATATCAGGTCTACCTTCTAGCTGTTCCGGCTAAGTAATCAGGCTTTACTATGAATTAATCTCAGCATATTACTTGATGAGGAAAACTTGCGCGTCGCCGTAGGAAACTGTCTAAGGGCGGCAATTAGTCAACCTCATCAGTGCCTCTGTGATAGCAACGTCGACGTGCAATTAGGTTTTCCCGTCATGGTTCTTTGAACGACGTCATCCGAAAAGCTCTTGTCTCTATAAATGTTCGCTCGTTTTTAGAATCTTGTGAAGTATTTAGAGATAATGGCAAGAGACTCGACAGAGATAGGTAAAGCTCTAGAGTGGGATATTACTTGCGTAGACACTTTGACGTCCTATCATCTCATGGGTACCTCGTTTAGAGCCGGGGTGGCATCAGAGGCAGCGGAACAAAGTTAGTGGTGCAATTATGAGTCTCTGAGAGATGACTACAAAAATGTGCCAATTGCTGAAGAGACTGTCGGTCCGTGGGGTCCACGTGCGGTGAAATTGCTAAAGGGACTGTATCCGCGACTGATTGTCACTGTTGGTGATAAGAGATCTAGTACTTTTCTCGCTCATAGGCTAAGTATAGCCAATCAGCGAGGAAATGCAGCCAGCGTTCTTCGAACGATACCACAAGGAGTAGGACTACATGATAATTTAAGTTTTTAGTTTTAGTATTTCTTTTTTATAGTCTTTAATATTTTATGCAAGAAATAACTTTAATGTTTTAGGAATAGTAATGTTTTAAATTTAAACAGTGATTACTAAATAAAAAAAAGTAATTAAAAAACTGTAAGTGAAGCTTACTCGCTCGAACAAATAAGCGTTGCCATCCAGAGAGGGCTCTCCAAGTCCGGGAATTATACGTCCTGCTCTTTGTTCGACAAGGTCATAACACTTCGGGTGGGGGAAGAATAATTATACTTTACAGTAATATATTATTTAGCTTCCAGTTTATCGCTAGACAATTTAAAGTTTAGCCTACGTTTAACTGTAGAGGAGTACATTAATAAATTCAGTTGTACGTAGCACATAATAAATATAATATTTAACCATATTTTTGTTTGCTTAAAAAAAATGTTTTAAGTTCGTTGTTCTCGCATTACAGATTATAAAATCTAGTTCTGCCCATACAATGTTATATCTTTATATATAAAAATTTCGTGTCAAGTTGTTTGTCCGCGATGAACTTCTAAACTACTGAACTGATTTCAATGAAACTTTGCACACTCTGTGCAGCTTTGTCCAATTTGAGAGATAAGATAGTTTTTATCCTGATAAGTGACACTCGATAATTTTTTTATTACGAATACAAGGATTTTTTATATAAAGGGTCGTCGAAAAGGGCAGAACAACGTCTACCTGGTCAGTATATATATATATATATATATATATATATATATATATATATATATATATATATATATATAAATATATCGCCGTGTAGTGGCGGTCAAAAATATCCAATCGGAAAACAGGCGGGAGCTGGGCAGCAGCATCTTCCTGATAATAGCCAAAGTTACAATAAAAAAACTGCGGTTGCCAACCTGCTCGCCAAGCGTGGCAACTATGGCAATTACCCCCCAATGACGAGAGTTATAAAAAGACGGCCCCAAGTCCCCGGCGGCCCCGCTATTCCTGGCTACGGTGGCGACCATGGTAACGGCGGGGCAGGGGGTGCTAAGAATCTCCGGTGGAGGTTCGGTTGCCACCTACGACGACTCGACCTGGCAACGTACAACGCATGCACCCTGAGGACTGACGAGAAGATCTTGGAGCTGGAAGAAGAGATAGACAAGTTGCGCTAGCATATTATAGGATTATCCGAAGTCCGAAGAGAGGGGGAGGACACGGTAATCCTCGAATCTGGCAACTTGCTCTATCACCGGGAGGGCGACCATCTGTCCCAACGAGGTGTCGGATTTATCGTCCACAAGTCTCTCTTTAACAACGTTGTAAAGATCGGGAGTGTGTCGACTAGGGTTGCATACCTTATACTCAGAATCACCAAACGGTATTCGCTGAAGGTCCTACAGGTTTACGCACCAAACTCGGCACACCCCGATGAGGAGGTGGAGGAAATGTATAAAGATATCTCTAGAGCCATGCATTCCTCCAAAACCCAATATACGGTGTTAATGGGAGACTTCAATGCAAAACTAGGTACAAGGGAGAACGGTGAGCTGAAAGTAGGGAAATTTGGAATAGCATCATCATTCTAGCATCACGCTATAAGCAGGAGTGCTACCAGGCCTGGGCTGACGCATCAACGTCCCGGGATGTAAACACCAGCGCTCTAAAAAAAGAAGTACAATTCCGCCTCCAGGTCCTTCAAAAGTGTCATTACCAAGGCAAAGTCAGAGCACATCGGCAGAATTAGCGAGAAACTAGTTCGCCTCCCTTCGGGAACACGTGCATTCTGGTCTCTCGCCAAGGCTGTCCAAGGGAACTTCTGTCAGCCATCTCTGCCATCTCTGCACAGGGTGGACGACTCACCGGCCCATGACGCAAAGGAGAAAGCCGATCTGCTAGGCTCTCTTTTTGCTTCCAACTCGACTCTAGATGACGGGGAGAACACACCGCCGAACATCCCGCGGTGTGAGTGCTCCATTCGGGAAGTGCTGTTTACACAGCGCTTAGTGCGTAAAGCAATCCTCTCCCTGGACGTCAACAAGTCGAGTGGGCCTGATGGAGTCCCACCTATTGTGCTGAAGACGTGTGCTCCGGAGTCGGCACCGGTTTTAACGCGTCTGTTTCGGTACTCTTACTCCCTAGGCGTAGTCCCGGACTCATGGAAGACAGCTTTGGTGCACCCGATCCCTAAAAAAAGCGACCGCTCAGATCCGTCCAACTACAGGCCTATCGCCATCACCTCCTTGTTCTCCTAAGTAATGGAAACGATTATTAACAGCCAGCTCATGCGGTACCTTGAGGATCACCAGCTGATTAGTGACCGCCATTACTGTTTCCGTCGAGGTCGCTCAGCTGGTGATCTTCTGGTCTACCTGACCCATAGATGGGCGGAGGCAGTGGAGTCCAAGGGGGAGGCGTTGGCCGTTAGTTTGGACATAGCGAAGGCTTTCGATCGGGTTTGGCATAAAGCGCTTCTTTCGAAGCTGCCTTCCTATGGGCTTCCCGAGAAATTGTGCGATTGGATCACCAGCTTTCTTGCAGATCGGAGCATCAAGGTCGTAGTAGACGGTGCATGCTCCGATTACAAGCCCATTAACGCTAGTGTTCCACAAGGCTGCGTGCTATCACCAACGCTGTTTCTTCTGCATATCAATGACATGTTGCAAACCAGTAACATTAATTGCTATGCATACGACAGCACTGGTGATGCTTTATACACCAGTACATACACCGGCCGTGCCAATATTTCTCGGTAAAACGTCGCCGAGTACCGGAACAAAGTTGTATCTGAAGTCGAGACTTTGTTGAATAAAGTCTCAGACTGGGGGCGACTAAATCTAGTCGAGTTCAATCCCCAGAAGACACAAGTTTGCGCGTTTACCGCTAAAAAGATTCCCTTTGTCGTATCTCCTCAGTTCCAAGGCACTCCCCTTGTTGCCTCAGCCAGTATCGGAATCCTCGGTGTCGACATATCGAGTGACGTGCAGTTTCGTTGTCACTTGGAAGAGAAGGCCAAATTGGCCTCTAAAAAGCTTGGCGTGCTCAGCAGAGCGGGACAGTATTACATGCGGGCACACCGCTTGCAACTTTACAAGGCGCAGGTTCGGCCTCACATGGAATACTGATCCCATCTCTGGGCAGGGGCCCCCCAGTGCCAGCTTCTTCCACTTGACCGCATCCAGCGCAGAGCGGTTCGAATCGTCGACGATCGAGTTCTTTCCGATCGGCTTGACTCACCGGCACTGCGTAGAGAGGTTGCATCTCTTTGCGTATTTTATCGCATCTACCACGGGGAGTGCTCTGAGGAATTGTTCGGTCTAGATCCAGCCGCTCAATTTCACCATCGCACATCGCGACAGAACTTGCGATACCATCCATATCATCTAGATGATTGGCGGTCCACCACTGTGCGATTCAGAAGAAGTTTTCTCCCTCGCACAACTTTCTTGTGGAATCGATTACCACCAGTGATTTTTCCGGACCGAAAAGGTCCACCTTCAAGAAAAGAGCCTACTCCTTTTTAAAAGGCCAGCAACGCATCTGCGATTCCCCTGGTGTTGCAGTTGTTCATTGGCGGCGGTAGTCACTTACCATCAGGTGAGCCGCATGCTCGTTTGCCCCCTCTCCTATAAAAAAAAATTGAAATAGGGCAACGGAACCCAAGGGGCCAGCAGCTGGCCGACTTCATGGAAAAATAGGGACTCTTTATGATGAACTCTTTCTTCAAGAAGCGGCCCCACAGGAAGTGGACCTGGTCGAGCCCCGACGGTTCGACAAAAAATGAGATTGAATTCATTATGACGACCAGACGACAACTGTTCAGTGATGTCTCAGTGATCGCGAGGGTGAAAACCGGCAGCGATTACCGAATGATTAGAGGCACACTGTACCTAAATGTTAAGTTGGAGAGGTCTCGTCTGATGACGTCAACGCTCCGTCCCCCTCGTGCTCTAATCCAAAGTCCCGAAACCTTTCAGCTTGAGTTATAAAATCGTTTTCAGTGCCTAGAAGACTACAATGAAGCGGACGATATGAATGACGAGCTCGTGGAAACTGTCCATGCGGTCGGAGCTAAGTTCTGCAAGACCCGCCGCAGAAGAACACAAAAACTCTCCGATCACACTCTTAATCTCATGGCTGTTAGACAGGAGATGAGGCTAAATTCTTCAACAGACTTGACAGCATACAGGCAACTGAACAGACATATCTGCAAATGCATGCGGCGAGACTTACGCAACTTCAATACAGCTTGTATTGAAGCAGCAATCAAACGGAACCAAGGCTCCAAAGTCTTTGCCAGAGATCTGACTGCCAGAAAGAGCCAACTGTCAAAGCTGAAGACCGAATGTGGCAGCATCGTTTTCGGGGCACCTGAGATTTTGAGTGAGATTGAGAGGTTCTATCGGCAGCTGTACACTTGATCGTTGGAGCCACACGCAAGTGTGAGTAATGATCCAAGAGCGAGTCTTATCCGACACTATTCCGAAGATATCCCGGACGTCAGTCTGAGCAAGATTAGAATTACTCTCCAGCACCGTAAAAACGGCAAGGCCCCAGGCGAGGATGGAATTACAGCGGAGCTTCTGAAAGCGGATGGAAGACCGGTACTTAAATTCCTTCAGAAGCTCTTTATTTCCGTCCCTCGTGGTGGCATTACACCGGAGGCGTAGAGCAGAAGTGCGGTGGTCTTGTTCTTCAAGAAAGGTGACAACGCTCTCTTGAAGAACTACAGACCGATTTCCCTTCTGAGCCGCGTCTACGTGCTGTTTTCGAGAGTCATTACGAATCGTCTCGCGCTCAGACTCGACGACTTCCAGCCTCCCGAACAAGCCGGTTTCCGAAAGGGCTTTAGCACCATAGACCACATACATACCCTACGGCAAATTGTACAGAAGTCCGAAGAGTACAATTTGCCGCTATGTCTGGCGTATGTGGACTATGAGAAAGCCTTTGATTCCGTCGAAATTTTGGGCGGTGCTGCAGTCCCTTCAGCGGTGCCAAGTTGACTGTCGGTATATCGAAGTGCTGAAGTGTTTGTACAGTAGAGCTACGATGGCTATCCGAGTACAGAACCAGAGTACGAAACCTATCCAATTGCAGAGAGGTGTAAGACAGGGTGACGTTATATCCCCGAAACTCTTCACCGCTGCATTGGAAGACGTTTTCAAGCTTCTGGACTGGAAAGGATACGGAATTAACATCAATGGCGAGTACATCACTCACCTTCGATTTGCCGACGATATAGTCCTCATGGCAGAATCGCTGGAGGAACTAAGCACTATGCTCAATGACCTCAATAGTGTCTCCCAACGGATAGGTCTTAAGATGAACATGGACAAAACAAAGATTATGTTTAATGTCCATGTCACACCTATGCCGGTAGTTGTTGGGAGCACTAAGCTCGAAGTTGTTGACGAGTATGTTTACCTCGGACAAATAGTCCGACTAGGTAAGTCCAACTTCGACCGAGAGGTCAATCGACGGATTCAACTCGGCTGGGCAGCGTTCGGGAAGCTACGACACATCTTCTCGTCAGACATACCTCAAAAGTTGAAAGTTGCCAGAGCTCCCATCGGGCGCGTCCCCAGGTGGCGGATAGGGGAACGCCACTCAGATATGGGTGGTAGCGGGAAACCGTCGCGGACCAAAACTGGCTGGCTGAGGGCTTGTCTGGATAATGGAGGGCCTAATAGTTGCTTCCCGTATCCTCTCCGTTGAGAGGAACAGAGAATGCGACATGCGCGGTGAGGTGCCAGGTGCACTCAGCTTTTGCCGACGCCGGGCAACCCGTAATTGCGGGGTTGTCAGGGACCGCACCCTGTAAAAAAAGGAAACCGAATGGGCTCAGTGTTCCCTCACCCGGTCTCTGGGCAGGCATGGGAAGAACCCGTAGCGACGCTGCCACCGTTCGAACCTCGGAATCCCTCTGGCGTGTCGTGGATCACGTCTCGCGGCGCCTTAGGGGCCGAAGGCTCTTGGCTTAACCGCCTGGAGTCGCGAGGATGATAACCTCTTTAAAAAATCACCCGAAGCTCAAGCGTGGCACGCCGTGAGGAGCTGCATGGCTGATGGGTAAATGTTCAGTCGTTAGCGTTGCCCCCGTCGGGGTACCGGCCGACACCCTTGACGGGTTACGCATAGGCTTATCCAGGCAAAGGAGGCGCTGCCCGGATGGACTATTATTTCCTCCACACTCGTGGGAATAAAAATGGAAAAATCATATTACTTAAAAACCAAAAAAACAGTAGAGGCTGGATCAGATACTGGGAGCGGTGAAAATCGGTCGCGTGGGACGTCTTCCGCTAGGAAGCGTCCAGTGTGCCGGTCTTCAGAAGAGGAAGGCCTGCCGGCCCCCAAGTTGCCGACTTCGGGGAGGGGTCGGCAGGCTTCGAGAGGGGCAAGTGCTTCGCAGCCGCCGAGGGATAAGCACGGCCGGTTCGTATGCTCCAATACCTCGGCGGCTAGTGAAGCAGAAAGTGACATGGGGTTCACTACGGAGGACCCTGGCGATGGCGGTGAAAGCTGTGCCTCGCTGGGGAGCTCAAAGGCGGAGCTCAACGCCGCCAAGAGGGAGCAGCGCAAAGCCGTCGCGGCCGACGAAGTGTCGGAAATGGCCCGACGTGCTCGCGAGCGACGAGCTGCTCTTGCGGCGGAAGGGGGAGAGCCATCTGCGGTGGCCTTAAGCCAGCTGGCTCTGGATGGGGTGGACTTAGTCCTGAAGGTTGCCACCAAGTCCGGCAGCCTAAAGGGCACGTTCACCCGTGGCCTAAAGGAGGCTGCCGCGGATATTAGGGAGGCGGTTGGCATCCTCCTCAACAGGACGGCCTCTGACGAGGTCGCAAAGTTACAGGAGGAAAACAGCCGCCTCAGAACGTTAACGCTCGGCTGGAGGCGATTTCACGGCGTCTCCCAGCGGAAATCCTCCGTCCGCCTTTGGCGGCGGACACACGGAGAACTGAGGAGTCGCCGAGACTTGCGCCTCAAAAGGGGAAGCCCGCGGAGGGTAAGAAAAAGCCCGCGGAGGGAGCTTCTTTGAGCGAGCAGCCCACGACTGTCGGGTCTAAGGGTGAGACCTGGGCAAAAGTCGTGGGCCGCAAGAAGGGCCGCAAAGCCGCCAAGAAGGCCGCAGCAGCTGCATGCGCCCCAGGTGGAACCGCAAAGACGGCTCCTAAACCTGCGCGGCGGACTGCCAAAGGAGGTCGCAAGAGACCGGCTGTGCATGTTCCGCGGTCCAATGCTGTAACGCTAACGTTGCAGCCCGGAGCTGTGGAACGTGGCGTGACGTACCAGTCGGTCATCGCCGAGGCCAAGGCCAAAATCAAATTATCCGATCTTGGCCTTCAGTCCGTCACCCTCAGGCAGGCTGCCACGGGTGCACGGCTGTTCGAGGTGGCTGGTACTGTGAGCGGCAGTGCCGAAAAGGCGGACGCACTGGCCGCCAAGATGAGATAGGTTCTCAACCCTGAGGACGTCCGGGTCTCCAGACCAATGAAAACCGCAGAGGTGCGGATTGCTGGCCTGGATGACTCCGTGACCTCTGAGGAGGTGGTGGCGGCCGTTGCCAGAAGCGGAGAGTGTCCGCCGGACAAGGTGCGGGCTGGCGACATACGCACCGACGCCACCGGACTCGGTGCGGTCTGGGTTCGGTGCCCTGTAGCGTCGGCGAAGAAGATCGCCGATAACGGCAGATTGCTGGTAGGCTGGGTGGCGGCAAGGACAAAGCTCTTACAGCCCCGGGCTTTGCAGTGCTTTCGGTGCCTGGAAAAAGGGCACGTCCGGGCGAAGTGCACCGCCAAGGTTGACCGCAGTGACCTCTGTTATCGCTGCGGTCAGCCTGGCCACAAGGCTGCCCTGTGCACCGCGGCGCTCAACTGCAGCCTTTGCTCTGCTGCGGGAAGGCCAGCGGAGCACAGAGTAGGCGGAGGGGCCTGTGGGGCGCCTGCCAGCAAGGCCCAAAAGAAAAAGCAAAAGAAGAGGAGCACTAAGCCTGCCGGGTTAACCTCGCTGCCCCCGCAGGCCAGCAGCTCCGCGGCCGACTCCCGGCCCAGGACCGTTGCCGAGGGAATGGAATGCCAGTAACGGCACAACTCCATTTTCTCCAGGGCAACATCAACCACTGTGCCAGAGCTCAGGATCTCCTACTCCAGAGCATGGCACAGTGGTCGATTCACGTGGCTGTGGTCGCCGAACCGTACTTCATTCCCGCCCGTGACAACTGGTTGGGATGCGCTGACGGTTTGGTGGCCATTATTGGCGAGAATCTGGTCGACCCGAATCGGGGCCGCGGCTGGGTTGCTGTGGTCTCGGGCGGCATCGTTATTGTAGGGGCGTATTTCTCCCCCAACAAGAGTCTCGTCGACTTTGAGGGTTTCCTTGTCGAGTTGGGCGCCGTCGTAGGCCGCTATCACCCTCGTCCCGTTCTGGTGCTCGGGGATCTCAACGCCAAGTCATCGGCGTGGGGATCTCCGGTCACTGACCCTCGGGGCGAGGTGCTAGAAGAGTGGACCGTGACGACTGGTCTGGTCGTCCTGAATCGGGGTTCGGAATACACGTGCGTGCGGCAGCGGGGTAAGTCGATAGTGGACGTCTCGTTTGCTAGCCCCTCTGTCGCCAGCCGAGTCCGCGACTGGCGTGTCGCCGCAGAGGTGGAGACGCTGTCGGACCATCGATATATCCGGTTCGACGTCTCTGCCCAGACTGCGAGCGACCGCCATCCAACAACCCCGATTAACGACGGCCCGCGTTGGGCGCTTAAGCGCATCGACAGGGAACTACTCGAGGAAGCAGCCTTAGTCCAGTCCTGGATCTGGGAGTCGACGACGGACGGCCCCGTCGACGTCGAAGCGGTGGCGCTATGGTTTCGCGGGGCGATGACGCAGATCTGCGACGCGTCCATGCCCCGTGTCCGCCAACGGTCCGCAAAGCGCCAGGTGTACTGGTGGACCGCCGAGATCGCGCAATTGCGCATAGCATGCGTTGCGGCTCGTCGCCGGTACACCCGATACCGGAGGCGGCGTCGACGGGATTCCGCCGAGGAGGACGCGCTGTATGATGTGTACCGCGCGTCTAAGGAGACTCTGTGGCTGGCCATTAGCGACTCAAAGTCGCGTGCCAGGGAGGAGCTGCTGGGGTCCCTAGATCGGGATCCGTGGGGGCGCCCCTACCGTTGGGTACGGGGCAAGTTGCGTCCCTGGGCGCCTCCACTAGCACAAACGATGCAACCCCAGTTGCTAGAGGCGGTTGTATCGGCTCTCTTCCCTGAGCGAGTGGGACACGTTCCCCCGGCGATGGCTTCGCCCTCAGCCACAGACTCTCCAGAAGAGGAGAGCACCGAAGTCCCCGAGGTAACGCAAGCAGAGACGAGAGCGGCCGTGTCGCGACTCCGGGCTAAGAACACAGCGCCCGGACCCGACGGAGTTCCTGGTCGAGCTCTCGTCCTGGCTCTGAAGGAGCTAGAGCCCCAGCTGAGAGGGCTCTTCACGGCATGTCTCGATCAGGGTCAGTTTCCCAGTGTGTGGAAGGAGGGGAGGCTGGTCCTGCTCAGGAAGGAGGGGCGCCCCGCGGACTCACCGTCCGCGTACCGGCCCATAGTGCTGCTCGACGAGGCGGGCAAACTTTTTGAGCGTATCATCGCAGATCGCCTCGTCAGCCACTTGTGCAGAGAGGGGCCGGACCTGGACGAGAACCAGTTTGGTTTTCGTCGCGGGCGCTCCACCATAGATGCTATTACGCGCGTGAGAGCCCTGGCGGAGGAGACAGTGTCCCGGGGTGGGGTGGTGCTGGCGGTGTCTTTAGACATCTCCAACGCCTTCAACACCCTACCCTGGAGTTGTATCCGGGAGGCGCTGAATTACCATCGCGTGCCTCCCTACCTCCGCCGCACAATAGGGGCTTACCTTGAGGAGAGATGCGTTACGTATCGGGGACGTGACGGCGCAGGTCGGCGCGTCATGTCGTGCGGTGTTCCGCAGGGATCGGTCTTGGGACCGCTTCTGTGGAACATCGGCTACGACTGGGTGCTGAGAGGTGAACTCCCGTCGGGCGCCGACTTGACGTGTTATGCGGACGACACGCTCGTCACTGCCCGGGGGAGCTCGCACAGGGAAGCAGCGTTGGTTGCCACGGCTGCGGTGTCACAAGTGGTGAACCGCATCCGGCACCTGGGCCTCAAGGTGGCCCTAAACAAGTCGGAGGCCATGGTGTTCCATGGCCCTCGACGCGCGCCGCCGCCGGGATCACACATCGTGGTCAGCGGGGCCCGGATAGCTGTCGAGTCCACCATGAAGTATCTGGGATTGGTGCTCGACAGCCGATGGGAATTCGGACCCCACTTCCGGCGGCTGGCGCCCAAGCTGATGGGTGCAGCGGGCGCGCTATCAACGTTGCTTCCCAACTTGGGGGGGCCCGAGCGCCGCCTGTAGGCGGTTGTACGTGGGAATCGTGCGGTCCATGGCCCTGTATGGGGCCCCTGTGTGGGCGATGGACATGACGGCCAACACTCTCGCCATTCTGCGCAAACCGCAGAGGGCGATGGCCGTCAGAGTCGTCCGCGGGTATCGCACGATTTCCTACGAGGCGGCTTGTGTCCTGGCCGGATCCCCGCCCTGGGACCTAGAGGCGAAAGTACTCGCGTCATTATATCGATGGCGCGAGGAAGAGCGGGCACAGGGCTCGAGGCCGGTGCAGCGGCAGATCGCGCTGCGCCGAGAGGAGCTCCGTCAAGTCCTGGTGGCGGAATGGCGGCAAAGGCTTCTGCGCCCTACCGCCGGCCTCGCTACCGTCGAGGCGATCCGGCCAGTACTCGACGACTGGCTCGGGAGAAGGCACGGCTCCCTGTCGTTTAGGGTGACGCAGGTGCTGTCGGGGCATGGCTGCTTCGGCAAGTACCTGTGCCGCATAGACAGGGAGCCGGACGCTCGGTGCCACCACTGCGTCCATTGCGGGGAAGACACGGCGCAACACACGCTCGCTGAGTGCGTAGCTTGGGAGGAGCAGCGCCGTGTCCTCACAAACAAAGTAGGAGGCGATCTGTCGCTGCCGGCCTTAGTGCGGAAGATGGTCGGTAGCGCAGAGTCGTGGGACGCGGTGGTGTCCTTCTGCGAGGACGTGATGTCGCAGAAGGAAACTGCGGAACGGGAAAGGGAGATCTCGACTCCCTTCCCCAGCCGCAGAAGGCGCACCGGGCGCAGGAGAAGGGCGGACAACGCCCTTTTCCGGCCCCCATGAATGGGTCCAGGGGCGAGGGACTCGTGGAAGCCCCCGCCACCCCTTTTCGATGGACCCGAGGCGGAGGCGCGCGTGGGTGTCGGCGCGCGCCCCTGAGGCGATACACGGGGTAGTTAAACACCTCACTACCCCGTGCAGGAGACGAGGCCCGGACAGACCGGGCCAGCACTAGTGTGGGGCTGCGGAAGAATTTGGATTCCCGCGGCCCCACTCGCACGTGCGAGGAGACACCGGGGTGGTTTTAGCCGGTAAGAGTCCGGCACGCCCCTCAGCCTTTCCCCAGGCGGAGGAAGTCCATGAGGATTTCCCCCCGTAAAAAAAAAAAAAAAGGTAAGTCCAACTTAGACCGAGAGGTTAATCGACGGATTCAACTCGGCTGGGCAGCGTTCGGGAAGCTAAGACACATCTTCTCGTCAGACATACCTCAAAACCTTAAAACGAAATTGTACAACCAGTGCGTGTTGCCAGTGACGACTTACGGAACTGAGACGTGATCCTTCACTGCTGGCCATATGAGGAAGCTCAAGGTCGCTCAGCGAGCTATGGAGAGGGCTATGCTCGGAGTTTCTCTGCGTAATAAACTTAGGAATAAGGATATCCGCAGTAGAACCAGAGTAACCGACATAGCCGAACGGATTAGTAAGCTGAAGTGGCAGTGGGCCGGCCATATAGCTCGAAGAACCGACAACCGATGGGGAAGAAAGGTTCTCGAGTGGCGGCCTCGTACCGGTAGGCGAAGTGTAGGGCGTCCCCCCACGAGATGGAGTGACGACCTGGTAAGACATGCAGGAAGTCGATGGATGCAGGTGGCTCAGGACCGTGCTTTGTGGCATTCTTTGGGGGAGGCCTATTTTCAGCAGTGGACTTGTGAAGGGCTGTAATGATGATGATGATATATATATATATATATATATATATATATATATAAATAAATGTTGCTTTTAGTAAAATCTGTCATTCGTAGCAGATATGAGTATATAGCAATTAACTGTATTTCTTATGTCATAGAAAGTGTTTTAAGTCCTTTATATTTGCTTTGCAATATGAAAACACCATATAGTAAAACTACACATTGAAGAAACTTGCAATCATTAACGCATAAATCATTTGAAATCAGCTTACATAGGCAATTCTACAAGCTCATAAAACGAAATTGTGACCGCAAAATGTGTTCATACAAGCACGTAGGTGTCGTGCATCAGACAGTATTTACAATAAATCAAAACATATTTATTGCGGCAACAGACGTGTGTTGAATCGAAAATGCTGAATATTGTGAATGATTAATACCGAATCAGTACAATTTAAAAATTATAGTGGTTTTAGCGCATTGAGGGTAAAACTATGTTGCAACAGAAGTTGTTTAAGACGTGTAATTTTATCAACAATTCCGATATTTTATTTTTTAGAAATGCTGCTGATGAGGAGTGACGAAAATCGAAGAGCCTTTTTTTCTAACGAGGCATTCCATATTGATCCTCATGAGTGACAACATATCTGCATTTTGAGGACATGTTGCTGTTTCACTTTCAGGTGGACTGTGTGCTCTTTTGTTACTTCTATAAATGTATTAAAAAAAATTATATTTTCATGTAAGAAAAGCACTGATCGGTTTTCACCACACAGTTCTTTGAACGATGTCATTCGAAGGACTCTTGTCTCTATAAATGTTCCCTCGGTTTTAGAGCCTTGTGGAATATTTAGAGACGATGGCAAGAGACCCGATGGTATGACATTGGTCCCTTGGGAGAGAGGTAAAGCCCTAATGTGGGATGCTACTTACGTTGTGAAGTATTTAGAGACCATGGCAAGAGACCCGACAGAGATACGTAAAGCTCTAGAGTGGGATATTACTTGCGTAGACACTTTGACGGTCTATCATCTCAGGGGTATCTCGTTAAGAGCCGAGGCGGCATCAGAGACAGCTGAACTGAGTAAGTGGCGCAAATATGAGTCTCTGAGAGATGACTACATATTTGTGCCATTTGCTGTAGATACTATCGGTCCGTTGGGTCCACGTGCGGTGGAGTTCCCAAAGGAACTCCATCCGCGGCTGTTCGTTGCTACTGGTGATAAGAGGGCTGGTTCTTTTCTCGCTCAAAGGCTAAGTATGTCCATTCAGCGGGGAAACGCAGCCAGTGTTCTTGGCACGATACCGCGGGGATTAGGACTATATGATAATTAAGTTTCTAGTTTTAGGTATTTTTAAATATAATTATTATAGTTTTTAATATTGTATATAATTTTAATGTACATATATTTTGTCCGATTTTTTCGGTATACTTTTTGTTTTACCATAATTTTGCTGCTTCCAATAAGTGCTATTTTTTAATTATTATACCACAGTAGCACGGATTCTGGGTTCCATTAATCATTCACAATAGACCAATCCCAGCTGATGCTAACATTTCATCAATGATATTAATTACGTATTTTGAGGAATCCATTCTTGAAAATATATAATTAATATCATTCGCGTGTCACAACAAAATAAAAATAGACAAACAGAATAAAAATAGATAAACAATTATCCTCATTTATTTTAAAATGAAACGTAGAGAGACGTATAATATTAGTCTAATGACACATAGATCACGATAGTAATCATTACATTGCATTGATTTGTATGGCTACTAGAGCCCAATGACTTCGTCAATCTTACTTAGCGGTACCATGTAGCGACATCTATGGAAATGTATTAAATAAAGAACGATGTATTTAGCGCGTCAAATTGTCAAATTTTCATATCGATATACATCGCAACCGCTTCCGTAGATAGATAATAGATGGCGCTAGAGTAGTCAAGTGAGCTCAGCCACGGTCCTTATTGCTTTGTAAGATAGATTTTAGATATAGTAGAAAACCATTTTCTCAACGCAACCACTAATGCCGCCTTGGATCTAAGCCAGCCTGAAGTAGCCTTAAGATAAGAAGCCAATAAAAATTTGAATAAAAATATTTTCAAAGACGTTCGTAATTAATATTATTATAGAAAACATTATGAAGTTAAAAACTTTAAACGGAATCCTAAACTGGGGGCGAAAGAAATAAATTTTTCTACCGTTCTCGTGTGTATCTCGTATCAAGAACCTAGTGAGTGAGATCGATATCATTTCAAGCAAATAACTCTAACTCGTAAGGTCTATCGTTTCTAATTCTCATAATTGACATGTTAAAATAAGGATCATGTTTTCATACATAGTTTGTCACGCTAATTTTGAATATAGAGCTCAACACTTATACCAAAAAAATGCTGCTGCTTTGATTAGAGCTGTGGTACATCTATTTATAGATGGCATGACTCCTTTTCTGTCTATTAGTCTATCTAGGTAGCTGCCACCCTCTAACCTATGTCTAGCTTGAAGTGTTAGAGTAGTAGAGTATAGTGTATAATTACATAATATGAGATATTCCATCTTAAACCTCTGAAGTAACAACGTATCTGTAGTCTTCTTTGTTTTGAGTTGTCTGTAAGTGTGCGTGAAATAGAGATAGAAACTTTTTCTACCGACTTCAAAAAGGAGACGGTACTAAATTCGACTGTATGTTTTTTTAATGTGTGTTACCTCATAACTTTTTACTAGGTGAACTGCTTTCGATGATTTTTTTTATTTAAAAGCTGGTGCTTAAATGTGGTAACATATAAATTAGATCAAGTTCTGACCAATAGTTTTGAGTTATTCTTAATAATTTATATTGAAGTCAGTTGTACAAAATTTTTAATTTTTAAATATTATTCAATATCGTTGTTGAAAAATACTTGATAAAAGTCACTCTTAGGTTTAATTTTTCATTGGTTCGGAAAATACCTCTCTTCTGGGAAGAACCTTCAAGAAACTCAAAGGGTTCATTTACTTCTTGAAAAAGAACAGTTTACGAGAAATAGCTTGGTAGCGATCATCCCGTTTACAAGGGTTATTCTCATTTAAAATATACTGTTGCAGTCACTTAGACTGCTGTAGCCATATACCGTCAGGTGTAGATATTGCAAGTTTGTTTGTTACTTCAGTTTTATAAACCGGGTCTGTCTTTCGTCTGGCGAATACGATTAAAATTAATATGCGCATGGAATTATCACGGCTAAAAATCGCATCATAATATCAAAGATCATAATGATATTGTACCCTGACGTGTAGGCATGTGGGGGTAGGGTGAGATAATAAATCACCTTATTTCGTACGTGAGTGTCATAAGAAATGACTATGGAAAATGCCAGAAAGTTATTAAGGCTTCTGATAGATGGAGATATTATCATCTCATTTACATTCTCTCACTGCACCATATGGGAAATACCCAGACCAGCAAAACAAGAAGAATGCTAAAATATGCTTATGTATAGATAGGCACTTACTTATACACCGTACAACGGACACACACTAAGCTGTCTGTATCCGTTGTAACGGTTATACTATGGAATTAGGTAGGCATAGATGTTTATGCATAATTGGAACACAGGGTCTATATTCAAATACATCACCATCACAAGTCCACTGAACATATACCTCCCACAAGGAATACCAGAAAGCACTTTCGCTTACCAGGTCTTCACTCCATCTATAGGATGGCCGCGCTACACTTCGCTTACCGGTACGAGGCTTCCACTCGTGAACCTTTCTTCCCCATTGGTTGTCAGTTCATCGAGCTACTTGGCAGGCCCATTGCCACTTCAGCTTATTCAAAAACAACAAATTGCTAATTTTTAACTAAGGTGGCTACTTCTTAAAACTTAGACTAGCGACACAGGAATCATAAACTAGATTTACAGGTAAAAACAAATTTTGTTTAGGCATGATATTCAAATTAAATTGTTCTTTTCCTTAATACAACACTAACATTATACTACTAAACAATAATACGCGCAAACTTATCCCAATCTGTTTTCATATGAAAGGTGAAATGATTCCCAGCCCTCAGTTACATTATATTGTGATATATTTTCGAGAAATAGCAAATTGGCTTCGTAAAACAACTTATACGACGTTTCTTACGTGTTTTATCTCTTTGAGTGAAGAGTATTGAAATGTTCGTTGATTGTGTTACATAAATGAAAATGTTTTGTACTTTGATAGGATTTAATTTGTTATCATTTAGGTAATATATTTAAAAGGAAATTCTCATGTGTTATTGCAGGAATTACGCAAATATTATCTTCATTTATTAATATTGTTCTTAATTAATTAAACTGAGCGGCGTCCAGTCTCTACGGAGCCTAGTCATCTGTAAAGGATAGGATCATAGTGCCAGAGTGTACGCGCAAGCACAAATGCACTCTCTACTCCCTTACCCTCATGGTCCGATGAGATGGAAATCCAACCCAACCGGAGATAGATCAGGCGTAGAGCTAACTGCTTCACGTGATTTTCGAGGCACGGAAGTTAAAAAACTGCAAATTAAAGATCTTTAAAAATAGATTTTCTTATATCTGTGTAATAAAATAAAATTGTGTGTCTTCCCTGATCTGAAGAGGAGCACCTCAAGCCCTACCGCAATTGCATGCACTATCCCCCTCACCACTGATCCCAGCACCACCACACCAGAAAAGACATAACCGTTGATAATACGACACGTGTTTCATTTTTTATACAAGGCATCCTCAGGTGAAGTGGGAAGTATATATATTATTTATTTATTACTTCAAAGTTGAATACAAAAACATAAGTAAAATAGTTTTTATAGATGCTATTTTACTAATATTTTCCTTACTTACAAATGCCTTGTAAATAATGCTATCATCTACATCGATAATTTTAAAGAAAAATAGAATATACGTAATACATTATACGAATATTCTATTTTAATTAAGTATTTGCAAAATAATTACATTGTGTTGCAAATAGTTTATAATTCGTGCTAAATTTATAATTTTGATACCTCAGGTAATTAAATAACTTGATGTATTGTGTAATGTGATTGTAAGTGTCAAGATCATTGTTAAGTAGGAAGTAAAATTTTAATATTAATATTTATATTATTTTAAACGCAGTTTGCGTTGTAGTGTAAAAAAATTCAAATCGTAATAGTTACTGTTTTTCTTGAGCATATTCGCGACTTTCTTCTTTGCTGTTGAAAATTCTTATTTGGTCGACATTTATGTGACTTTAAAGACATATTGCTGTTAAATGAGACAGTCCGATTTTATATACAGTACAATCCATTACGTACATATTATTTGTATATTATGCGTAATGAAGTAAGGTTCTATAAATATCTCACGACTAGTTTCGGTGATGTTTGCGTTGTTAGCTAGAGGGCTATTACTGCTTCATCGGAGACCTTTTCTTGTTATCAAAATCTAAGAGAGAAATTAATTGGAAATGTATCCGCTCCGTTACTCCGAGGTATTTTGGTGAAAAAAAAATAGCATATTATATCGGATGTTTGTGAAATCCTCCCGATAACGAAGACAGGCTATAATACTAAGGATACTTTGATGATGGGTCAGAAAGAAAATCGATCCCGAGGAAAAAAACTTCTTTTCGAAACGTTTTATTAGCTTTATTCACATCCATCTATCATGTTGGTACAGCTAAATGAAACGACAATTTCATTAAAAAATTTAATGTATATATATTGTTGGAAATGAGGGTAAAAAAATAAAAGGAAATACGAACAAATGAAGGTAGAATGGTAACCTCCCACTTGTATGTATTTTACGTGGTAGAGCCATGCTGCAGCTATATTAGTAGTATAGTTGTTACACAAATGGGTCGACTTGACCCGGGAATAACCACGCTCCCACGTAATGGCAGCTTGATACTGCTGTATTTCGTATGGTGAGTGTAGAAAACTGAAGACCCATTTTACTGGAAAAGAGGCATTCCATCTTAGTCCTAACGGGTGACGACGCATATGCATTTTGATTCTTTATTGAGGGTAAATGTAAATGTCTATGGGTCACAGCAAACCTCTTACCATCAGGTGGACTGTGTGCTCGTTTTGACACCCTATCCTATTAAAAAAGGTAATTTTTGCCAACTTTAATCTCCCAATTGTTTTAGCAGTATAAAATATCGGACGGGCGACTAAGAGGTCTGTATCAGTCTTTAAATCTAAGAGTGGCGTTACTATGCCACTTGGGGTATTCTACTAGTGTAGGCAAGGAAAGCCGTGTTGCGAGAGGCTGCTCTGTGTTACATTGAGATTGGTAGTGATGCTGTTGGTTTGCATACTTTGGTGTTATCATGTAATTGTCGCACACAAAATCGCACATCGCGACAAAACTCGCGATACCGTCCATACCATATAGATGATTGGCGGTCCACCACTGTGCGATTTAGAAGAAGTTTTCTTCCTCGCACAACTTCCTTGTGGAATCGATTACCACCAGCGATTTTTCCGGACCGATACGACTTAGGGACCTTCAAGAAAAGAGCCTACTCCTTTTTAAAAGGCTGACAGCGCATCTGCGATTCCCCTGGTGTTGCAGTTGTTCATGGGCGGCGGTAGACACTTACCATCAGGTGAGCCGCATGCTCGTTTGCCCCCTCTCCTATAAAAAAAACTTTAACGTGCTGTAAATTGAAAAAAAAAAAACAAGTAGCTTTTTTGTATTTTAACATGTTGATAAGTATTACATATTACTCCGAATATTATGTACAAAATTGGAGTTTGATGTCGAGAGGTTCGTAGAAGTCGCTACAACCATGATCAATGAAGATGATGTCGTCTAATTGGACATGCTCAGGTGCGGCCGAGCCCTGGTAAGTTTGAGGCTACACCGCCACAGCCTGCAACTTATCGGCGGAACTTGCGACAAGACATCTGAAGCGGCCACCAAGCACATGATACTTTGGCGTGCCAAATGGACGTCTGACGCTTGTTCAGTTTTCGTTGCGAGTGGTGAGCTATGCCACGCAGATATTTATCGGGCCGAGACGATCAAAAATGACTGTTGCAATTTGTGTGATGCTGTTTTTGCAATGTGTGATATTTTCTTACAGTTGCTCTTTTTTCTCTGCATGCTTTTTGCAATGCGTAGATCTTGAGCAGTTGCCTCCTTCCCTTTGGAATATGTGGTGGGATCAGTCTTCCCACATATTTGCTGCTTTTGCAGTATGTGCAATGGTTTGTGAGTGCCATGTTACACAATTAACGTTCCTTAAGAGAATGTGTGGTGAACCCTGGAAGTCCCGCATTCTATTCGCTTACATTTTTCTTCATTTCTTTTAATTTTTTATTTTGCAAAGCAGATTATTTATTTGTTTTATGCACCTGAAACGTTTTACATCTGTTTCAACCTTAAATTACTTTGGATACATATTTGATAGAATTGGAACGCAACCTGATTAGTTCCTTTATTTCATCTCTATTGGCACCACTATCTAGTTAGTCTGTGCTAATTATAGACATTCTTTTCTCTATGCACTGTGCACGTTTCTTTTTATATTACGCATTCCTTTGTGATACACGTTGCAAATAAAACTATTAATATTACTGTTATCTTTGTTTATTTGCACAAAATCCTACATGGTAGCAGAGCGTGGTTGCAAATAAATCAGAAAAAAAGAAGAAACAAACTGAAAACAGTGATTCCGAACTTTTATCGGCAACGTGCATTTGAGGTTAAGTACAACGTGCAAGAATAATATCATGTCGAGCTCAAATATGTTTAATATTGATAAGTTGAATGGCCGAGATAATTTTTGTACGTGGAAATTCAGTGTGAAAACTTATTTGCCGCACGAAAATTTATGGAGTTGCATAGAACCGGGTACAGAGACAGTCGACCCTGTGAAGGATGTGAGGGCGAAATCCAAACTTATTCTACTTATTAACATTCAAAATTATATCCATGTTCAGAAGTGTAATACCGCTAGAGAAGTATGGGACAATTTGCATAAAGCATTTGATGATAACGGGCTAACGAGAAGAGTAAGTTTGTTGAAGGAATTGATCAATACTTCACTCGAATCGAGCGAAAACGTAGAAGACTATATTAGTAAGATAATGAATGCCGCACATAAACTTAGAAACATTGGCTTTGAAGTGAATGACGAGTGGCTTGGGACTCTAATAGCTGGTCTATCCGATGAGTATAAGCCAATGATAATGGGGTTAGAAAATTCAGGTTTGAAAATTGGTGCCCACTTCATAAAAATTAAATTGCTACAGGAAGTGAAAACTGAAAATTCAAGCAATGCCTTTTATTCTAATTCGAAGAAAAGGAATGAAAGCAGTAAGTCAAAGTCCTCACCAGAGAAAATAAAAGGCCCCAAATGCTACAACTGCAATGGTTATCGACATTTTGCAAAGTTTTGTAAAAAGTCAAAGAAAACACAGAACAGAGGAAAAGAAAGAAAGGAAGATATTTTTATTGCAGCTTTTTCAGCATCCTCAGGAAGAAATAGTGAAAAATGGTACATTGACTCCGGCGCTTCCATGCATATGTGCAGTAATAAAGAATGGTTGTGCAATGTTCGTGAGCCATCAGTAAGGACAATAACGGTGGCAAATAGGGAGCCATTGTCCGTAGAGTGTGTTGAAGATATCACTATAAATATTTCACAGCATGATAAAATACAAGTAAGGAACGTCCTATATGTACCGGGACTTGCAGTTAATTTATTGTCAGTCAGTATGATCACAAAACATGGGTACAAAGTGTCCTTTAATGGGAAAGGCTGCAACATAGAAGATACTGCAGGAAAATTGTTATGCTCTGCTACTGTGATAAATAAATTATATATTCTGGACACCGATCTTAGTAACAAAGAAAATGCCCACCTGGTGTCAAACGAGGTAAAGCAAAACAATATAAATTTATGGCATCTTCGGATGGCTCATCTAAATGTTTCAGCTCTGAAGAAATTGCCAGACTGTGCTGAAGGGGTCAGCCTAACACACGGTCAGCAGATAGATATACAATGTTCCACTTGTCTCGAAGGGAAACAGACAAGATTACCATTTAAGCATACAGGATCTAGAGCTACAAGGCCTTTGGAAGTTATACATTCTGACTTGTGCGGGCCAATGGAGAACCTGTCATATGGAGGTATGAGATATTTTGTTTCTTTCATTGACGATTACTCTAGAATGGTTCATATTTATTTTATGAAAGATAAACAAAATGTACTGGATGTTTTCAAAGATTTTAAAAACAAAGTAGAGAATCAACTGAATCATAAAATTAAAGTCATAAGAACTGATAACGGTACTGATAATATTTTTCAAAATTCAAGTTACAATACTCCCTGTATTGTAACTTGAATTTTGAAAAATATTTGATAAATTGTGGAATCACACATCAGAGCTCGGCTCCGTACAGTCCTCAGCAAAATGGACTAGCCGAGAGAATGAATAGAACATTAGTAGAAAAGGCAAGGTGCATGATTTTTTATGCAAAATAAGATAAACCTGTATGGGCAGAAGCTGTTGCCACAGCTGCATACTTAGTCAATACATCACCGACTAGAGTTTTAGGCAATACTACACCATATAAAATGTGGACAGGAAAGGAACCAAAACTAAGTCATGTAAGAATATTCGGTTCAAAGGTAATGGTACATGTACCTCAAGAGAAACGAAAAAAATGGGACAAGAAGTCAAGACAAATGATCTTAGTTGGTTACTGCGAGAATACAAAGGGTTACCGTGTCATGAATCCCATGACTCATCGGGTCACAAAAAGCAGAGATGTCATTTTCTTCGAAAGTGTCAAAGGTTTTAATGAACGTTCAATTTCCGTGAATCCTGTAGCTGATGAACCAGTGGAAGGTCATAGTAGCACAGATAAACCAAGGGAGTCAATCATTACCCCTCAGTCTCAAGAATCTAGTGAAAATTCAAGTGAGTATGAAACTGATACAGCTGATTTGGATGACACTTTTCGGCCTCCAAGACACTTAATACAGCAAGACGAACAGTCCAGTAACGTGACCCTCAGGCCTCGTGACAAAATTCACAAAGATAGAAAGGGACTATTCTGTTTTTATAATAATGTTACAGACCCACAGAACGTAGAGGAAGCTTTATCATCTCCACATGCCAATGAGTGGAAAAAGGCAATGGATGAGGAATACAATTCTTTGATGGAAATTGAAACATGGCAGCTTGATGACTTACCTGCTGGCAAAAAGGCATTACCAAACAAATGGGTATTTAAGAAGAAGACCGACCAGCAAGGAAATATTATGCGATACAAAGCGAGACTTGTCATAAAAGGTTATGAACAAAAGAGGGGCATAGATTATCAAGAAGTTTACTCTCCAGTGGTAAAATATACTTCTATTCGTTATTTGTTTGCTGTTGCAGCACAATGCAATCTACACATTGATCAAATGGATGCTGTCACTGCGTTTCTTCAGGGAGATATAGATGCCGAGATATATATGCTACAACCAGAAATGTGTACTAAAGGAAATAAAGTTTGCCATTTGCTGAAATCTATTTATGGGCTCAAACAGGCAAGTAGACTGTGGAACATCAAACTATGTAAAGTTCTAAAGGAACTGGGAATTGAGCAATCAAAGACTGATCCATGCATTTATTATGATAATATAAAGAAAATTTACATTGCAGTGTGGGTTGATGATTTAATTATATTTAGCTCTCAACTAGAATATACCAAAGACTTGAAGGACAAGTTATGCAAAAAATTAAATATGAAGGACCTTGGTCAAGCCAAACAATGTGTGGGCTTGAATATAACTAGAGGTAAAGATACAATCATGTTAGATCAGGAGAAGTATATAAAAGAAGTGTTGTCAAGGTTCAATATGACAGATTGCAAAACTACAAAGACACCTGTGGAAGTTGGACTAAAATTCAATAACATGAAAGAAGACTCATATGACTGTCCTTATCAGCAAGCCATTGGCTGTCTTCTATTTATAGCTCAAGGAACAAGACCAGACATTTCATTCGCTGTTAACTGTCTCAGTAGATACAATAAAGATCCAAAATCTGAGCATTGGGCTGCTGTAAAAAGGGTACTGAGATACCTACAGGGTACTAAGCACTACAGACTGACTTATACCAAGAATGGTAAAAGTGAAATCATAGGATACTGTGATGCGGATTGGGCAAGTGATGCCCGTGACCGCAGATCGTGCACGGGTTATATTTTTCTGTTACAGGTTGGTGCTGTATCATGGTGCTCACGAAAACAGCAGACTGTGGCCTTGTCTACAGCAGACGCCGAGTACATGGCCATGTCATCAGCAGCACAAGATGCGCTATGGCTGCAGCAACTGCAGGGAGAACTTGGAGGACAACGTGATAGCACACTAGTCATCCACAGCGACAACATAAGTGCAATCAAGCTTACCGTTAATGACTGTTATATGCCTAGGTCCAAGCACATAGATATAAGACATCATTTTCTAAGGGAACATGTTAATAATTTAAAGTTAAAATTTTTCTATGTAAAGAGTGAAGAAAATGTATCTGATATATTAACTAAAGGCACTAGTGTAGATAAGCATTACTATTGCATGTCAAATATGGGATTGCGTTCTGGGGTGGGTGATAGAATTGGAACGCAACCTGATTAGTTATTGTTGTTGTGTTTATTGTCATCTCTATTGGCACCACTATCTAGTTAGTCTGTGCTAATTGCAGACATTCTTTTCTCTATGCACTGTGCACGTTCCTTTTTATATTACGCATTACTTTGTGATACACGTTGCAAATAAAACTATTAATATTACTGTTATCTTCCTTTATTTGCACAAAATCCTACAATATTTCGCGAGACGTGTGTTGGATATACTTAAGTGCACGCTTGTGTATCTGACGTAGTTGTTTCCATTTCTTTTGCTTTTTACATTAAAAATCTAATATGAAAAATGTTGAAGATACTAATTGACGCTAACTTTGTACCTATGTCAACAGCCAATATGAAGTATGCAAACTGGTGCCAATACCTACAATGTTGAAGTCTGGACAGCTCGCTGGCGCTGTTTCAGCGTAGCATCTTGCTGACGCTGGTGCGGCGTGACAGCTCGCTGGCGAGTATGCAGTGAGACAGCTCACTGGCACAAACGCAGCGGAACCGCTCGCTGGAGCGCTTTTAAATGAAAGGCTTATGTCTTCAGTGTATAGTACGATCTGTGCTGTGTGCGCAGTGTTCCTCAGAAAAAAATTGTGTTATCTAAGACGTGCGTTAAACTTTGATAGGAAGCGTTGTATACCAAAATATGATTTCGACGATATTTTCAATTCTGTATATGTTTAGTCTGTATGAAATGTATTCAAGAGCTCACTCATTGTGTGCTGTTGAGTAACAATTGGTAAACATTTGAAAACAAGAGTATATCGTTTCATGATCAGAAAGGGCCGAAACGGGGAACTTACATGAAGCCAACTTTACTTTACTTAAGTGTGTGCTTGTGTGTGTGCTCAAAGTAAGCATGGGGTTACTTTGAGGGTGAGTAGTTACACCTGTCAGAATTAGCTAACGTAGTGCTTCTTTTCTGAAAGAGTGATATTGAGATACGCCTCTTTCTCAAAAGTAGAAGGCGGACAAGCTAACGTCGTGCCTCTGTCACGTCTAGCTTAAGGACTTAACAGTGGTTAAAATGCCTAAATCTTCCACAATCTATCCACAAAGAAAAAATACAGGGTAACAGAAGAGGATTTGGTTAATGTTTTTAATTGAACAAAATTGTATTTTTGGCAACCCCTTATTAGAAAAAAATCCCCAAAGAGTACCTATCTTTGTCATATTTTATAAAACGTCATGCCTATGTCTTGAGTAGATGTTAAGTTATGCTAACATAGTGTCTATGACTTAATCGGTTGTTATTTTATTATGTTATGATCACGTCGTGCCTATGATTTAATGAGTTATTTTTTTAAGTTACCTATGCTAACTTCGCATTGTGCATGTGATTTTATCAAGTTATTTTGTTAAGTTATGCGATCGCAGTGTCTATGACTTAATCGGTTACTTTCAACCGACTTTAAAAAGGAGGAGGTTCTCAACACGACTGTTGTTTTTTTATGTGTGTTCCTCAGAAGTTTTTTCTAGGTGACTGATTTTGATGGTTCTATCTTTGTGTGAAAGCTGGTGCCTTTTTTTATAGTATAGGCTGACAAACGAGCACATAGTCCACCCGATGGTAAGTGGTTGCTGTGGCCCATAGACATCTACATCCATCCTCGTTTGCGAATCGAAATTCAGATGCGTTGTCACCCGTGACAACTAAGATGACATGCCTCTTTTCCAGTTAAAAGGGTCTCCGGTTCTCTACACTCACCATACGAAACACTTCAGTGTTAGGATGCTATTTAACGTTGGTATTCTGTGAGAGCGTGGTCCTTCCCCGGTCGAGCTGACCCATTCGTGCTACAACTATACTACTCATATAGCTCCAGCATAGCTCTACCACGTTTAATGCTTATCATGTGGTCTAATATAAATTTGATCAAGATCTGGGCTTTAGTTTATGAGTTATTCATAATAATGCGTATTTATTAACAATTGAATTTTAACAAAAATTTTAAATTTACCAATTGTGTTAAGTTATGCGGACGGAGTGCCTATGACTAACCTATCAACACGGCCTGTGTTGGGAATGAGATTAACAAATAAAAGTAAATACGAACAAATGAAGGTCGAATGGTAATCTCCATCTATCCATCTGTTTTGGCAGTATAAAATATCGCACAGGTGACTAAGAGGCATCAGTCTGTAATTTAAAGAGTCCCACTGGCGTTACTATGCCCGTTGGGGTATTCTTCTACTGTAACTAAGGAAGGTCGTATTACGGAGAGGTCGCCTTGTGTTACATTAAGATGGGTAGTGATGCTGTTGATTTGCATACTTTGGTGTTATCGTGTATGCTCTTAGGAATTGTTCGGACTAATTGGAGACGCTCAATTTCACTATCGGACATCACGCCAAACTCGTGATACTATCTGTACCATCTGTATGATTTGCGGTCCACCACTGTGCGATTTAGAAGAAGTTTTCTTCCTCGTACAACTTCCTTGTAGAATCGGTTACCACCAGTAATTTTCCGGACCGATACGACTTAGGGACTTTCAAGAAAAGAGCATACTCCTTTTTCAAAGGCCGGCAACGCTTATGAAATTCCTCTGGTATTGCAGTTGTTCAAGGCATGCATGCTGGTTTGCCCCTCTCCTTTAAAAATGTAATTGGATTCCTCATATTAAGCAGGGTTTGATAACGAGTAGTGTTCTTTTATTAAAGATTTTTGAGGATAATTTCTAACATCAGAAGTGGAAGAGAGTAATTAAGTGGAAATGTGTTCGCTCTGTTGCTCCGGGGCATTTTAATGGAGAAAAGATATCATATACCGAGTGTTTGTGAAACGTTCCCGAAAACGAAGACAGACGATAGTACTAACGGCACCTTTGATGGTGGGTCAGAAAGAAAATCGATCCCGAGGAAAAAAACCATCTTGTCGCAACGTTTTATTAGCTTTATTTACGCTCCATCATGTTGGTACAGCTAAATGAAACGATAATTTCATAAAAAAATTCATGAAAATACCTAAACTTAAAACCAGTTGTGTAATTTAAAATTAATAAGTCAGCTGACTAGGGTCAATATTGATGCATCAGCTCGGTACGAAACAATGCATTAGGTATTACTACTCACTCTACCCTTCAATTTCACACACGCGCTGCCACCGCCCGGCCGACTCGTCTCGCTTCTCGCCAGCGTTGCCATTATGTGGGGAATTCCCCAAATTGCGGGGAGTTTGAAGTTGGTTGGGGATTTTATGCGGATTGGTATTATGCGGGAAAAATGTGGGGATTTTGAAAATCGATAGCCCGGGCCAAGTCAGAACCTTTCCTCAAGAAATCTAAATAATTACATTAACATTTTTGTTAGGTAAATTATGAATATCGAACGACTCCCTTTTTAATTATCTTCATTGCACTTATCTTTTAATTTTAAAGCAGAGAACCGCATGCATATAAATGCAGGTACTGTGGTACTTTTTAATGGCAACAAGAGTAGGAATCAAAAATACTCCATGGAGTAAAATGCTAAGAGTGTGAAAAAAATTTCAGTAAAAGTTAAAAAATGTAAGTTAAAAAATAAATCTTATAAAATTAATTGAAAACTGTTTCATTTCTTAAAATAAAATTGAGGAGAATTTGTGGGAAATCTGTTGAAGTCTTGTTTTTTTACCTATTAAGATTTATTTGCAAGCAACAACAATTATAGGCGGCAATCACAATAAATCTAGCAAGTAATTTTTAATAGTTTTGTTGTACCTCTTTTTAAATTCAAATTATTGGACGGATTAAAAACGATAAGTCGATTAAAATAAAATAAAATAATTACTTTTAAGTTTGACTGTTAAATTATTCAATACCATTTAATTTCTATTTTCTTGTAGAAAATCAAAGATAATGAGAAAATAGTGTTTATAATTTTGTAAGTTAGTACCCAATTAGGTACATTTATTAATTTCAATATCATTTTTGTAGTAACAAACTTCTTGTTGCGTCAAGGTCAAGGTCAAGATTATCTAATTGTATTGAAAATTGCTGATCTTATCAATAAGTGGCTGAAACTTGAACTGACCAGAGCATAAGTTAAAGATGAAGAAGAAGAACGACAGGATCTGTGAGTGCAGCAAACAGCAATCAGAAAGCGAAGTGTACAAGAGTGTGGGAAGATAGACGATAGTAGCTTGCTGGTGCAGCATCCACCATACTTACAAATAATGATGGATTCCGCGTAACCCCGGAAGCTCATTTAGCTATTTTGCAATCCAAACTATAGATATTTTACTATTATAATTAAAGTTTAACTAACTGATGTAATGATACATTCTTTTATTCATGTGCAATTCCTACTATGGGTTTTTTAAGTAAGGGAGCACACGGTTTTTAAGTAAGGGAGCACACGGTTTTTAAGTAAGGCAGCGTAGAGTTTACGAAGGCTAGCCTAGTATGATACATTGATCTCAGCTAGGCTGTTTGATTGTGCACGTTAAGGTGAGTGAAGACTGTGACTAGAGGCATCGATTGAGAAACATGTATGTATTTTAAATTCATTATCACTGCTAAAAGTTCTATTGGCCTGGTACTTTGTCTCCCAAAGTCTGCCACTAAGCACAGTCGCAAGCTGCCTGCATCTATTAATTCAGTGCATCTCTTATCAAGTCGTTACTCAAGCTGCTGCGGGAGGGGGTGCTCTACATTTCGCTTACTGGTACACATTACATTTGCGTACTGCCACTCGAAAACTTCAACTTCCTTTACCCACGGTTGTCAGTTCTTCGAGCTATATGTCTAATATGACATTATTATCATAATTTTATGATAATAATGTCATATTATGATAATTTAGTTTTATTAATATTTAAAGTATTAAATAATATACTCTGTGTAGAGTGTCGTAAGTTGTAAAGAACGTGCCTAGACACGCAAGCTCAGCAATTTTACCTAATTAGAATATACCAAGATTAAACCATAAAACTATACTACCGCCAGTGCCGCAGCGTTCTGTGTCCACGAGCTTGACTCAAAACTTCATGCGGTAACGATTAATATGGCTTTACAGTCCTTCGGATTTCACATTAAACTTAAAATGAAACATATATGATGTGTCAGCTGATTTTATTCATTATTGTTTTAGATTTCATTATATTAATCAATCAACACTCAGATTAGTGATATATGCCCTCGGTGCTTAACTCAAAAGAAACTAAAATGAATTAAAAAACATGCGTGACTGTCGTGGAACACTCGATTGGAACGAAGTTTTTTTCGTTGTATATTATTATTGATAAACGTATTATATTATTGATTAACAAAAACAAATAAATAAATTACTAACGTCTATTTAAATTAAGCGTCATTAAAAATAATATTTATTTCATGGCAAGATAAGAAAAAGTGCGAGGGAGATGGATATTATTCCATCTTGCTCGCACTATAGAAACGGGGTCGTGACATAAAAATCTTAAACTTTTTTCGCCTAGCCCCCATCCGCCAATGTCATACCGTGTGATTAGAGATTTCGTTGCAATACTTTCCAAATATTAGCTTCTGAAGTAATGGCAAACAACGGATACAGGTAGCTCAGGGTCGATTTTGATGGCATTCCTAGAGGAAGGTCTATGTCCATATATCGACTGCGGAAGAGCTATAATAAATTTTTCAAGATTTTAGTGAGACTAACAAGCACTCCATAGACGGTAAGTTAATGCTGTAGACTACAGAAAACTATATCCGTCCTCTATCAAGTACAAAAATGCAGATGTGATGTCAACCCTGAAGACTAACATTTAATAGATTTTGCCAGAAACTATGGTCTCAGGTTCTCCGGAATTGTCACTATGTGAAACCGGGCAGCATTATTATGCTTCTATATCACGCTGGTATTTTAAGCGAGCTTGGAGCTTGGAGTGAAATAAGTGAAAATAGACGGTAATAAATCAGAAGTCGGCAATGAAGAAATATAACTCGGCATGTGACCCTACCGTGTAGTGGCGGTGTAAGAATATCCACTATCTCACATCATCCCGTGGTTTTTAGCCAAAAAAATATTGAAGTTTTGTTAATTGCCTGTTGAAGAGATAGATAATACATATATACATTGAAAGTTGAAAGTTTGAAGCTTGCTTAAGCTAATTTAAAATTTTAATGAATTTCAACCTCAGAGGGAGAGGTACCTAGCAAAAGTTGTGGAAAATTGGCAACGAGACTGGGACAAGCATATACAACCGTTTTTGTTGTCATATCGAAACGCTGATCACGAAAGGCCATCGGTGACACCAGCTTTTGCAAATTTTGAATGAGAATTAATGCTACCTTTAGACCTGATCACCGGAATACCACTTGATACCCTCACGTAGTTATAACTTGCGGAACAAAATAAATGACATTTATGAACACTTCAGACAATTGGGCCAGCAATTGTCTGAAAAGACGAAAACCCGGTATGACCGCCTAATGAACAAAACAAAGATTCGACGAAGATTCACAAAG
Organism: Parnassius glacialis; assembly: GCA_033319125.1. Classification (NCBI taxonomy): domain Eukaryota; kingdom Metazoa; phylum Arthropoda; class Insecta; order Lepidoptera; family Papilionidae; genus Parnassius; species Parnassius glacialis. The sequence continues at coordinate 11,189,244 of JAVANC010000022.1, read as the reverse complement.
GTTCAAGATGAAGAACTTTCTAGAACTATCGGCACCTAGTCAGCCAGGTTCGGTATGTACTCGAACATTCTGGATGTTTCTACAGTAGAAGGTTCTGGAACTATCTGAGGTCCTATATAAGGGCGGTATAGACCGCAACCCGGGCAGTGTTGAATTGGCGATACAAGCGCATACTTCAAAGCGATACAACTGCGAACTAAAGTGATCATTAGTACAATTGTGTTTTGTTATTAGTGTGGTTTTTAGTTGTAATATGTGTTCTGTAATTAAAGTGTCAATTTTGCTAATTAACGAGACAATTTTAAATTGTCCCGAACCCCGAGCTCGTATCAATATTTAACAGAGACTTTTGTTTCTTTTTTATTATATAGGAGAGGGGGCAAATGAGCATGCGGATCACCTGATGGTAAGTGACTACCGCCGCCCATGAACAACTGCAACACCAGGGAGGGAATTGCAGATGCGTGGCCGGCCTTTAGATTTTTTTTTAGTTTTTACTTTAGATTTTCTTTAGCCTTTTGTAAAATAAATTCAATGCATTTCAATTTTGTGAAATATTTACTTTTAATTTTATAGTAAATTAGTCAGTTTCATAGTCCTTTATTCATATTCCCTGAGGACTGGGGTGGAATGTCTTGTTTCTTGTAAAAATGATCTCCAGTTCTCTACAATCAACACACAAAACACTGGAGCATTAAGCTGCTACTTTACGCTGAAATTATGTGAGAGCATGGTCCTTCCCTGTTCGAGCCGACCGATTCGTGCTTCAACTATATCAGTTATATAGACGCAGCATGGCTCTACCACGTAAAAAAATCGCTGATCAAGCATATATTTCTCACTCTAACATACGAGTACCCTATCTGCCACAGCATCCACGTACCCTGATGGTAAGTGGATGTTGTGGCAGATTATAACAATATATTGATCTTTGACAAAAATGGTTGAAAATAATAAATAGAGAAGAATGGGTTTCCAAAAGAAAATATTCGACTATATGCAGAAAGTAGTTTGAAGAAAAATACTTTTCTCATAGAGGTGCCAGCCGTAAAGTGGCGGTGTAATAATATCCATTAACCCATAATATCATCCCGTGGATGTCGTAAGAGGCGACAGAGTAAAACAAATCAGAAGATGGGCAGCAGCGTCTTCCTAATAACGAATAAAAAAACTGCAGTTGCCAACCGGCTTGCCAATCATGGCAACTATGGCAAATATCAATCAATGGGGAGGCCTATGTTCACCAGTAGACTTTAATAGGCTGTAACAGTAACATTGAGGCGCATTAAGGGAAAAAACTACAACAAATCTAACCATAAACACTTATTTATTACCAAAACTACATTTTTAAACTTATTTTATTATAATAAATACTAATATAATTAAAATTTTTATAACATGTATTTTTGGAATGTCCACACTCGAAATTTCAATAATTATTTTATTTATACAGCCATTCAGCGAGGAAACCCAACCAGCTTTCTTGGCACGATACCACGTGGAAAGAAACTGTATGATAATTAAAGTTTTTGGTTTTAGTTTTTCTTTATTATAGTTTTTTTTAATATTTTATGTATTTCAATATTTTATTATATGTCTTTATCGTCATCATCATCATTACAGCCCTTTATAAGTCTCCTGGTAAACATAGGCCTCCCCCAAGGAATACCACAAAGCGCGGTCCTGAGTTACCTGCATCCATCGACTTCCTGCATATCTTACCAGGTCGTCATTCCATCTAGTGGGGGGAAGCCCTACATTTCGTCCGCCTTCTAAAATTGTAACGATTTTTTTAGATTCGCCGTACTTTGGTATAAATATTCACTTGCGTCATCTGTGTCAAATCAGAAGACACGACTGCAATCAGTATCGATAATTGAAGGTGAGGCAGGCAATGCATGGCACAGCACTATTTGTCACCCACACGTGCACATTACACGCACACTGGTGTATTTTGATTTTGGTCTTGCTCTAATCACTCCTTCGCCAATCTATACTATACTACTATATCTATGGAATGGACTAACTAGGTGGCGCAATTAACAATCGCACGAACGCTATCGCGTCGCATATTCACGGAATAGTCGCATAATTGCATTCTATACACACCTGATTCTTGTCATCGCACGATGCACGATTTAGGATTAATTCGCGCAATGCTTAACCACGTTTTAGTAGGACGACGCCTACATGTGTCAAATATTTTTAAAAAGGAAATCATTAGACATTATTACCAGTATTGATTACGACATAATAGTTCTTTCCACTAATTATTTTTAGCAAAAAGAATTCTGAAACATTATTAGACCGCTAAGAATTTACATATTTCATCACAGATTTCGAATTAAAAACAACGTAATTTAACAACATTAATGACAAAACCATGGACAGATGCAGCTGTACTGGTCTGTTAATATAGCCATAAATTAGTAAATATACAAACACATTCACCTTACCGTTACAGACTATGAAGGTCCTCTGCTGTACATAGGACTCAATTACAGATTGCCTCATAGGGGCGATCATTACTATAGAAGCCACACCTGGCAAGCGTGTTGGCAATCGCTTTATAATTTATTTTCAGTAGTTATTAGGAAGACGCTGTTGCAGATCTCCTGAGTTGTTTCCCCTCTTTCACCACTTTTACTCTCTATAAATTAGTATTAAGAATTGTAAATAAATAAAACAAAACTATATAATTTCTTTTATTTCTTATATTCTTCTAAAATTTACATTATTTTATATTAAAAATAAGGGCATAGTATGTACATTGCTTTATATATAGATAAATAAAAATTATTAAGCCATTTAAAACTTTTTATCTATCCACGTAAGAAAATAAAAAGTTTATTTAAGACGAAATTTGCTTAAAAAAGTAGTTTTTAAATAGGAAATGATTTCAAAAATGGAAAAAAAATTCACATTGCAAAGTTAAGAAGCATAATGGTAAAACTTTTCTACAGTATCTGTGAATCTTTTATTCCACATAAATGGTAAATTAAATACATGTTTTCAATATTATGATTACGAAAACATAATATTATCTTTTTAAAATATATTCTTATAAATTTGTGAACAACACTATATTATTTGAAAAAGAATCTGATAGTTATCTTAAGCATACAGTCCAACTTATGGTAAGTGGATGCAGCAGCCCATAGATACCTAAATCTGTCTCTAGTTAAGAATCAAAATGCAGCTATGTGTGTAACCCTTGAGGACTAAAATAAAATGTTTCATTACCAATAAAAATTGTCTTCAATTCTAATCACTAATTTTCGAGGCACAGCAGCACTATGCTACTATTTTACGCTGATATTCTGTGGAAGTATCAATACTGCTGCATTAATGGATCGGCTCCACCACGTATACTCCTCGTGATCAGTGCTCTAATCATTCAGATTGGCAATGAGGATGCCAAAAGTTTTGCTTCTTTGATGGGTCGCCCTGCGCTAATTTTTTTTAAAATTGAAGTGATAATGGAACTTATAGTACACCTGATAACCACTGCAGCCCATTGACACGTTCAGACAAAGAAAGCTACAGATGCGTCGGCGCCTCTGAGGACTTAGATGGAATGTCTCATAGCCCTTAATTATAATGACTCAAATTTTAACAATTGTTAATTTTTTAAAATTATAGTATACCTATTAATGTTTTATAAATATTTACTAAAAAAGTTGTTTCTCTTCGTACTTACTTTATTCAATAATGAAAACTTTTATAAACTACTTTTATAGACTGCTAGACTCATTGGACCCTAAAATTCAACAGCTGAACCTGGGTCTCCACATAATAGAGAGGATTTAGCACAATTAGCATGCTTGACAAGCGGGTGGGTCAGACACAGTCCCAGAAGTCTCTTGCATTTTACGTTGCTTCCCCTCATCGTAACATTTCGTATATTATATTTCATTGTTTCTGTGTGGTTATAGCGAGAAAGTATCCGTAACCCTATTAGTCTGTTTAATGTCGTAAAAAGCGACTCTAGCATACGCCAAAATTATCAAGTACGGTCCACGACTCCAATATAAAAGGTTATTAATATTGTATTGTACCAAAATTAATATTAAAAATCGATAACATAATACAAAGTTAAAGAAATAACAATTGAAAAAATGCAATATGACATTTAAATTGTATTAAATTCTCAACAGTCAAAAACGTCCAAGCGAAAAATACGATACGCACGTTTCATTTCACGATAAAGCTCTATTATTTTTTGTCCTAACTCAATTTAACGTTCAAACTAACTCTAACCATTAAGATAAAGTGTTCAAAGTTTAGCAATTTTATAATGCTGTTAGAATTTTTAAACCCGATTTTTTTATATAATAGACTATGTTAAATGTCAGTCCCATTTTTTTCCTGGTATTATTGGTTTGTGGTTTACATGTTGCTTGCCTAGCGTGACATAAAAGGAGAATAATAGGATATAGAGATTTCGATTATGCAGACGATAAGCCAGCCATTTACTTTTTTTTACAATTTTCCATCTAAGCTTCTTCTTTTTTGCTAAAAGCTATCAAGTGACTCGCTGCTCTTTGGACTGTACCAAATCAATGGGATTATAGACGTGACTTTTTTATAATAAAATTAGATAAAGAAGACTGAATATATCATTCAGAAAGTTCTTTTTCATAGATGAGCCTAAAAATAAAATCATATGTGTATGTCGCTGTTAAAGCAGGTAAAATAAAGTGAATTTCAATCACCATGGTTTTTCCACACAAACCGCTTTGTTCCGTACTGGAACAGATTATTAATGTATTATGTTTTTGGTTTTTTTTCGTATATAATAAATAGTACAAAGCAACACAATTTTGAAGATATTATTTTTTCTATATTTCTACTAAATTCATTGGGTTAGCGATCAACTGTTTTCATTCTGAATGCAGCCATAATCTTGCGGGTTATGGCTCTCTGTGAGACAAAAGCGCCACATCGATTGGCGGCAATTGTCAACAGTCTAATTAAAACCGCCGACGCGCGCGCATACAATTAATTTCGTGTTACCCAAGCTCATCTCTCAAGATCGCTTTCACCTGGAAGTGTTGTGCTTGGAACCTATGGACTCTTGTGCGATACACTCTGCTGAACTTTGATACTACTATCATTGCAACGACTGCCCCGAGCTCCTTTAGCCAGCCACTGGATTCGTGGTTGCAGGGAGATTGTAGCGGTAAGTCGCTAAACCCAGTAGAATATCGTTTAAATAAGTAGAATATTATGGGATTATCTGAAGTCCGTAGAGAAGGGAAGGACACGGTAATCCTTGAATCCGGTAACTTCTTCTATCACCGGGAGGGCGAAAATTTGTCCCAAAGAGGTTTCGGATAATCGCCTACAAGTCTTTCGTTATCAACGTTGTAAGCATTGGGAGTGTTTCGACGAGGGTTGCGTACCTTTTACTCAGAATCACGAAACGGTATTTGAAAGTCATACGGAAAAGGTCAAGAAGAGGTAGAGGATATGTATGTCTGGAACTATGCATTTCACCAAAACCCATTAGACGGTGTTAATGAGAGACTTAAACGCAACACTAGGCACAAAAGTAAACGGTGAGCTAAAGGTGGGCAAATTATGAATAGAGCAACGGAACACAAGGAGCCAACAGCTGGCCGACTTCATGATGAAAGAGAGAATATTATAATGAAATTGTTCTTGTGGAATTCGTCCCGAAGGAAATGGAACAGGTCGAGCCTCAACGGTTCGATAAAAAATGAGATTAGATTCATTTTGACGACCAGACGACAATTGTTCAGTGATGTCTCAGTGAACGCGGGGTAAAAACTGCCAGCGATCATCTAATGATGAGGGGCACACTGAACCTTTTTTTTTTATAGGATAGGGTGACAAACGAGCACACAGTCTACCTGATGGTAAGTGGTTGCTGTGGCCTATAGACATCTACATTTATCCTCGTTTGCGAATCAAAATGCAGATGTCACCCGTGAGGACTAATATGGAATGCCTTATTTCCAGTAAAAAGGATCTCCGGTTCTCTACACTCACCATACGAAACACAGCAGTGTTAAGTGTTAAGATGGAGAGGTCACATCTAATGGAGTCAACGCTCCGTCCTCGTGCTCTAATCCAAAGCCCCGAAAACTTTCAGCTCGGTTTACAAAATAGTTTACAGTTCATAGAAGACTTCAATGAAGTGGACGATATGAATGACACACTTGTGGAAAGTTTCCATGCGATCGAAGCTAAGTTCTGCAAGACCCGTCGCAAAAGAATATAAACGCTTTCCGATCACACTCTTAATATCATGACAGTTAGACGGGAAATAAAGCTGCAGTCTTTAGCAGATTTGACAGCATAAGGCAAATGAACAAACAGACCTCCAAATGTGTGGCGGGACTTACGCAACTTTAATACTGGTCGTATAAAATAAGCCGTTGAACGAAACTAGGGCTCCAACGTTTTTGCCAGAGATCTGTCTACAAGAAAAAGTCATCAGTCGAAACTGAAGACCAAATGTGGCAGCATTGTTTCCGGGACACCTTAGATTTTAAGTGCGATTGAGAAGTTCTATGGGCAGCTGTGAACGTCATCGTTTGAGCTACATGCAAGTGTGAGTAATAAAAAAAAGCAAGTCTAATCCAACACGATTCCGATGATATTCCGGACGTCAGTCTGGGCCAGATTAGAATGGCTCTCCAGCACCTTAAAAAAAAGAAGTCCCCTGGTGAGGACGGAACTACTACAGAGCTTCTGAAAGCAGGTGGAAAACCGGTACTTCAAGTCCTTCAGAGGCTCTTTTATTTCGTCCGCAATGTTGAGACCACTTCGGAAACGTGGAGCATAAGTGCGGTGGTCTCATTCTTCAATAAAGGTGAGTACGCTTTCTTGAAGAACCACAGACCGATTTCCCTTCTGAGCCGCGTTTACGTGCTAGTTTCAAGAGTCATTACGAATCATTCTGCACGCAGACTCGACGACTTCGAAAAGGTTTTAGCACCATATACCACATTCACACCCTTCTGAAAATTGTACAGAAAACCGAAGAGTACAATTTGCCACTTTGTCTTGCGTATATAGACTATAAGAAAGCCTTTGATTCCGTTGAAATTTGGCCGGTGCCGCAGCGGTGCCAAGTTGACTGTCGGTATATCGAAGTGCTCAAATGTTTGTACAGTAGGGCTACGATGGCTTTTCGAGTACAGAACCAGAGTACGAAACCTATCCAACTGTAGAGAGGTGTAAGGCAGGGTGACTTAATATCCCCACAACTCTTCGCCGCTGCATTGGAAGTATTTTCCTACCTACTAGACTGGCAGAAATCGCTGGAGGATCAAAGCACTATGCTCAATGATCTCAATAGTGTCTTCCGGGGGGATAGGTCTTAAGATGAACATGAACAAAACAAAAGTCATGTGTGACGTCCATTTCACACCTATGCCGGTAATTGTTGGGAGCACTTAGCTCGAAGTTGTTGACGTGTATGTTTACCTGGGTCAAATAGTCCGACTAGGTAAGCCCAACTTCGACCGAGAGGTCAATCGACGGATTCAAATCGGCTGGGCAGCGTTCGGGAGATTACGAAACATCTTCTCGTCAGACATACCTCAAAACAATGTTGTACAACAACTGCGTGTTGCCAGTGATGACCTATGGATCTTAGACGTGGGGTTTCTTTGCTGGCCGTATGAGGAAACTCAAAGTCACTCAGCAATATATGAAGAGGGCTATTCTAGGGGTTTCTCTGCGTGGTAAACTTAAAATCGAGGATATGCGCAGTAGAACCATTGTAACCGACATAACCCAATGAATTAGTAAGCTGAATTGGCTATGGGCCGGCCATATAACTCGAAGAACTGACAACCAATGGGTTAGAAAGGTTCTTAAGTGGCAGCCTCGTAGCAGCAGACGATGTGTAGGGCGTTTCCACTAAATGGAGTGATGACCTGGTAAGACATGCAGGAAGTTAATGGATGCATGTGGCTCGAAACCGTGCTTTGTAGCATTCCTTTCAGGGAGGCCTATATTTAGCAATGAACATGTAAAGGGCTGTAATGATGATGAACGTGAAAATCCGGTATTACCTAATAGAGAAATAAATTCCACGTCACTGAAGAGAAAATATGTACACCAGTGTTTCTAGACGATTTTTTTCTGAAGAGACATTAATGTTTAGCAGAACTGTAATTTAAAGAAAGGATCAGCTTAAAATGGGCCTAATTTTAGTAATTAGACGTGATCTTAATTATATCTTTGAATAATATTTATAAAGTAGGTAGTTGGTATCATATTCTAATCTATTTTTATACCTAGTTAAACATGCAGGAATTTGATAGATGCCGGCGGCTCAGGGTTGTACTTTGTAGTATTTCATGTGGAAGCTCATATTCAGCTGTAAACTTGTGAAGGGCAACAATGATGATGATGATGATATTAATAATGATTTTCATAGAAAACTGAATTTGCGGTAAACTCTAGTATAATTATGCAACAATTTAGTAAACAATTTTAGTCGTAAATATGCATAAATACAACTTCACCGTGATTCTACTAGGTAGAAAGACAGCATATCAAGGTAAAGTAGCAGCATAATGCTCTCGTGTTTCTTATGGAGAGTGATAAAAACCAGAGACCCTTTTGTTAGTAAAGAGGCATTCCATCTTTATTCTTAGACGTAACAATGCATGAGCATACATGATCATTTTGAAGATGTAGGGGTTTTTATGTGACAGCATCAACTTACAAGTAGACTGTCTGCTCGTTTACCATCCATATTATATAAAACTACATAATTTTAACACTTAGCATTGCTTTCCGTGACTAATTTAGGTATTTAAAATTCTATGTACTCGTTGAAGTTTGTAGAGTGTTGTAGGTTGAAGAGCCGTCGTATTTCAGGGGCTAAGCGTTCGTCCTGAACACAGATTAGATCCCCGCCGGCACTAATAAAATGGTTAATTTTAAGTGTTTATTTAACAGTGGTAGAGCCACTCGGCAGCTTTTGCTGTCGCAGGGATGGGCCGGCTTGAACCGGGGTGGTACCACGACCTCACAGAAAACCAGCGTGAAGTAGAGGTTCACCTTTGCGTTTCGCTTGGTGAGTGCAGGTGGCCGGAGGGCCTTTTTACTGGAAATGAGGCATTCTATCCTAGTCCTCACGGGTGACAACGCATATACATTTTGATTTGTAATAGAAGATAGATGTAGATATCTATGGGCCGCAGCAACCGCTTACCATCAGGTGGACTGTGTGCTCGTTTGTTACCCTTATCCTATAAAAAAAAAACGTGCTCGACTGAATATCTGACAAATGAAAATTTTTATGGCATGTAAAGTTTGCAAATACTTATTTAAGCAGTGCGGCGGACTTTTCCTTGTCCTAAAAACCTCTCAGAAATGAAAGGAGGACTGCGGCCAGTACATAATGCTCAAATATAAAAAAGAATCAGAATATAGCTTCCAGATGAAGGGCGTAAATAGGCTGTAACTTTTTGTTTATGCTGTTTATATATATGAAGGCAAAAGTATCGCTTATACGCTCACCAACGGTCAACCCTGCCAATTTGCTCATACTTACTGTATGAACAAATCTAGTACGAAATGCGTGTGATCACGTAGATTCTTTGAAATACCATTGTTCAGTTTTGAAAGTAGAAGAAGCGGGAAATTACAGAAGAACGTATAAAAATAAATAAGAATTACTGACTGCGTAAATTCACTTGTTATGCATAAAGTTTGAAAATTTTAATCTGATGTGATTACTTTTGTGAAATTTAGATCTCGAATGTAATTTTCTATTTGAAATTCAAGAAACAAACATTACTTGGAGGGTTTATGTTTTCATTACATAGAATTAAGGCTTCGTAAGGCATTTCAATTAAATTTTTAAACAAAGCCAACATTAACGCTTTTCTTAACAATGTGAGATGATTGTTAGATATCTGTTTAAATTGGATTAACTTGTTAAATTTTTATTTGATATTCTTTTACAATAATACAATTACAATCTTAACATCTTACATGGTAAGATTACTAATTACTATTTATTATACTATTTATATTGTTATATATTATAAATACAAATAATTTGTTATTTATTTATTTATAAAATATTTTTAGTGTAAAATCGTTAAAAGATGTTAATGATGAATACCTATGCTAAAGAGATAGTGTTCATTAACTTAAATAATGAAACAAAATTAATTCACACTACATAATATATTTAAAAACCAACAAAAGTTTTTATCATCACAACTGTATTCAATTTAAAACCCACAATAAAAATTACTATATAAAAAACTTGACGTACGTAATGTTACGTAATGTTGCTTAAATACCTTTTACTTCTAAAACTTTTTCACCAGCCAAGCCAGCACAGCCGAGCTTTTTCAAATTTAAACTCACAGCTGTTTTTTTAATATTCGTTTAAATGAAAATCAGATAAGCACCCCATGTGATATAATATGTGGTGTTTATTTGTTCTGTACTTTCTTTAGTTTTATATTTAACGGTGTTGAAGTCTTGGATGGGAAGGAAAAAAGTAAAAAGGAAAGAATAAAAAGAAGACAGGTTTAAAAGCGATAATGAAAAAGAAATAAACGTCAGAAAATAAAAATAAACTAAGGAGTAGGCGAATTATGATTTCCTCTTGTGTTTTTCAGCCATGAAATGCGATTGTATATTTTTAATTAGAACTGTGATTGACTCCGTTGTGATGACTGACGTTTGATTTGGATACCCAAACCGCTGATATAAATTCAATCAGACATAATCTATATCGATAGATAGCATCGGAGATAACGATAATTTTACGTACCTGCAATTCCCATGGTGTTGCAGTTGTTCAAGGGTTGCAGTCGACACTAACCATCAGGTGAACCCCATGCTCATTTATCCCCTATTATATGAAAACCAGCAATTTTATGTATTTTTTATGAATAAGGTTAAACGCAGAGTTTTAATGATGAATATCTCGTTGCAGTATTAAAGATTAAAATTATAATTCAAAAATAAAACATGAAGTGAACAAACGGACTTAGAATATTGCTTAAGAATATATTTATTAAGGTTAAAAGAAAAGTTATCTGCATTAGCATTCGAGTTAAATTTTATGGAAGAAAGTTATTACGGCAATGAACGCGTTAATATATTAGGAACACCTCCTGCCGGAGGCTCTACGCGGGGATCGTGAGGTCCATGGCCCTTTACGGGGCCCCGGTGTGGGCGCGTGGTTTGGCGCGGCTTGCCGTCCACCACCTAAACGCGCCCCAAAGGGTGGTTGCCGTAAAGATGGTTCGCGGCTACCGCACGATCTCCCGCGAGGCGGCGAGCCTCCTTGCCGGATTGCCGCCATGGGATCTGGAGGCGATATTCCTCGCGCGCCTGCACGAATGGCGCGCGGAGGCACTATGCCGGGGGGAAACCCCGCTGCCGCGGCAAGTTGTCGCGCAGCGGACAGACTTCCGGCGTGATCTCATGGCGACATGGAGAGAGCGACTGTCGCAACCCCGTGCTGGGCACGCCACTATAGCGGCGATAAGACCCCTCTTTGAGGAGTGGCTTGAGAGACGCCACGGCGTCCTCACCTTCCGCCTGACGCAGGTCCTCACCGGACACGGTGTGTTCGGGAGGTTCCTGCACCGAATCGGGCGGGAGGAAACGCCCGGGTGCTCCCACTGCGAGGATCGACCGGAGGACACGGTGGAGCACACCGTGGAGGTGTGCCCTGCTTGGGCGGAGCACCGCCGTGTCCTCGTAGCGGCGATAGGCGGCGGCGACCTCTCGCGTCCGGCCCTGGTCGAAGCCATGGTCCGGAGCGAGACGGAATGGGATGCCGTCACCACCTTCTGCGAAGCAGTGATGCTAGCGAAGGAGGTGGCGGAGCGGGAGAAGGAAAGAGCAACAGCTTTCCTTCCCGGCCGCCGCGGGAGACGCCCCGGGCGTCGGGGGCTACGTCGTGGCCCCCGGCCACCGTAGGCGCGGGCCTGTGGACGGCGAGCAATGGGTAGCTCGCCGTCCGTCCGTCTAACGACGACAGGCCGTGTCGATGGCGGGTTTTGTTCCACGCGCGCCTCAAAGAGCTGTCAGCAGCGTGAAGGGGCCCGCAAGGGCCGACGCCTGCCGGGGCTGCGGGCTGTTCGAAAGAGATACCGCGGCTCCAGAACGTAAGGGCACTGAAGGAACACGGATGGTTTTTAGTCAGTAAAAGTCTGACACTCCCTTCCGCTCCACCCAGAGCGAAAGGCGTCATTTGATGATTTTCCATCCGCAAAAAAAAAAGGAGAAGGCGAATTATGATTTCCTCTTATGTGTTTTTCAGCCATGAAATGCGATTGTATATTTTTAATTAGAATTGTGATTGACTCTGTTGTGATGACTGACGTTTGATTTCGATACCCAAACCGCTGATATAAAGTCAATCAGACATAATCTATATCGATAGATAGCATCGGAGATAACGATAATTTTACGTACCTGCAATTCCCATGGTTTTGCAGTTGTTCATGGGTTGCAGTAGACACTAACCAACAGGTGAACCCCATGCTCGTTTATCCCCTATTATATGAAAACCAGCAATTTTATGTATTTTTTTATGAATAAGGTTAAACGCAGAGTTTTAATGATGAATATCTCGTTGCAGTATTAAAGATTAAAATTATAATTCAAAAATAAAACATGAAGTGAACAAATGGACTTAGAATATTGCTTAAGAATATATATATATATATTAAGGTTAAAAGAAAAGTTATCTGCATTAGCATTCGAGTTAAATTTTATGGAAGAAAGTTATTACGGCAATGAACGCGTTAATATATTAGGAACTGAATTACAAAGTGAAAGAACATTGGTAAAGTGAGAATGGGAATTCAGCGGCGGCAGTCCGGCTGGTATTCTCCGAAAAGAGAACATATGTTAATCAGAATAAGATTTAAAAAAGAAGTATATTATATACTTATTTTATCTCTAATTTATCGAAAATTTTGATTAATTTTATAATAATATGTTCATATTTATTTATACTAGCTGCTCCTCGCAACTTCGTCCGCGTGGAATTTATTACAATTGGATTTTATGGTTTATAATTTTTGTTGCGATGAACCTTAATTATTTTTTCTAAAATAAAAAAAGCCAAAGTTACTGCATATAACATCAGCTATCTGCTATTGAAAATACCGTCAAAATCATCAAATAATATTCAATAATTTAAATTTATAGGTAAGGCCTTTGTTTAATAGTGGATTCTGGAAGGCTGGAATGGTAATGGTATACGAGATGGTACGACTGCCATTTATTAAAAGCCAGCGATATTTCTGGGAATTCCCATAATTACCTCCTACTTCACATATTAGACGACGATAATTATATACCTAACCACGAGTTTATACAGTTTTATTGTGACAATTAAAAAAAGGAAAGTTACAGCATAATATATACGTCATACATGATGGGCATTGGGCTAATGGGAACAGGCCTACTACCAGTAAAAATAATTAAAACTAAATACGATTAGAATAGATAATAATTTATCCGTTAAAAATATTTAAAATTAAAATTACAGCCTATATACGTGGATATAAGTGGGCTTAAACATATCTGGGGCGTACACCCCACACTGTATCCACTGTATCAACTGTATTCACAGCAGCCTTGGGCTTACACATTCATACTCTTTCACACATTGACCCATTCTTTTTGAAAGGATGACACTGACTCCCTGGCATGCCCGCTCGGTCTACACCAGACCAGTATACATGCCATGTGCAGTGACATCTCTTCCCTTTCGTTTCGTCTCATTTACACATAACACATCTATTCCTCTATCATTCATCATTTCGCATACTTCATCAATCTTATCATTTATTGCTCCATATACATTCAGCGTAGCCAGACGAGCCTCCGCAATCCACTTTTTCCCCTCCGGGAGATAGGTCGTGACGGGTGGCGAACCTCGTCGCCGGTTTTTCTCCCGTAGATTCTTCGTTCCGGGAACTCGGGGCCATTTCCTTTAATTGTTGGCTCATGGTGCAAACTAAGGAGTGGTAGACTTTACGCCACTACAATACGGCGAGGAGCCGAGTCTATCGTTTGGGCTTTGTCGCTCGTGTAGCACCACCCGGGGGATACGTGTAGTGTGGGCCTATGGTTAGGTGGTCGAAGCCTACGGACGTGAGCGACTCATCCCTCCTTTAATGTATGGTGGTGAAAGTTGGGTCTGGCAGAAGAAGCATGAGTGTAGAATTAATGCTGTAGAAATGCGGACATTAAGGAGTATGCTAGGGCTGAATATGAATGACAGGTTGAGAAATAGTGTGATAAGAGAAAAGTGTGGTTTGCAAGATGGCGTTGTGAACAGGATAAAAAAAGGAATGCTTTGGTGGTTTGGTCATGTAGAGAGAATGAACGAGGAAAGAGTGACAAAGCAAATTTATGTTTCAGAAGTGAACGGCAGAGTCGAGAAGGAACATCCTTGACGAAGATTTATCGAACAAATCGGCGATACATTGAAAATGGGCCAGATTAGGAGTACCCTTAACCGACGAGCGTATATGCGTAGATATATGGATGTAAACGAAGCGAGAAAGGTGTGTCAGGATCGTGCCCAATGGAAGTCCGTAGTCTCCGCCTACCCCTTTGGGTGACAGGCGTGAGTGTTCTTGTTGTGTTTATATATAAAATCCACATTCAAAGTTTAATATAGTATGTCCGATGGTACGACACAAATAAATGGTACAGTTTCTTATTTTAATTAAATTTGTAGTGAAATGTACTTAGCAATAAAGCTGAAAATCCAGCGCTTTTTTTCAGTAAAATTGTTAAACATAGTGTATCGAGGAATACAGTGTACAAAAGATATTATTTAGAAATTATTATCAGTTTTTGCAGTTACTTTTTAGTATGGATCGTAGTCTTGATAAGAAGGAAAGCGCGAAGAGTGATAGCAGGACACAGAACGAATGGAGTGCCATTCACTTTATTGTAAGAGCTAACAATGAGTAGTTACAAGCACTTATTAATTTATGTTATTGCTATTTGGATGTGACAGAAGAAGCGTGATAGTAAAATTAATTCTGTAAAAACGTGGTTTTTATAAAATGTGATGTCAGATCATTAATAAATAGATATATTGCTTTGGAAGAAACGAAGATGTCAGGATCGTGCCAAATAGAAAAAATACAAGTTTCTTAAAAGCAATCTTAAAGGCAATTTTAAGTACTGATCACCCAAAGTGAAGGTCACTTTGGGTGATCAGTACTTAAAATTGCCTTTAAGAATGAAATTTTTAATGGCAATTTAAGTGCTGATTCCCCACGTGCTCGGCGATGAAGGAAAAAATTCGTGAGGGATCCTGTGAAGTTCGCCAATACGCCCTTTCAGAAATGAGAGGAGGCCTGTGACCAGCAGTAGGAATTATATAGGCTGTAACTTTACTTTGGGTGATAGGCGTGAGACTTTCTGATTTTCATGTATGAAGCAGTATGACAAACTCAAGGTAACAAGAAGAACGTCATCATCTTAATAGTCCCAACAAAAACTGCAATCTTTATTTTTCCAATCTAAGGGGTTGAATTTTTGCATAAAAAAATCTCAAAATTTAATAAAACAGCCTATTTAATAAAGGAGCAACATTTAAATCGGTTCATCCGTTTCTAAGAAATCGGAATACACAGAAATAAAAAAATACACGTCGGTTATAGAACCTATATAGAATTTCTATCTCTTCTATCATATAAAAGATCTATTTTTTCCATTATAATACAAATGTTATTTATATTTATTATTGCAATATAATCGACTTGTATTTATATGATTTAATACATTTTGAATATTTTAAGCAGAGTTTTAATAAACTTGGAGATTTTTAGAGACAATTTATGAGTTTACTTATACTATAATATTCAATATTCCAAATGAATATTTTGAACTTTATGCTTATTATTTGCATTTTAATTGTTTAAAATATAATTTCAAAGCCATTTTTAAATGTCTTTATAATGAATTTTATTATTATTTATTAATAATAATTATGAGGCGTCACAATATGCAGAAGAAACAGCGTTAGTGATAGCACACAGCCTTGTGGAACGCCAGCGTTAATAGGCTTGTAGTCGGAGCATGCACCATCTACAACGACCTAGATGCTCCGATATGCAAGGAAGCTGGTGATCCAATTGCACAATTTCTCGGGAAGCCCATAGTAAGGGACCTTCGAAAGAAGCGCTTTGTGCCAAACCCGATCAAAAGCCTTCGTAATGTCCAAACTAACGGCCGACGCCTCCCCCTTGGACTCTACTGCATCCGCCCATCTATGTGTCAGGTAGACCAGAAGATCACCAGCTGATCGAATCCGACAAAAACCGTATTGGCGGTCACTAATTAGCTGGTGATCCTCAAGGTACCGCATGAGCTGGCAGTTAATAATGGATTCCATTATTTTGGAGAACAATCGGGTGGACAAAAGCTGTCTTCCATGAATTCGGAACTACGCCTTGGGAGTAGGAGTACCGGAAAAGACGTATTAGGGTCGGTGTCAACTCCGGAGCACACGTCCCCAGCACAATTGGGGGGATTCAGTCAGACCCACTCGACTTCTGGATTTCCAGGGAGAGGAGTGCTTTGCGAACCGAGCGACGTGAGAACAGATGTGAGAGCACTCACACCGCGGGATGGTTGGCGGTGTTTTCCCCCCGTCATAAAGAAGTCAAGTTGGACGCAAAAAGGGAGCCTAAAACGTCGGCTTTGTCTTTTGCGGCATAGGCCAGTGAGTCGTCCTCCCTGTGCAGAGATGGTAGTGATGGCTTACAGATATTCCCTTGGACAGCCTTGGCGAGAGACCTGACTGCACGGGTTCCCGAAGGAAGGCGAACTAGTTTCTCGCCTACTTTGCCTATGTGCTGTGACTTTGCCTTGGCAATAAGTCTTTTGAAGGACCTGGAGACGAAGTTATACTTATTTTTAAGTATGCTGGTGTTTACATCCCGAGTTGCCGAAGCCGCAGCCCAGGCTTGATAACACTCCTGCTTACTGCGTAATGCACTCTTACAGGAGCGACCAAATCAAGGCTCAATCTGCCTCCGATGGGGACCACAGATGATGGAATATATAGTTCCATTCCCTGTAGCACCACATCAGTGACAGAGTCAGCAACAGCGTTGAGATCATCCGGCGAGAAGAAAACCCGTGGGTAGGATGCAAAGTAAGACCGCATTCCGTCCCAATCCGCCGACCTGTAATGCCAAATACGGCGGCAACCTGCAGAACGCAACCGCGAGGGGAGCGTGAGTGGCACCACACTCCGGATCAGACAATGGTCCGAAGAGCCGAGAGGGGCATCGACGGAAACCTAATATCCGTCCGGATGAGAGGTCAGCAGAATGCCCAACAGGGAAGGTGTATGAACTTCCACATCTGGAATTCGCGAAGGCGAAGTAACCAGTTGTGTCAGACCATATGCAAAGGCAAAGTCATAAACAGATCACCCCGCATGATCGGTTAAACGTAAAACCGAGCCATTCGGCGTGGTGGGCGTTAAAATCGCCAAGGATCACGATCTCTGCGGATGGGACTTGTTATAGCAAGGAATCGGTAGCCATTTTGACGATGTCAATGAGTCGGTCTGTTTCGGCATTACCGCTATGGGACCTATAGAGGCACCCGTAAACGCGCGGATGGTCGTCACTGTCTACGCGTAGCCAAAGGATGGACAGGTCCGAACCTTTGAGACTGCCGAGGCATCGAGAACAGATGTCCTCTCTGACTTAACTATAATCATGGATGAATGTATAGAGTAAAATGTAAATAATAATAATAAAATTTGTTTCACTCGTATTGACCTTTCTTATGGGTACATCCGAAGACACGCCCGATATAAAAAAATAGTAAATGATTCTAGACATACATACTCACGTGTTTATATAGCATATTATATCTATGCCAAATATCAATCATCTACTCTAATAGTCCTTTGGAATTAAAAAAAAACCTTTGACAAACATAGAGACACAGACACCGATGTGACTCTAAAAGCAATCGAATTTTGCTAAATTTGGCACGGAACAACATTTTATGATATTCCTAAATTCAATTCGCTCGCGTGAGCTTGAAAAAAAGCTAGTCCTACGAGTATTATAAATTGAGATTTTACTCTAATTTTCGTTTTTGTACTCATACAGTAATATAATATATTAGTAGATTGAAAATAAGTAATAAACCTTAAATTATATTCACGATAAAAAACATTTTTGGGAATTCAAAAGGGGATTTCTACTTTATCTTTATTAAAGGAGACGGTCCAAAATTGTATGAAACGAAGGCCTAGTTTATGTACTAGTATGGAAATAAATTAAAATAAAATATTAAACCACTTTTGATCATTCAAATCCACGAATTTGCCTTAATTTCAGTGGTATTAATATTTTATTCTCACCAAAAACTGCAACACTAATGGCGAATTGAAGTCGTTTTGATTTGATGTTAGCAGTCATCTCTGATATATCTGATATCGCCTATCAGGTAGATTTATTATGTGAAATAGCTAAAATGTCTCGACACTAGTAGGAAAGTAAAGCAAAATTGTTGTATTTTTTGATCAAAACAAGAATAACGTGTAATAAAGATTGCATTGTGTATGTGCTTTTTTGATCTTAAAACAACTAACGTTCTTGTTGATATTTGTAAAACAAATGTAAAATATACTACCTTATTCCAGACAAGAAGATTGTTGGGATAAATCAACGGTGTTTACACACAAAATTATTTAATTGCATTCAATAGTGTTTACTAATGCACACTTCAGTGCCAGGGGCATCCAGGACTTTTTTTGTTTTACATAGGGAAATGAGGCCTAAGTGTTTTGTTAGCTTTTACAAAAATTTTGTGCCAGATAGCTCAAATCCGAGATTATATGTGAATAGCGGGTAACTCCGTTTCCCTACCCTAAAATATTCACCCTGAGATACTACTTTATTGCACTAATAATAAAGAATATATTTAACTTATTTTACTTTAGAGTTGCTGTTTTAAGGTGGATAAACAATAATTCTAAATACTAATTTCTGTTAAGGTATATGTGTCTATCTGGGCTGCTGAAGTGCTAGAGTAAAATCATAGATAATATAATTTATTTGTTATAATTTGGTACATTACAGTTGTTACAAAAAAATTCATATCCTAAATATTCTGCCGTTTCCGGCGTACAAATATTTTCATATAACAGGTCCTCAGCGTGTCAGAGTATGCCTTGAGCCGTGACATACAGGGTATTTTTGGAACACTCCCGAAAACTAAGACAGGCGACAGCACCAAGTATACCTTTGATCATGGGTCACAAATAAATTTGATCCTGATGAAAAAAAAATCATATTTTTACAACGTTTTATTAGCTTTATTCACGCGCCATCATGGTAGTACAGGTAAATGAAACGATAATTTCATAAAAAAAATCATGAAAATACTGAAACATAAAACCAGCAGTGAAAACTGAATTGATATCACCTGACTAATGGAGGTTAATGTACGCGCGAACGGTGAAAAAAGAACGCTGGCCTTGAACTTGGGCACAGCGATTTATCACATATTGGTACGAAGGGGGCGCGACGGGGGAACAATCCGCCAGTATTACTGTGCCTGCATGCTATTGGTTCCCGCGCTTTGTTCGCTCCAAAAATACAGTCCCATACACAGCTTACTTTGCGACTCGCGACGATGTTTTAAAAAGGAAGGAAAGAAAAATTATTTATATCTATTGTTTTATGACTAAACTAGTAAACGAAAAGGTAAATATGATAGGAGAAGGTGAATGCGGAAAATTGTGCAGTAAATTTAAAAGTGTTGAGGAAGAATACCGAAAAAATTACCATGTGAAAAATTACCACCTGATGACGGAAACTCAAGCGAAGATGAAAGTGATGATGAAGTAGCATCCAGTAACATCAACACACCTTCAACATCTGGCTTCCATGTGACCCAAGACGACATAATGGACGGCGTGCCACCCTTACCTTAAGTTTTCTTGTTACAAACTACTTCATATTTTACGATAGAAATAACAAATAATGCTCAAGTAAACATTATCCATTTTTAATTCCAAGTAAGGCACCTATTATGATTCTACAATAAAACAATTAATTACTTACTATAATATTATAAAACAATATCCCAATACCATGTAGTACTTTAGGACGCGACTGTAACCTCCCTCCACTCGACCTGTATCTAGCTCGGTGCGAAACAATGTAATCCGCCCGGCTCGTGTCGCATCACGCTGTGACGCAGTAGGTTTCAGTTTTGTCGATTTGTTTATTAAATTGTTATTACGTGTTGGTATTATTCTTGTTCGTTTTTTGTTTTAATAATGCTTAACGCGTACGTTTATATTGATTGTGAATACGACAACATGTTATGTATCCGAACCTAGGTACACGAAGTATCGCTAAATAAATTATTAAGACGTCGGGATGGAACAAGTGTGTCATACTGTGCAGTGCACAAAGTGTTGAAGCGTAACCGAATGCGCCCATACAAATTGCACAAAGTGCAAGCTTTAGTTCCCGGCGATCACGACCGCCGACAAGTTTTCTGCCGTTGGTTATTATACCAGCAACAACGTGTGACTGGTTCCATTGAGCACATTATCTGGACGGATGAGTCGACATTTACCAGAAACGGCCTGTGGAACCGAAGAAATACACACGTGTATTCAGAGTTTAACCCGCACGCTGTTCGAAAAACCGGGCACCAAACCCGATGGTCGGTTAACGTATGGGCAGAATTATTTAAGGATCGCATACTGGGACCAGTGTTTCTGTCATAGCGACTGAACGGACAGCGATACCTAAACTTTATAAATGAACAGTTGACAGACATTTTAGACGACCTATCGTTGGCTGAATATCGCCGCACATGGTTCCAGTATGATGGTGCCCCTCCACATGTCGTGAGGTTCGTCCGTGAGCGCCTCAATGAGCTATTTGATGATCGCTGGATTTGCCGGACTAGGACCACACGCTTGGCCACCTCGCGCACCAGATCTGACCCCGTTAGATTTCTTTCTGTGGGGTATGTGAAAGAAAGGGTTTTTAATCGTGAGTGTGATAGTGCTGACGAAACTACAAAAGGATCGTGGATGTTTTCGACAAACTACGTACGGACTGTGTCGAAGACCACACGATGATGCCCCGCCTCCATGAGGAGATGCAACACCGAACCCAAATCTGACTTGAAATGAATGAAGCACAATTTGAGCCGCATCTCATAAGACCACGGAGGATTTACAGCGGTAAGCTGTTTCATAACTATTTTTTTTAAATAACTTAGTACTGAACTAATCTGAATACATACATAACTGAATACATGAGAATAATAAACATACCTCCACGTTGAATAAAAACGCATGACTCTAACATTGGTTACATTTCATTTATGTATTTTTTCACTAGCGGGAAATCGAACCAGTTATTTGGGTTATTTAACCTGTAAATTCGGATTAAAATGGCTACGTGGAGACAAGTACAGTGGCAAAATAGTAGGTAAAGTAGATAAGTTAGGTATTTAGACAAGTGTTGTAAATTATTAGGTATTGTGGGTATGGCCCGCTAGTTGCGGACCGCGCGAATTTGCGTTCGCGCGTACATTGACCATTAATCAGCTGATATGAATTCAGTTATTCCACTGCTGGTTTTAGGTTTCAGTATTTTCATGATTTTTTTATGAAATTATCGTTTCATTTAGCTGTACTAACATGATGGCGCGTGAATAAAGCTAATAAAACGTTGTAAAAAGATGATTTTTTTTTCATCAGGATCGAATTTATTTGTGACCCATGATCAAAGGTATACTTAGTGCTGTCACCTGTCTTAGTTTTCGGGAGCGTTCCAAAAATACCCTGTATATTTAAAGCTTGGATAATGTCATAACAAAGGTTAACAATCCTATGAATTATAGAAAGTGAAACATAAGGTCAATTATGTTTTGGATACGTAAGGTAATATAAATAAAACAGCTTAATTTTATTATTTTTTATTTATTTATCCTACTTCAAAATCCTCTCTTACTAAAATACCATCCAGAATTGAGGCCGGTGCAGTTATGGAATTTTGATACCGAGCCCAACACAAATACCAGACAACGGTCATTATGCGGGCACAGCAAGTCTCTTGTCCAGAAGTGCAACTGAAATAATTACCTGCAATCATCTCATCCCAACTTGTCCCTTGTCTCGCCAACTGTACCTATATATGTATAATAACCTCTGCCCGAGTGATGGCGAGATTTTATACGGAGTCTTGTTGGGACGATATTAACTGGGTCACAACTTATCTGCTACCCAGTGTTCGTTGATACCAAACATACAATATACTGATAGTATTGGCATTAGCGCGCTAGAGCTCATTTTCAAGATTTGTGCCGACAGATAATTCTTGTAATACGTTTGCAAAACATTGTGAACATATGGGTGCATTTTCATCCATCTAGAACAAAATAATCTTATTTTAATAGACTATCTAAATTGCAGAAGCGCATTTTAAACGGTGCAACATGTTTTAACAGATGACTTGAAAGATAATTACATCATATTAAGATTTTGCAGCCATTATGAACTTATATAGAAATTAATAATTATTAACAGACTACAAATAGAAGAATGTCATTCAAATGCGTTTAATAACCTAAGGAAACATCTTTCTTTAGTACATACCTGCTTACTGATATAAAATGTGATTTTACAGAATACGGATATCCGATATCAACGAATTCGAAATCTCACGTAAATCATTAAGTCCATAAAACATAAGCAGAGTCATAGGTAGTATTCCAAAGTCCAAACAAAAAACCAATTCGCCAAAGATATCCACAATTCAACACATTCACGAGTTCAGAACAAGCTCGGAATAAATATAAATATAATTTGACAGAAATGACATTTGACAAACAACCGTGTCTTTTTTACTTTTTTATGACTGGAAGGGCACCATCTTGTAAAACCATGCCAAACCACTTGGGATTGCATTTTTATTTTTTGCAAGTTATTTAGTTTGATTTATTCTCTCATTTTATTTTTAACAACATCCCTGAATTTTTCTCTTTTTTACGGTATACTGTACATAGACTGGGCCAGAAATCTTCACTTTACCTAAAGTGAAGCCGAATCCAGTTAAATGATTTAATAATACATTTGTATTATTAAATAAATGTAACGTTTTAAAAATTTAAATTTAAACTAATATTGTGAATTGCAAAATCGCAAAATGACGCCCGATTCTATTAATTAAATTGCATCTATTCGATACTTACTACAGAAAATACCAGCAAATTCTGATGGATTCGTCTTAATATTGGTTTAACCATTGTTTTCACGTAGATGCAAAATAATGAAATCAGTGACGGGGAGAAGCGATAAAAGTGTGATGCATCTAAGACTGCGACCGTCAATCCACTTGTCAAGCATAGCGACTACCTTTTACCAAGAGAGGCTCTAATGTAGCAGCGGATTACACGGCCTGATGATGATAACAATAACACACATGTTTTACGATTATGTTGCCAAAATTTGTACTTTGCTTTATAAATGAATTACCAACCTCGAATCCACCATTTTAGTACTGTCTGGAACCACCACTAGTACAAGCATTATAAAGTTAATTGGAGTGTGAGTGTGAATAGGTATACTGCAAGTGTACTAAAATTCTTAAAATAACTTATTTTCGTAGTGAAGTTTCTTTTTTGAAAGTGATCTTCAGATCTGCAGGGTCGATCCCGGTTTTGCACAAAGGCAGCTCCCTTGGCACAAGTTCAGGAATACGAGTAAATTCTGAGATCATCAGTTTTAATTCCCGTATGAAATTGTTGCGATACAAACTTATATTTGCAGTTAAAATTATACCGCGAGCGCTCCGAAATAAAAAAAAAAGATTTTCGCTTTATTACTAGTTTATTATTGTACACACCAATACACAAGTGTGCACACACTTATGTATTGTTATGTATATTTGGGAAACCTGATTTTGCGTTTCTGTTGGGCATGCCATTGTGCTTCCGAGGAAATGATAAGATTTTAATAAACTAAGCAATTTTTGCTATTGGATTAACATACAAATCACAAGAAAATAGCTATTCTATCCTTACATTATCCAGGCTTTTCAAGCCTTCAAACAAGTTCCTGTAAAAGCAAGTTTCCTATAAAAATGTTACGTGGTTACGACCGACCTTTTTGTAAAAAAAAGTTACTTACTGTAATCCTATAAAGTCTAAGGTATTTTTGTGTTATTCGGTGTATAATTGAAAGGACTTAAATAAAACTTGAAAACGAGACTGTACACCCAGTGCGTGTTGCCAGTGATCACATACGGAACTGAGACGTGGTCCTTCACTGCTGGCCGGATGAGGAAGCTCAAGGTCGCTCAGCGAGCTATGGAGAGGGCTATGCTCGGAGTTTCTCTGCGTGATAAACTCAAAAATGAGGATATCCGCAGTAGAACCAGAGTGACCGACAAATACCAACGGATTAGTAAGCAGAAGTGGCAATGGGCCGGCCATATAGCTCAAAGAACTGACAACCGATGGGGAAGAAAGGTTCTCGAGTGGCAGCCTCGTGCCGGCAGGCGAAGTGTAGGGCGTCCCCCCACTAGATAGAGTAACGACCTGGTAAGATATGCAGGAAGTCGATGGATGCAGGTGGCTCAGGACCGTGCTTTGTGGCATTCTTTGCGGGAGGCCTATGTTCAGCAGTGAACTTGTGAAGGGCAGTAATGATGATGATGATGATGAAATAAAAGGTAATAATAGAAACCCCAAAATAGGCCAATTATTGAAAATATGATTTACTAAAATTCTTCATTATTAGATGCTATAATTATCAGTTGATAATTATTTTTTAGTAAATTATATAAATTACAAAAATAAGCTTCATTTCATTTTCAAATAAAAGGAATTAGTTAATTTAAAATATTTTTGTAATAAAATGTTCATCCTTATAAAATCGGTAACACCTTAAAAAGGATATATATCTGCGATTTTCACAATAACTTAAAAAATCAATTTTGATGTTGTGTCACTAGAATAGCTAAGCTTAAAATCTTTCAGAGAGGTTTTACTAAGTATTACGTTAGATTATCATACGTATACCTACATGCCGTGTAGTGGCGGTCAAGAATATCCACTACCCCATATCCTCCCGTGGGTGTCGTAAAAGGCGACAAAGGGAAACAGGCGGGAGATCGGCAGCAGCATCTTCCTGATAATAGCCGAAAGTACAATAAAAAAACTGCGGTTGCCAACCCGCTCGCCAAGCGTGGCAACTATGGCAAATACCCCCCAATGATGAAAACAACAAACAGACGACCCCTAGTCCCCGGCGGCCCCGTTATTCCTGGCTACGGTGGCGACCATGGTAACGGCGGGGCAGGGGGTGCTAAGAATCTCCGGTGGAGGTTCGGTTGCCATCTACGACGACTCGACCTGGCAACGTACAACGCACGCACCCTGAGGACTGATGAGAAGATCGTGGAGCTGGAAGAAGAGATAGACAAGTTGCGCTGGCATATTATAGGATTATCCGAAGTCCGAAGAGAGGGGGAGGACACGGTAATCCTCGAATCCGGCAACTTACTCTATCACCGGGAGGGCGACCATCTGTCCCAAGGAGGTGTCGGATTTATCGTCCACAAGTCTCTCGTTAACAACGTTGTAAAGATCGGGAGTGTGTCGACGAGGGTTGCGTACCTTATACTCAGAATCACCAAACGGTATTCGCTGAAGGTCATACAGGTTTACGCACCAACCTCGGCACACCCCGATGAGGAGGTGGAGGAAATGTTTGAGGATATCTCTAGAGCCATGCATTCCTCCAAAACCCAATATACGGTGTTAATGGGAGACTTCAATGCAAAACTAGGCACAAGAGAGAACGGTGAGCTGAAATAAGGGAATTCCGGAATAGGGCAACGGAACCCAAGGGGCCAGCAGCTGGCCGACTTCATGGAGAAAGAGGGACTCTTTATGATGAACTCTTTCTCAAGAAGCGGCCCCACAGGAAGTGGACCTGGTCGAGCCCCGACGGTTCGACAAAAATGAGATTGAATTCATTATGACGACCAGACGATAACTGTTCAGTGATGTCTCAGTGATCGCGAGGGTGAAAACCGGCAGCGATTACCGAATGATTAGAGGCACACTGAACCTAAATGTTAAGTTGGAGAGGTCTCGTCTGATGAAGTCAACGCTCCGTCCCCCTCGTGCTCTAATCCAAAGTCCCGAAACCTTTCAGCTCGAGTTACAAAACCGTTTTCAGTGCCTAGTAGACTGCAATGAAGTGGACGATATGAATGACAAGCTCGTGGAAACTGTCCATGCGGTCGGAGCTAAGTTCTGCAAGACCCGCCGCAGAAGAACACAAAAACTCTCCGATCACACTCTGAATCTCATGGCTGTTAGACGGGAGATGAGGCTACATTCTTCAACAGATTTGACAGCATACAGGCAACTGAACAGACAGATCTCTAAATGCATGCGGCGAGACTTACGCAACTTCAATACAGCTCGTATTGAAGAAGCGATCGAGCGGAACCAAGGCTCCAAAGTCTTTGCCAGAGATCTGTCTGCCAGAAAGAGCCAACTGTCAAAGCTGAAGACCGAATGTGGCAGCATCGTTTCCGGGGCACCTGAGATTTTGAGTGAGATTGAGAAGTTCTATGGGCAGCTGTACACGTCATCGTTGGAGCCACACGCAAGTGTGAGTAACGATCCAAGAGCGAGTCTTATTCGACACTATTCCGAAGATATCCCGGACGTCAGTCTGAGCGAGATTAAAATGGCTCTCCAGGACCTTAAAAGCGGCAAGTCCCCAGGCGAGGATGGAATTACAGCGGAGCTTCTGAAAGCGGGTGGAAGACCGGTACTTGAAGTCCTTCAGAGGCTCTTTAATTCCGTCCTCCATGGTGGCATTACACCGGAGGCGTGGAGCAGATGCGCGGTGGTCTTGTTCTTCAAGAAAGGTGACAACGCTCTCTTGAAGAACTACAGACCGATTTCCCTTCTGAGCCGCGTCTACGTGCTGTTTTCGAGAGTCAATACGAATCATCTCGCGCGCAGACTTGACGACTTCCAGCCTCCCGAACAAGCCGGTTTCCGAAAGGGCTTTAGCACCATAGACCACATACATACCCTACGGCAAATTGTACAGAAGTCCGAAGAGTACAATTTGCCACTATGTCTGGCGTATGTGAACTATGAGAAAGCCTTTGATTCCGTCGAAATTTGGGCGGTGCTGCAGTCCCTTCAGCGGTGCCAAGTTGACTGTCGGTATATCGAAGTGCTGAAGTGTTTGTACAGTAGAGCTGCGATGGCTATCCGAGTACAGAACCAGAGTACGAAACCTATCCAATTGCAGAGAGGTGTAAGACAGGGTGACGTTATATCCCCGAAACTCTTCACCGCTGCATTGGAAGACGTTTTCAAGCTTCTGGACTGGAAAGGATACGGAATTAACATCAATGGCGAGTACATCACTCACCTTCGATTTGCCGACGATATAGTCCTCATGGCAGAATCGCTGGAGGAACTAAGCACTATGCTCAATGACCTCAATAGTGTCTCACAACGGATAGGTCTTAAGATGAACATGGACAAAACAAAGATTATGTTTAATGTCCATGTCACACCTATGCCGGTAGTTGTTGGGAGCACTAAGCTCGAAGTTGTTGACGAGTATGTTTACCTGGGACAAATAGTCCGACTAGGTAAGTCCAACTTCGACCGAGAGGTCAATCGACGGATTCAACTCGGCTGGGCAGCGTTCGGGAAGCTACGACACATCTTCTCGTCAGAAATACCTCAAAACCTTAAAACAAAATTGTACAACCAGTGCGTGTTGCCAGTGATGACTTACGGAACTAAGACGTGGTCCTTCACTGCTGGCCGTATGAGGAAGCTCAAGGTCGCTCAGCGAGCTATGGAGTGGGCTATGCTCGGAGTTTCACTGCGTGATAAACTTAGAAATGAGGATATCCGCAGTAGAACCAGAGTAACCGACATAGCCCAACGGATTAGTAAGCTGAAGTGGCAGTGGGCCGGCCATATAGCTCGAAGAACCGACAACCGATGGGGAAGAAAGGTTCTCGAGTGGCAGCCTCGTACCGGTAGGCGAAGTGTAGGGCGTCCCCCCACAAGATGGAGTGACGACCTGGTAAGACATGCAGGAAGTCGATGGATGCAGGTGGCTCAGGACCGTGCTTTGTGGCATTCTTTGGGGGAGGCCTATGTTCAGCAATGGACTTGTGAAGGGCTGTAATGATAATGATGATACCTACCTCAAGTTATTTGCTAAACGTACTATGCGTACGTTTGCCGCAATATTTTGGAGATGTCACCACTTATTTATTTTACTATATTTTATGTTCACCGTTTCCTCGAGAACGGCTTTACGGATTCGACTTGTTTAATCTGTATTCACTTCTATTGACGTGAATGCTTCGTTGTTCTAGTGGTAGTAAATGTGGCTTCTGATCACGAGGTCCCGTTTTCGAATCCCGTATCGGGCAAAAAATTAATTATTGAGATTTTAGCCCTTGGTCCTGCACCTGATCTCTCTTCGATCATGTGGGATTGCCGTCTCATTGAAATATGGGAGTGAGAAAAAAGTGATTGCATCTGTGTGCACAAGCGTTATCATGTTTTCCATGTTTTCCAAGATATTAAAGTCAAATAGCGCTAACTCCCTCCGGGCTACTTCTAAGCACTTCTTGAAATAAAAACTCGTTAACTGATTCTGCCCGACATGGGATTCGTAGTAGTGGAGAAGGTAACAATAACTACACAAAATCAGGGAACTATAATGTTATTTATAACAAAACTCATTTTAAAAATGTGAACTTAGAAGGACTGGTGGTAGAACCGATAAACTGTTTTCTCTTTATGGCTCATTAAGCAATATTTTGTTATTGTTTTAAATATATGTAATTTTGCTTCTCTATTTTTCTCTCTCAAGATTTAGTTATTATCTTCAGAAGATAAAAAAAAACATGGAAAAAAGACTTGTTTAAATGGATCTCTTAAAGATTGGTTATTAAAGCCCAAAATCCACTGGTGAACATAGAAGTCCCTAAGAGTTTACTTCATAGTAGCTACCACGCATGGCAGGCAAGTTGGCAACTGCAGTTGTTTATTATTTTGTTGTTATCAGAAAGTTGCTTATTACCTGTTTCATTAAAGTCTTAAATCTTTTAATTATACAATAAGTAAATTATGGTTAATCATATGGTTTAATCATATGGTTATCAGATTTCTTTGCACTTCGCAAAGAAATCTGCCAAAAAAGACATGATATATTCCAGCAACTATGACAAATAACCCTATTTGCAATAAGTGGAGAAAGCTGTTCAGGTGTGA
This sequence comes from Parnassius glacialis, assembly GCA_033319125.1. Taxonomy (NCBI): domain Eukaryota; kingdom Metazoa; phylum Arthropoda; class Insecta; order Lepidoptera; family Papilionidae; genus Parnassius; species Parnassius glacialis. The sequence goes on along the minus strand of JAVANC010000022.1, from coordinate 11,159,898 downwards.
AATTTTAACCAGTAGCAATGAATGTAAAGTGAAGTACTTTTATTTCACTGTACTCACTTATCGCTCCAACGAACAACAGAGCACATGATTTGGTTTATTTGTTATTTTCTGTTTTGATACTCTTTGGGTTAAAATTATCAGTCTAACAAAATTTTCCGTCAGTCCCAGTAGTCGTGCTTCCCAGTAACACTTCCCATTATTTATTTTGTATGCTTCGATTTGTATCATAAATAGAGTACGTTAGTTGGAGCTTTAGAATAAAAATAACTGAGAGTCACGGACTTTAAAACCTTCTCGGAAACACATACTCCGTAATCTACATCCAAACATCTTTTACTGTCTTGGATCAATTTGTGTGCAAATAGCAAATACTACTACTATTATACTACGTCCTATTATTTTTATTTTGAACCAGCTTTTGTTGAATATATACTTGTATATAGTGCATAAAATGTTCTAAAACAACTACAATAAATTTCAAGTTTGTTTATGTCTGTCTAAATATAGAACTTATTTTTTCTTCTTTATTTGCCTCTTTCAGTGCACTGCAAGATATAGAACTATATTTTATATACATTATCAAGTATGCACCAATGGACATAAATGACTTGAAAGAAAGAAATAATATGATTGGTCAATAAATAATTTAAATAAATAAAAATATATCTCGCTGGATTATTTTATAGAAATAAAGGTACTGAACGAATACACGCGGCCCCTCTGACGGTAAGTGGATACTATGGCCCAGAGACATCTAAATCTATGACCTATTATAAATCAAACTGCACATACGTTGTCACCACTGATCATTAAGATGGAGTGCCTAATTTCTTCTAAAAAGGGTCAGGTACACATCATTAATTTTACCATAACTTTAATCATAACGTCAGCATAATGTGCGAGAGTGATCTTTCCCCGGATAAGCATGGATCTACCGTGGTTAGTGGATAATACAATGGGACTGTCATTTGCTGTAGCATCTTTGATTAATTAGTGTAATGCATCGCAAGCTGGTAAAGTTACCATTCAGTGAAAAAGGAGAAGGCAGACGTCTTCTAGGTGGTATGATTCCTTTTTAGCTATGTTTCAATCTGGATAGGTAGTTGCCACCCTCTTACCTATTTCTGCCGCCAAATATAACTGCTTGAACTGCTGTGTTCCAAGCTAACAAATTATTACAGGTTATAAGGCATTCTATCTTAGACCTCAAAGGTAGCAACGTATTTGTAGCCTTCTCTATTCTCATTTAACTACAGGTGTTCATGAACTGCCGTAGCCACTTATCATCAGGTGAACTTTAAATTCGTTTGTTACTTCAGTTTTATAAAAAAAGTTGCAAATATAAGCAGTTTTATTTAGAAGTGTAATAGTAAAAAAATATCTCATATTGTACACGTAAAAATAAAAAAGATACATTGATATGAATTTTGATTGAAGTAAATAAAGTTTATATTCCAATTTGATTGAGTATCAAATTGCAGTATTAACTTTATATTGCAATTTGATACTCTACAATACAATAACGGGTGATTTGTTTGTAATAACATGTTGTTGAACATATTTTATTAATTCGCATAATTTCATTGTTACAATTTTATTTTTTTCAAATAATTTAAAACATGAATTAATATAGTAACTTGATAACCGGCGTATGTTATTCGCCCGCAACACTAACAGCCTGGCCACGGGACATTCGCCATAGCGAAAATTCGCGCGGTGCGAACGGCGAGGCGTCTAGCGACTAAAATAAATGTATAGAAATGTACGGATCAAGCCACGCGCAGCGGCGAGTGGCGAAGCGACCGGCGAAATTTACCGAGCGAATCGCACGGGCGACTGGCAGCGTGGCGGGCGACTGAAACAAAGGCATGAATTAGCACGACGCAAGCCACGGAAACGAGCGGCAGACGCGGCGAATAGTATAGGAAACAAAATATTTTAGTTGTTTTCGCGGCGAAAAATGAATAGTGAAACTTTTATTGCCGAGAAGTATCTCTGCAAGTATGCTAGGCCTGCTAGCAGCTTTGGAAATAGTAGTTATTATTAACAAGAATATAATCGAAGGTTTCGACACTCATTCTGGTATATTCCAAAAAAAATTCTGGATACATTCTGTACTTCTCGTACTTCTTGTGGAGTTCTCTATCTATCACCCGATTCCTATTCAAATCATGTACTCCACAATCTCTTCCAAATATTATGTCTTGAACCAAAAAACGATTACTTTCTAAGCAATATCGAGATAACTTTGATAAAGACATTTCGCTCTCCGCCTATCTGGTCGTGGCGGCGAACCTGACTGCCCGTGGCCCTCAAACCACGCCGCGCGAATTGTCGCCCCGCCTGCCGCTTCGCCGTTCGTGCCGTTGATCCCCGTGGCCAGGCCGTAAAATTATAAATCATGCGTTATACTTATATAATACTAGGTGATAAAAAGAGATCTCGTGCGCAGCTTGCATCTCGGAGAAATGAAAATAGTTTGGGATATTACGAAATCCATCAATTAACACAGCGAGTAAAACTTTTATCTGTTTAATTTTGTTAACGAATGAAATGATTTTGTTATATTTATTATGAATCTTGCGTTATTTAAACTTTTTGCGTACTTGAGTAGTATAAAAATATAATATTGGAAATTTATTTGTATCAGAGTTTAGCGTATTTTTGAAGTGAAAACTTCTTTAGCGGCGTTGTGCACTTTTTTGTAATGGGTAAAAATGTTAAACTCGCGTCAGGTCAGGTGTCCTGATCGAAAATTCGTAAGACGGACGGAGAGTAGACAGCCGGCGCGGCGTAGGAGAGGAAGTAAGTTAGGTTTAAGTAATTTTCATTTATTAATTAATATAATTTTATTATTAAGATTAGGTTTAGATCGAGTCTACTGTTCTGCTTGACGAAATTATTAATATAGATACATACATATGGTATTATTAATATAGATTCTTACACGTTATACATGTAATATTTGTAATATGTTTATACTTTATAGCATTAACCTATAATTTCATAACATAACAATACATGTGCGGTGTAGGTTTACCAAACAAATAATTTCGAATGGAAATAAATGAAATAAGATAATAATAAATAATCCCCGCCATTCCAAAATATTAAAAATTGCACAACGTCTTCAAGTTTTCACTTCTGCCGGCACTCCCGGAGTGCAACCCGTCGTTTTTTTTCCCCAACTGCCAAGGAAGCGTTAGATTTTTCGCGCGTAAATTGTATGTTTGTAAATTTCCTAATTACCTCGTATCTTCCAAACGGCTGAATGGATTTCGACAGTTAAGGTACCTTTGTATTTGTCTTAAAAACCCGAGTGTTTATAGATAGCTGTTTAATAAAAATGTCAGATTTTTGGCGCGTAATAGTAAATTACTCAAACCTATCGAGTAGGTTATCAAAATAAAGTAAATTAAAAGGGGATCACAAATGTTCATGATGTTCACAAGTTAAATGTTTAAATTTAATTAGGAATAATAAATTGGTATAAAATGTTTTTCTAGTACACTCACCATACGAAACACGGCAGTGTTAAGTTGCTATTTTACGCTGGTATTCTTTGAGAGCGTGGTCCTTCCCCAGTCGAGCCAACCCATTCGTGCTACAACTATACTATTAATATAGCTGCAGCATGGATCTACCACGTATAGAACAGTATAGGAGTACCTAAATATTCCCAACCTATTCTACCGTTTTCTCTAATGGATAAATCAAGCAACTTCAATGCCAAATTGGAATGGTCAAATGGTGAAAGTCACTGATACTTTTTTTTTACTTGTACTTGAAAAATTTTAACATAATATTTACCACCAAATTGAATTCACTTTGAAATTTCTAAGCCATCCGCTATTACCACGTTTAAATTAATGGTATCAGTACTTCCTATGACTAAAATATCTATAGAATTATTTGCCACTAGCTCCATTGTGAATTGTAGTATAGAGTTTATGGAGCGCCACTATTAATGTCTTGTACATGGACTACTAGTTGCCACCAGCGCGCCCTAGTGTCGAGTAGCAGAACTAGGATAGTCAAGATCTTCTAGAAATTTCGGGACCGATATGTACTCGAAAATTCTAGATGTCGCTACAGTAGAAGGTTCTGTAAACTATCTGAGGCCCTATATAAAGCCGGTATAGACCACGACCGAGGCAGTATTGAATTGGCGATATAAGCTAATCCTTCGAATTGATATAACTGCAACCAAAGTGATTAGTAGTACAATTGTGTTATATTATTAGTGTGCTTTTAGATTGTAATTAGTGTTCTGTAATTAAATCGTCAATTTTGGTAATTCACTCGGCAGTTTATAATTGTCTCGACCCCAAGCTCGTAACAATTGGTGTCAGAAGTGGGATCAAATCATGCCGATTTTATCAAAGGACGACAAAGGAGGGTATCTGTACCCGAAGTCAACGCCAGCTGGAGACGGACCAGAGACGATTTGGTAATGCAACGCCGCAAATATCGGAGGGCCAGCTGCAGACCATGGAGGCCGGTCCGTCATTAGCTCCTGCATCTGCAGCACCTTACTTAGGTATTCTGATGATGATGCTCCAGGAATAGGCTCGCCGACAGGAGGAACAGGCCCGCCGACGGGAGGAACAGCCCGCCGGTTGGAAGAGCAGTTCAAACGCTATAAGGAAGAGCAGATGCTCCTCATGAAGGACCTTTACGCTACCTTCGGGAAAGATATAAAGGAGGTGAAGGATAGGGTTGCTCAATATGACAACCGCCTGTCGGAAGCTGAAAGCCGAATCAATCAAGTGTACAATCGGGTTAACAACGTGATGGCTGACGTAAAGAGAACGCTAGATGACCTCACATACAGCTCCCGTGGTAGCTACAACACCCACGCTAGGTGGATTATTCAAAGTGCCGCCATTTTACGGGACTTCTTCCTGGTCGGCCTACAAAATTCAGTTCGAGGCTGTTATGAAGGCCAATGGCTAGAATAAAAGACAGGCCATGAGACGAGATATGTCGACACTCACCTGGAACACGTCTTTCTTGCGTAGCTCAAAGATCGCGTGCAACGCAACAACGAAAACCTGCCTTATGGTGGAGAAGCTGGTTCGAAAAGCATACCAGTCTGTACCTGCGGTCATTGTAGGGAACTTGGTGCAGACATTCATCGACGGCATCCGCAACCTTGAAGTCAGAGCTGCTGTGAGGCTCGGGCACCATGATACGCTTAAGGACGCGTTGGCTCATGCACTGGAAATGGAAGCCGTGCGGCATGATCATCATTCCTATCGCGTCAGGGAGGTTGCAGCGGATACAGTTCGCGACCGCAATAAAGGATACAGCCCTAGGTGCTACGGCTGTGGGAAAAGGGGCCATCTTCGATCCAGCTGCCCTAAACGAACTGTAGAAAGGAAAGATGAACGATCTCGAGAGGGTAGTGTGGCTAAAAGCACCGCCCAGCAGCAGGGAAACTGGCGGGTGCTGGCTGATGTCAGAAGAGGTACTCCTAAGATTGTCCATGTGGATCGACTGGCGCGTTGTTATGGGGCCAATAATGCTCGGGACGAGCATGTCTTAAGAGGGGGCAGTGTTGCGCGCCACTATTAATGTCTTGTACATGGCACCACTAGTTACCACCAGCGCCCTCTAGTGTCGAGTAGCAGAACTAGGAGAGTCAAGATCCTTCTAGAAATTTCGGGACCGATATGTACTCGAAAATTCTAGATGTCGCTACAGTAGAAGGCTCTGTAAACTATCTGAGGCCCTATATAAGGCCGGTATAGACCACGACCGAGGCAGTATTGAATTGGCGACAGATGCGAATACTTCGAAGTGATATAACTGCTATATGATATATTCTGGACTGGAAAGGATACGGTATTAACATCAATTGCGAGTACATCGCTCACCTTCGATTTGCCGACGATATAGTCCTTATGGCAGGATCGCTGGAGGACCTAAGCACTATGCTCAATGACCTCAATAGTGTCTCCCAACGGATAGGTCTTAAGATGAACATGGACAAAACAAAGATTATGTTTAATATCCATGTCACACCTATGCCGGTAGCTGTTGGGAGCACTACGCTCGACGTTGTTGACGAGTATGTATACCCGGGAAAAATAGTCCGACTAGGTAAGTCCAACTTCGACTGAGCGGTCCAACGACGGATTCAATTCGGCTGGGCAGCGTTCGGGAAGCTACGACACATCTTCTCGTCAGACATACCTCAAAACCTTAAAACGAAATTGTACAACCAGTGCGTGTTGCCAGTGATGACTTACGGAACTGAGATATGATCCTTCACTGCTGGCCGTATGAGGAAGCTCAAGGTCGCTCAGCGAGCTATGGAGAGGGCTATGCTCGGAGTTTCCCTGCGTGATAAACTTAGGAATGAGGATATCCGCAGTAGAACCAGAGTAACCGACATAGCCCAACGGATTAATAAGCTGAAGTAGCAGTGGGCCGGCCATATACCTCGAAGACCCGACAACCGATGGGGAAGAAAGGTTCTTGAGTAGCAGCCTCGTACCGGTAGGCGAAGTGTAGGGCGACCCCCCACGAGATGGAGTGACGACCTGGTAAGACATGCAGGAAGTCGATGGATACAGGCGGCTCAGGACCGTGCTTTGTGGCATTCCTTGGGGGAGGCCTATGTTCAGCAGTGGACTTATGAAAGGCTGTAATGATGATGATGATGATATTACTGCAACTAAAGTGATCAGTAGTACAATTGTGTTTTATTATTAGTGTGGTTTTAGATTGTAATTAGTGTTCTGTAATTTAAGTGTCAATTTTGGTAATTCACTCGGCAGTTTTTAATTCTCTCGAACCCCAAGCTCGTAACAATATTATGTAACAACTTATACTCGCAAATGAGAGTCGAGTAGCGCCTTACATATATACTTACGTTTTACTTTTGGGGTCCTCCTATTTTGAAACTGTTGTAGAACTTAATGCTTTTTTAAATAAACGCGAAGACTACACATGAAATGAAACAAATTTTTACGGATTTTATCATGTTTAATTTAACTTTTTAATTCTCGACGTTTCATGTGCTTTACAGCACCTATGGTAACGGGGAAGACTGAGGTGTTCGAC
>JAVANC010000022.1:11108626-11152727 GCA_033319125.1 Parnassius glacialis | reverse complement strand
GTAAATGCGCCTTTTTATCATGAGTCGAATGGTATATTTTACTCATTTATTCAAAAATTGTTTGATGCGCCCTTTTTTCTTATGACTGCATATGTTTCGCACCGAGCTAGATACAGGTCGACAGTGGAGGGAGTGTGGGTACAGTCGCGTTCTAAAGTACTACATGGTATTGGGCTATTGTTTTATAATGTGTATGTGATATAAATAATTTTTCTTTCCTTCCTTCTTAAAACCATCGTCGCGAGTGGTGCAAAGTAAGCTGTGTATGCGACTGTATTTTTGGAGCGAACAAAGCGCGGGAACCAATAGCATGCAGGCACAGTAATACTGACGGATTGTTCCCCCGTCGCGCCCACTTCGTACCAATATCTGATAAATCGCTCAGTGCCCAAGTTCAAGGCCAGCGTTCTTTTTTCAGCGTTCGCGCATACTTTTTTATGAAATTATCATTTCATTTAGCTGAACTAACATGATAGCGCGTAAATATAGCTAATAAAACGTTGTAAAAAGATCTGTCTTAGTTTGGAGCGTTCCAAAAATACCCTGTATAGACAAACTTGGCTTCAGTACCCTTTATTTAGTCCCCTGGACTTGTTTTCTAAAGAGTATATTAGAATTACAACAGGACTTTTCTATAGTTTTATTATATGTATAGATGATGCCACAGGTAAAATAAGATCTAAAAATTAGACACAAAGTAATGAGAAGGACTGAATTTCCAGCGAACTTTGGAAGTCTAGGGATGTTAACTCAACGTAGACTATAGGAAAAACTACTGCGCTAAAAAGAAACTACTGAACAGAAATCGTGAAAACACCTTTCATAATTTGCGCTTTGTAGGTACATTCAGGGTACTCGCTACTAGAAGCTAGAACGTAAACAGACACCAAAATTAATCAAGAAGATGAAACTTATGCATAAGATTCTTCAAACATTCTTCCGGGATAGATCATAAAGAATGTAGAATATACATACATTTACTTGCTTATTAATTTGAATACTAGCTAAGACACATCATTTTATTTTATAGAGCGGATGTTTGCGAAGCAACATTTTAAAACCTTTTGAATAGCAACGTTTCTAGTTATTAATATCTTCAAACGATTTCTATTCATTGATTTAGTCAAGCTATATTATGACATGGTCAACTTCTTCTACCGAGCGTTTATCCCGGTTGCTCATCCCGCCCAGCGCGGGAGAACCCAGGGTCCGCTTTCCTGCACTTCCTCCTCCACTTTGCCCGGTCTTCGGCGTCCCTCACAACTAGCCCATTGGCGCGCATGTCGTCCTGCACGACATCAAGCCAGCGTTTCTTGGGTCGTCCTCTACTCCTGGTACCAGGCAGGGTCATATCCAGGCATTTGTTCCCCACGTAACTTGCCGGTCGTCGTAAGACGTGGCCGTACCAGCGGAGGCGACTTTCCTGCAGCTTGTCAGCAATGTCACGGACATGGAGGCTGCCACGGATGTATGTATTCCGTACACGGTCTTTCCGCGTGACGCCACACATCCACCGCAGCATGTTCATCTCCGTGACATGCAACAACTGCCGGTGTCGCTCCAGCACCGGCCACGCCTCACTGCCGTACGTAAGGACAGGCCTTATGATGGTCTTATAGACCTGTCCCTTCAGCTTGACCGGCATTTTGGGGTCACAAATGACACCGTCACCTCGCGCCATTTCGCCCAAGCCGCTGATATACGGGCCTTGATATCGCGATCGATGTCTCCGGACGCATCAAGCACAGATCCGAGGTACTTGAAATTGTCCGTGCGCTCGACGGTGTCTTCGCCTATACGGAGAGACGTCAGATCTGTGCTGTTGCAGGCCATATACTCCGTCTTCGCCACGTTTAGCTTCAGCCCGCCGTTCTCAAGCGCCTCCCTCCATGCGTGCACGCGTCTGGTAAGCCGTCCTTTGTCCCCATCTACCAGTGCGATATCATCAGCGTACATAAGCAGCCAAGGCTGCGGTAGTTTTTGTACGCTGGCTGACAGTTCGTCTAATATCACACTGAAGAGATAGGGGCTTAAGACGGAGCCCTGATGCACGCCTACGGTTATGGGGAAGGGGGCGCTATCACCAACAGCGGTCCTGACCATTGAATCGGAGTTGCGGTACATGTCACGTACGATTTCCACGTAGGTCTCTGGTACCAACTTCGACCGCAACGCCCACCAGATCATCTCCCTAGGAACACAGTCAAAGGCCTTCTGCAGGTCTAGGAATAAGAAATGCAGAGGCATATTCTTTTCCCTGTGCTTCTCCATGAGGATCCTTAGGGCGAATATAGAGTCCATGGTACCGCGTCCTGGTTGGAAACCGTACTGGGAGTCCGACACTGTACACTCCTGTCGGATCCTGGTGTCAATAATGCGCTCGAAGAGCTTCATGGTGTGTGACATCACCTTTATACCGCGGTAATTACCGCAATCCTGAACGGACCCTTTACCCTTGTGGACCGGCGTTATTATACTAAGTCGCCACTGATCGGGCATTATTCGGTCGCTTAGGATTTTATTATAAAGGTTGGTAAGAATGCACACACCACGAGCCCCCAGCGCTTTCCACGCTTAAATTGGCACCTCGTCTGGTCCGACAGCTTTCCGATTCTCCATGTGACGAAGAGATGCGAGGACCTCGTCAGGTGTAATCGGTGGCACGAGTCCATGGTTCGGGAGTTGTTCGGGAGGGTGTACTTCCCGGTGCTGAGTATTCAGCAAAACGTGGAAATAAGAGCGCCATCTCTCCTTCACCGCACGATCATCGTACAGGGGCTCGCCATTAGGGCCGTTGACGCTGCAGCAGCGAGTAATATCTTGCGCTGCTTTGACCCTAGAGCGCGCCAGTTTATATATGAGCTTGTGCCCCTCAGGAGTGTCCAACTTAGCATATAATGGTTGCAAGTGGTCACGCCTGGCTCTGGCTACAGCTTCCTTGGCAGCTCTTTTCGCTGTCTTGTAAGATGCGCGATCTTCAGAAGATTTGGTCGCTTGCCACGTCTTGAAGAGTGCTTTCTTCTCCCGTAATGAACCTTGGACTGTGGCGTCCCACCCCCAGGTCTCCTTGTCGATTTTGCGGCCCCCTTTCGCCACGCCGAGAACTCGCTTTGCCGTCTTTGTGATTTTTTTTTATAGGATAAGTGTGACAAACGAGCACACAGTCCACCTGATGGTAAGTGGTTGCTGCGGCCCATAGACATCTACATCTATCCTCGTTTGCAAATCAAAATGTAGATGCGTTGTCACCCGTGAGGACTAAGATGGAATGCCTCATTTCCAGTAAAAAGGGCCTCCGGCCACCTGCACTCACCAAGCGAAACGCAGAGGTAAACCTCTACTTCACGCTGGTATTCTGTGAGGTCGTGGTACTACCCCGGTTCGAGCCGGCCCATCCGTGCGACAGCAAATGCCACCACTTGGCTCTACCACTGTTAATTGATTGCTGTCTGAATGGTTTTCCAGCACTCTTGGACGGACTTGCCTACTGTGTCGAGACTAATATCCCCAGCGGCAGAGTCAAACTCTGAGTATCTGGTTTGATCCAGCAGCCACCACTTGATTTGACGGCGGCAACGTTCGGCGTGTCTGTGACGGGGTTTTACGCAGAGGTCCATGACAAGAAGTCGGTGTTGGGCAGTGAGACACTCACCGGGTATGACCTAACAGTTGACCACGCGACTGATATGACTTCTCCTGGTCAGTAGATAGTCGATTTGAGTGGCGTTCCGACCGCTCCTGTAGGTAATCAGGTGCTCGGTTTTCTTTTTGAAGAACGTGTTCACCACGGCCAGGTCAGCTGCAGTGCAGGTTCTGAGAATGGTTTCCCCCTCTGCGTTTCTTTGGCCGTAACCATAGCCGCCGTGGACACGTTCATACTCCCCCTGCACCTCGCCCACATGACCGTTCAGGTCGCCACCCAAAACGACATCGTGGGACAACGGTATTCCGCGTAGTACATCTCCGAGCCGATCCCAAAACAGCGTCTTATCCACGTCGCTGCAGCCGACCTGTGGGGCGTAGGCACTTATTAAGTGGGTCACGACCCCCTCAATCAACCTTACTACCATAAGTCGGTCGCATATGCGTCTAACTTCCAAGACGCTATCGTGGAAATGCTCGGCGAGCACCACTGCCACACCGTTCTCCCCACCAGAAGAGCCTGTATAAATCAGCTTGTAGCCGTGCCCAATATTCCGGCTCCTGTTGGCCTTCCACCGTGTCTCCTGCAGGAATGCCACTGCCACTTTACGCCTGGCAAGTATGGCCGCAAGCTCTGCGGAGCGTCCCGTAAGCGTGCCAATGTTCCAGTTTGCAAAGCGAATCTTCGTAGTTGGTGCTAACGTCTTTAGCCGGGCTCGCACGGGGCCCGGTAGCCCTCGCATACTTGTCGCAGGGTTAAGGCGATTCCCATGCGCGTCGTTATGCGGCGACGCCCTAGTCCTAAACGTATCTCTCTTTCTTTTACTATTCATTTTTGAGTGGCTTAGTGCCAATTACCAGGGCGACTGCCGTCTGACCCCCGAACCCCTAGGACGAATCCCAGACGAGTGGCATCGCCAGAGCCCTTTTCGTTGTCCAGCAGGTGCGCCACGTGCAGGCGGGGTTGGCTTGGGCTCCAAGATCTTAGCGGAGCCCCTTACACCCATTGTGACATGGTCAACAAACAGTGTTAAATATCATGAAATGACCACACCATTTCACGAAATGATAGACTACTTTATATGATCTTTTCTACGTAGCTATTAACAAAAATAATAAAAAAATAAACGTTACAATTTTTAAATTATTTTAAAAATTTTATTATTTAAACATATAAATGTATGCTACCTATATTATTTAATTTATTAGCAACTGAAGGCAAAATATACTACATTTTCCATTCGATGATAGATGGTGCTGTTTTGATGACTAAATCGGTGTAGTTTCAAATTATTTTACAAAGTTTATAACTATATTTCATATTTGATTTATAAATATTGTATTTATTTGAAAACAACTGTCAGCCTCCCTATAACTAAGATATAATTTAAAATTAACATCTAAGGGAAGGAAAATACTTAACCTTCTTTTTTGAAGTTCCGTAATCGAATAAAAAGTAGCCTATAAGTTGCCCCGGGTTACTTATTACCTATATACAAAATTTCATATAAATTGGTGCAGTAGTTTTTACGTGAGTCCGTAATACACAGACAGACAGACAGACAGACTGACAGAAATTTTAAAAACCACTGATTTGGGTTCATAACCCTTTATTTAGTCCCCTGGACTTGTTTTTTCAAGAATATATTAGAATTACAGACATGACTTTTCTACAGATTTATTATAATATGTATAGATTTATATGTTTATTTACTTGCATATTTTCCTGATTATTTACTTGATTATTGACTTGAATCGAATGAATGAAATATGCTTTATTACATACATACATACATATAATCACGCCTCTTTCCCGTAGGGGTAGGCAGAGACCACTTCTTTCCACTTGCTACGATCCTTACATACTTGTTTCGCTTCGTCCACTTTCATTATTCCCTTCATACATGCTCTACGGTTTAGGGTACTCTTAACCTGGCCTTTTTTCAAGACGTCCCCAATTTGGTCTAGAAATGTCCGCCTAGGTCTACCCCTTCCAACACTTTCATTCACACTCGCCTTAACCTAACTTTAGTCGAGGGATACTCATCCCAATTTACCTGTCCGGTAGTTGTGGTATGGTATACGGGTATGCGACCCCGGCTTCCCTAGCTATTACTGTCCTATCCCTTGCCCTCATGGACGGTAATATCCTACATTTCCTATTTCCTACCCTAACTTACCTTACTCTTCCTTTTCACACCACCTATCCTTCCCGTTTTCCTATTCCTACCCTCCGCCAATCCAACGTCGGCCGCGCGGATGGATGCATGGCTAGGGGCGAGCCTAGTCGTTAGCGTGCTACACTGCCCTGGGACCGGGCGACCCCAGAATTAGGCTAGCCTTACCCTGGCATGCGGGGCTCTGCTGGGGGGGACAAACCTTTCCTTTGCTATTCGTGGGAACGCAATGGATAACCAAAAATATGCTTTATTGTACACCGATAAATAAGAGAGAAAGAAAAAAACAAAAGTACAATTGGCGGCCTTATCGCATTTAAACGAACTCTACCAGGCAACCACATTGCAGAAGATATAATGATATGTGAGAACGGGTTTATTGGGATTTTATATCCCATAAATACATATATAATATAATTAATAATGTTGCGCGCCACGATTAATACATGATACATAGTGACACTAGTTACCACTAGCGCCCTCTAGTATCGATTAGCAGAACTAGGGGAGTCAAGAGTATTCAAGAAATTTCCACGGCAGAATTTTCTAGAACTATCGACACCTAGTCAATCGAGACCGATATGTATTTGAACATTCTAGAAGTTTCTATAGTAGAAGGTTATAATATTAAGCTAAAGAATATGAAGCTAAAGAATTGTTTTCCTCTAACTTCATTGTGAACTGAATAAGGCATATCTGGCTACCTATTGTGGAGAAGAGTTCTACAAGCAAGTAGATGGTGTGGCGATGGGCCCACCTATATCTTCCATAGACGCCGATATATTCCAATATTCTTCAAGCGACACGTTGACGACACTTTCAATCCTATCAGTTTTACCTATAGATAAAAAAATGCATTTTAGACCATCTTAACTCCATTAATTCTAAAATTCAGTTCACAATGAAGTTAGAGGAAAACAATTGTTTAGATATTTTAGGCGCGTTAGTAATACGGAATCCTAATAACACTTTGACCTACACTGTGTATAGAAAAAGACGCATACAGATAGTTATATAAACGGTGTTTCTCATCACCATCCTTCACAGTTAGCTACCGTGACTAATTCTTATTTCAGAGAGCACAAGGGATCTGTGACAGTAAACACCTGGCCGCCGAGCTCCAACATGTCAAGCAAGTTTTGCACGACAACAAGCTTCGGGTTCTGCGCCTACGTCGCAGTGAATGAGTGAAGCTGGCCCCAGTCAATTGAGTAGCTGCTGTACTGCCTTACTTCAATCCGCCGAATAAGATTAGTCAGTTTTTACCATCAGTCAAGTGTAATGTCCCATAATGCATGATGCAGGAGTGTACAAGCTTGATTGTGAATGTGGTCTCTCTTATATAGGACAAACTACAAAACCCAGTAAAAACCTGAGTTTAAGAACATATATCTGATGAGAAGAATCGACGCTTCGTGAAATCTGCAGTCTATGAACACGTACAGGATCACCCCCGTCACTACATTAAATTTGATAGACCACAAATCCTTAGTAAAGAACACTGATTCCTTTCAAGGATGTTTCGCGAAGCTATTGAAATCAAAAAAAAACATCCTTATTTTAATAGAGAAGATTGATGGACGCTACGATCTGCTTGGGATCTTATAATTAATAAAATTAAATCCCAACACAAGCATACAACTGCACGACTTTCAGATACTGTAAGTTCATACTGCGTTGATCGGAACAAAAATTAGTAATTTTAATCCGAAGGTAGCCGTGGTTAACCATGACATTGTGATGTCAAACACCTCAGGCCCCCGCGTGACCTTGGAAGCTGTAAAGTGTTAGAAATGTCGGGAATATAAAATTAGTTAATATACGTGATAAAATCCGTAAGACCAGTTTTATTACTGCAGTACACATATGAACAGTTGTTTGCTACAAAAGTTTGATGCCCTTTTTTACAGTATATGGCTAATAAGCCTTATAAATTTGGAATAAAATTTTGACATCCTATTGATGTCATTCGAAATACTTGTTGAATATTTACCTATATCTTGGGAAAGATGAAACTCAACCGCAAAGTCTTGGACAACACGTCGTCATGCATCTTATGGAACCATTTTTGAATAAAGGTAGAAATGAGACTACAAATAATTTTTTCACACAATATGTGTTTCTTGCCAAGAACTTGCTTTCAAAACATACAACTTTGGTTGGTACTGTAAAAAAAGGGAGCCGTGACATTCCATCGTATGTAAACAATCTAAAATTGGATTTATATGACCAATGAATTACGTTAACTGCAGCCGAAGGACCCAAAAAAAACCGAAACTAATTTAAAATACTTTATTATAATATAAAAATTACAATATAATTACTATAACTTAAATATAAGTGAATCAGATCGATGCTAGATCTAGAATGAATTTTAATTATTACATTAAAAATAAGGTAAAGGTATATTGCAGAGCTCGGGTTGCATCCGTTGACGTCAATGCTCGCGTTCTGCTGAGTTGCGCCTCGTGCCGCTGCAATGTATCGGGGTCGCTGCTGTGTAGGCTCTTTACCTAAGAGGCTATATTATAACTCCTCCACCCTCAGATCAGCAACTATTTTAGAACCTTGAGAGAAAAAGTTGCTGGTAATGCCTTTTTGACTTCTTCGGGCTTTTCATAGCTATGTTGGGTGTTATTCTGGATCTGCTCTTGCTTCTTAGTCTTGTAGTAGTGACGAACTGAGATTATGATAGCGAATATTGCCATGCTTGATAACACGGCGTAAAAGGGTATAGTGGTGTGATATAAAGTTGGGAGATCCATCTCTTTCAGATGAAGTGGTGGTTGCATCATGAGTTGGTCCTGGGCTGCGTGTAGTCCTTTCAGGTTGATTGTATTAAGGCTGATTCGTGGTATTGCTGGGTTGCCTTTTGCGTTTATATCCATTGGTATTTTCATTAGTTTCAGGGGATGACCTTCTACTTGATCGTTAATATTAGTGATGGTGAATTCTTGTGTTCGCAGGAAGCAATTAATCGGTATTGTGGCTAAGTAACTACCCTGTAATGTAGTAATATCTTCGCGCCCGCATACTGTATGGACTTTAGTTGGTTGAGGGAAGGAGATGGTGTAGTGCTTGTCGTCAAGATGTTCCATGGCTTCTTTTGATAGTGCAATGTCGGTTATCTTACAGGATTTTGCTATAGACTGATTGATGATGAGGTTCTGGATACAGTCAGATTGTGTTCGAATTTGGGTGTTCGTTTCCTTTTCGCATAGGTACCGATTACTCAACTTCGGACATTCTGTCTCCATGTACACGAATTTTTCTCTATTAGTTGCTATTAAAGGATAGGGTGGAATAATAGATTGGTGGTTTTTGTTAGGTACAATGGATAAGCGGAATAGGTCGAAGGTGTCTTTGGAAATAACAGGGAATTTTAGAACAATTACTATTTGATTTTCTGTGAAATAATAACCTGACTTAATGATATCGTAATATTCTCTAGTCTCTAAATTTAATACATGTTCCTTATCATAAATTTGTCTTAATCTTACTAACATAGACTTAATTACCTTAACACTTAACGTAGAATGGTGGGTGCTCGATGCACGACTAAATGCTAATATATTTTCTATCCTATTAAGCTCATTGAGCATATCATCAATATTTTCTGTTAAAATTGTTAGTAGTTGGGCAAACTTAGCATACTTGATGAGGCTACTATCGCTATAAGCGGTTCTATCTAGTAATTGGATAAGCGTTGAGTTAATTTTGTTCTCGTTTTCAATTATCTGGGATATCACACTATTATGTTGTAACATCCATTCTTTACTAATGCTAATGTGACTATTGAATTCTGATTCGATCCTATCTTGGTTATTATTCAAAACTTTTATGGCATTATTATATTTAGCGGCATCTAAATAATCTAGATTACCGGTTACGCTTTTGATCACTGAGCTTAATCCGTCTACTAGACCTCTCTTAGTGCGACTAGGCTCTAAGCTATTTAGTTGTATTAATACTTTGTCTAGTTTGCTAGAAAGATAGTTCATTTGTAATTCGTACAGTAAGTTGGTGTCATTGTCAAGTCTGTTCTTGTAGTTCTGTAGCTGTACCTGCAATAGGGTTACTTTGTCTCTGATGTCGTCAAGTTTTACATATTGAAGAAATGTATGATAGTGAGTTATGAGAGTCGTTGGTCCAAGTCTAAATGGTAGTAGGCCTAGTCCGTCTTCAAGATATTCAAGTTTTATCTCCTGGGCTTCGATCGTCAGCACGGTCAGTACAGTCAGTAATTTTAGAGTTCTGTAACAAATCGGCAGTTTTAGGTACACGTTTAAGTCTAGACTTCCCTATCGGACCGCGTTTCCTAGACGTGTAAATGTGAATTGGTAAGTCAGCTAGAACATGGTCATGGGTGTAACGTGGGGCTAATTTTTGTCGGCTAGCTAGGGGGTTGGAAACGAAAACTTGTTGGTTTGGTTGGTATTCAACCTCTGGTTCCCGTGATTTATTCCGATTATTTATTAATGCTGAACGTTCGGAAAAGGAATGTTCGTTAATTATTTCATACACTGTTTTCATTCGATCTCGGTGTGTTAGTATGTATTGCTGCAATAAATGTTTTGTCAAGTCGATGTCGATTGGGTCTCTTGGGTTGAAATGTCCATTGACAATATCGTAAGGCCTACATTTAGTGAAACTATGTACAGAACTATTGTATCCTAAGATAGCATAGGGCATTAGGTTTACTACATGCTCGTCTTTCTTTTGTAGTTTTAGGATTCGCAGATGTTCCAGTATAGTCGAGTGGAACCGCTCTATGTTACCGTTGTCGTTGGGGCAGTGGGCTAACGTTCTATGATGATTAATTTTGTGTAATTGTACGAACTCAGTAAATAGCTGGTTCGTAAATTCGGTCCCATTGTCGGTGACTATAGAAAGAGGAAGACCATGATGCGTACAGAAGGTAAGTAGGCTTTGTAAAATGCTCAATGCTGTTCCATCTCTCAAATGATACGCTTGAGCATATTTGGAGAATACGTCTATAAATGTGAGATACTTTTCATTATGTACTGTGAACATGTCCATATGGACAATCTCGAAAGGTTTGGTAGCGGGGGGAACGATATTGAATTGAGGTTTTAGAGGTTTCCTATCGTACTTAGCCTGACCACATATGGTACATTCATTAATATATTTCGTAATGTGTTCCCTCATTTTAGGCCAATAATATCGTTTGGAAAGGGCCAGGAAACTCTCGTTGATACCGCGATGGTTGGTTTTACCTTCGTGGTAGTTCTTTATTATTTCCTGTTGTTGCAAATATTCTTTTACATTTTCGACTTCAACTTTAGTTAAGATAAGATTCATAGATGAGCTTCTAAATTTATCTTGTAAGATTGGAATGACGTCATACATGCAAAGAGGGGGGTTAATTAATAATCCGGTTTTGACTTTTGGGTTAACGTATTCTTTTATGGCGTTGACAAGGTCTACTTCAATTTCCGGTTGTCTTATCTGTACAGCTGTTCGAGTATGTGTATCAAAGGGTTTGGTCACTATTGGTCGTCTTTTTATGTCGCCTACAATTGTTAATATCAGTTGTCTGTGGAATTTATTAAGAGGTTCGTCGGTAATGGGAATTTCGAGGATCGGATTTTCTTGGCTTGTGTGGGCCGTTTGAGTAGTCGAGCCAGTGCTAGGGGCTGTTTTTACTGATGGGTTCGCTAACATAGAACACGATTCTTCGTTATGTATTTCCACCCGGGAAAGCGCATCGGCATTGGTGTTATTTTTTCCTTTTTTTGTATATGACAGAAAAATCGTATTCGCTTAATTTTAATTTCCACCTAGTAAGTCGTGAATTCGGTTCCTTAAGATTCATTACCCACTGAAGGGGTTTATGATCAGTTAAGATTTTAAAAGTACGGCCAAATAGGTAGGGTCTAAAGTACTTGGTTGCCGACACAATGGCAAGGAGTTCTTTCTCTATAGTGCTGTAGTTCACTTCGCTCTCATTTAGAGTTCTAGAAGCGTAACATACAGGTTTGTCTGAACCTATGGGTCCCTGAGATAGGATGGCTCCTATCGCTACATTGGATGCATCAGTGGTCAGAATGAATTCTTTGTTGAAGTCAAGATATTGAAGGATTGGGTCGTTAGTCAAGAGAGTCTTGCACTTTTCGAAGCAGTTAATGTAGTCTGTGTCAAGAGTTATTTTTCGTCCCTTTTTTAGACATTGTGTCAGAGGTTTAGTAATTCGAGCAAAGTCTGGGATGAACTTCCTATAATAACCTATAAGGCCTAAAAACTGTTTAATCTCTTTTGCGGTTTTGGGTAGTGGATACTTTTCTATGGCTGATATTTTGCTAGGATTTGGCTTAATGCCGTCTTTACTAATTATATGTCCTAAATAAGCGGTTTCCAATTTAAGAAACTCGGATTTATCCATTTGTATTTTAAAGTTGGATTCCCGTAGTTTCTGAAATACTTTCTCGAGATTTACCATGTGTTCTTGCAAGGAAGTGCTGAACACAATAATATCGTCTAAGTACACGAGACAAACTGTATTTTGGAGGTCACGGAGCACGTTATCCATGACACGCTGAAACGTGGATGGCGAGTTCTTCAGGCCCATGGGCATGCGTAGGAACTCGAAATGCCCATGTTCAACGTTGAATGCGGTTTTCGGTATGTCACTAGGGTTCATTTCGACCTGGTAAAACCCGCTGGCTAAATCACAGGTTGTGAAGTATTGGCAATTTCCTAACTTATCTAGTACATCCGATATATTCGGTATTGGGTATTTATCACTAATGGTTTTTTCATTTAGCTTCCTAAAGTCGACTACGAGTCGCCATTTAGTCTTGCCAGAAGCATCAACTTTTTTGGGAACTATCCAGATGGGAGAGCTCCATGCAGATTCGGACGGACGAATTATGCCCTGCTCTAACATTTTACTGATTTGTTGTTTAACTTCGTCTCTATGAACGTAAGGGTACCGATAACTTTTAGTATATATCGGTATCTCATCAGTGGTCCTATGGATGGAGGATGCTATGCTTTATTTTATTAGTAAATGTGAGTTGTTCGCCTTCTATATAAAAAACGTCAGCGTATTTGGCACATAATCTTTCTAAATTAGCGCGTTCTTCGGCATTTAGATGATCGCTGCGTAAACGTGATAATACTTCTTTGTAATGTGGGCGTGGTTGATCGTTGTGAGAGGACTCGATGTTATACGTCTCGGCACATATTGGGCGATCTAGGGAGAAAATTATATCGTGCGGAGTCGGGTTAAATACCTCTATAATACCGCGGTTATTTGACACAAATGTTAGACATTCGTTTATGACGCAATTAGAAATGTACTGTTCGCTAACTAAGGCTTCTCCGTCATGGACATTAATAGGAAGTTTTATCAATTTTGAAGATTGGGATGGTATCACGTCCTCGTAGAAATTAACATTCCTAGAGTTATACATTAAGATGGGGTTGTTAGCTAATCGTGTTACAAGTAATCTATCCTTTAGATCTATTCTAGCTTCCCATTTCTCTAATAGGTCGAGACCAATAAGGCCATCGAAGTAATCGTGAAATTTATAAATATATAATTTGATACTATCAGGCTCTTGGAATTCGGAAAAGCATGGAATAGTTATCGAATAATTATTCCTAGTTGTAGCATGTACATTGGTTACCTCGAACGGATCATAATTTAAAGGTATATGTGAAAAATATTTTTGTATAGCTTCCGGATTAATAAAGGACTGATTCGCTCCGGTATCGATTAGAAATTTTAACGGAGGGTTAGAAATACATATGTATGGAAGCTGTCTCTGCGTATGTAAGTTTACTTCTATTTTGGCTTTTTTGAAAAACGAGTCTGTTGAAAATCCTGAGGCGAACTGCTTGTAGAAGGTTGGCAGTCTATGTTATCTTGTTCCTTTATCTCAGTTGCGTCGTGGTATTGGTAATGCTGTGTGTCGTCATAGTCATAGGTCACAGTATTAGTATAGTCGTCATTATCATTATAGTCGTAATAGTCGTATTGATGTTGAGGATAATAGTAACCATCGTAATCAGCACACTCGTTAAAATTCATTTCCCTACTTTTGAAGTAATTTGAAGGCGGCGGGTTACCGTATTTGCGCCAATCATGACCGGTCAGACCTGTCGGAGGCATTGGTTTGGGTACGTAATGGCTAACCCCACTCATAGGCTTCGGACCTGAGTCATGGGGTGGATTCCTATTTGGTAATCTAAACGTATTACTATGGGGTTTATAATTAGGTGGCAAAGCGCGGAACATTTGTTGAGTTCTCGTAGGCATGCTATACTGTGGTGGCACGTTAGGCCTAAAACCTTGTTGCGGTGGTACATGTGAAGGTCGCTGTGAATTTGGCATTGGCATCGGTGCAGGAAAACTGAATGGTTTTTGCAAAGGTAAGGTCATATGGCTAGGTTGGAGAGGCTTAGGTGCTTGAGGTTTCCTTTCGGCGAAATGTTCACCGCGTTGTTGCAAGTACATAACATTCAGTTCTTCCTGTACAAACTCCAAGGCTTTTTCAACGGTATCAGGACAAAGCTTGCTTCGTTAGATTTTTATATAATACACGTTTGGCTTCTATTGTAGTAGGCAAGGTTTCATGAAGCGTAACATACGTCATGATAGTGCTGAACAGTGTCTGACATCGTGCATAAAATTCTTGGGGAGAGCTGTTTCCCTGATTAGCTAACGAGAGGTCATTATAGAGCGCCGTCTCGTCTCTTTGGTCCGAAAAGTTATTGATTAAAGCTGTACGAATGCCATGCCAGCTTTCAGGAATACCATTTGAATTTAAAGTAGTCGCGGCGGGTCCAGTTATTTTATTTAATATACCATTAAGCAGGCATAAGTTCGATAGTTCGCTGCCAGGTTCATTGCTTAGATATGCAGCACATATTTGGTCACATAATTTTATGAATCTAGTTAGTACATTAGGGTTACCGTCAAACTCTGGCACTGGGCGTAAAACTTTGAAAATAGTGTCAGGGTCGTGGGCCATTTTCGATTCCTCGGTAATTATATCTAACTCTAAATAACAACTTAAATCTCTATTATAGTCTAAACTTTCTCTACGTGGCTACCTACGCGATGTAGGGTCACAGTGGGATGATTTCCTTGGATGGAAAATTTTGACTGGAAAAATTTTACACTAGGAAAAGGAAAGCAACACTAGATAAAATTCTGGTGTACTTACATAAATATCATCTCGGTTTTCTCGGGATCGATGTCTTGATGTATCCTCTTGGCTTGCAGTTGACCCGTAGTAGATTCGAATACTCGTTTAAAGCTTGAAAGCTACGATAGCCTAACTAACTTTTGAGTATCCTACCGACTGCGCCAATTACGTTAACTGCAGCCGAAGGACCCAAAAAAAACCGAAACTAATTTAAAATACTTTATTATAATATAAAAATTACAATATAATTACCATAACTAAAATATAAGTGAATCAGATCGATGCTAGATCTAGAATGAATTTTAATTATTACATTAAAAATAAGGTAAAGGTATATTGCAGAGCTCGGGTTGCATCCGTTGACGTCAATGCTCGCGTTCTGCTGAGTTGCGCCTCGTGCCGCTGCAATGTATCGGGGTCGCTGCTGTGTAGGCTCTTTACCTAAGAGGCTATATTATAACTAATGCTTATTGACTGTTTACCAAACAAAAAGAAACAAAAATGTTATGTTATTAAGTACTCGTACATTACATGATAGTGTTCACATACACAGTCAAGAAAAACCTGAAACTGTTGCTTATGTTTTACAGTTAAACTAAATATTGTGTTGACGTGTTTCATCACATGGCGAAAAGGTACAGCACAACAGCACCTTCTAGAAGATGGACTGTACAAGTATTTTATGATATTTTAGATGTATCTGCAATAAATGCCTGAGTGTTGTGCCAAGAAATAAACAACAAGAAAATACAAACAAGAGAATTTATTCTGCAATTGTAGGTTGAACTGAGTAACATTTTAGAAGAATCCACTAGTGAAACCTCACTGCAACGTTCTATTGCCTCAGATATGCCTGCAGATTAGTTGAGGAAGAGGCGTAATTGCTATCAAACTCAAAAATAAAAATAATAAGTGTGTGACTTGTGCAAAAATCCACTATTGGCAGATGCAATCTATCAAAAATATTTATATCATTACTACATATACCTTTACTGTATATAACTTTTTAATTAAACATTTATTTACACTAGAAACAAAAAATATTTAATTTGCCTTTGTAGAAATGAATATTTTCTACTATTTTAACAATTACACTACACATAAATGCATAATTAGAGGCTAGCTAGCAGTGATGTGTCAAATTATCCTTAACCGCCTTTGTAGGTTAGATGTTTTTCCCGTCTTTTTAGTGTTCATTATCATCATCATTACAGCCCTTCACAAGTGCACTGCTGAACATAGGCCTCCCCCAAGGAATGCCACAAAGCACGGTCCCGAGCCACCTGCATCCATCGACTTCCTGCATGTCTTACCAGGTCGTCACTCCATCTTGTGGAGGGACGCCCTACACTTCGTCTACCGGTACGAGGCTGCCACTCGAGAACCTTTCTTCCCCATCGGTTGTCGGTTCTTCGAGCTATATGGCCGGCTCACTGCCACTTCAGCTTACTAATCCGTTGGGCTATGTCGGTCACTCTGGTTCTACTGCGGATATCCTCATTCCTAAGTTTATCACGCAGAGAAACTCCGAGCATAGCCCTCTCCATAGCTCGCTGAGCGACCTTGAACTTCCTCATACGGCCAGCAGTGAAGGACCACGTCTCAGTTCCGTAAGTCATCACTGGCAACACGCACTGGTTGTACAATTTTGTTTTAAGGTTTTGAGGTATTTCTGACGAGAAGATGTGTCGTAGCTTCCCGAACGCTGCCCGAGTTGAATCCGTCGATTGACCTCTCGGTCGAAGTTGGACTTACCTAGTCGGACTATTTGTCCCAGGTAAACATACTCGTCAACAACTTCGAGCTTAGTGCTCCCAACAACTACCGGCATAGGTGTGACATGGACATTAAACATGATCTTTGTTTTGTCCATGTTCATCTTAAGACCTATCCGCTGGGAGACACTATTGAGGTCATTGAGCATAGTGCTTAGTTCCTCCAGCGATTCTGCCATGAGGACTATATCGTCGGCAAATCGAAGGTGAGTGATGTACTCGCCATTGATGTTAATTCCGTATCCTTTCCAGTCCAGAAGCTTGAAAACGTCTTCCAATGCAGCGGTGAAGAGTTTCGGGGATATAACGTCACCCTGTCTTACACCTCTCTGCAATTGGATAGGTTTCGTACTCTGGTTCTGTACTCGGATAGCCATCGTAGCTCTACTGTACAAACACTTCAGCACTTCGATATACCGACAGTCAACTTGGCACCGCTGAAGGGACTGCAGCACCGCCCAAATTTCGACGGAATCAAAGGCTTTCTCATAGTCCACATACGCCAGACATAGTGGCAAATTGTACTCTTCGGACTTCTGTACAATTTGCCGTAGGGTATGTATGTGGTCTATGGTGCTAAAGCCCTTTCGGAAACCGGCTTGTTCGGGAGGCTGGAAGTCGTCAAGTCTGCGCGCGAGACGAATCGTAATGACTCTCGAAAACAGCACGTAGACGCGGCTCAGAAGGGAAATCGGTCTGTAGTTCTTCAAGAGAGCGTTGTCACCTTTCTTGAAGAACAAGACCACCGCACTTCTGCTCCACGCCTCCGGCGTAATGCCATAATTTTTAGTGTTATAACTACTATATTATTGGCACTACATAAGATATAATTTCGGTAAAATAACGGTTTGTACTTAAATTAAAATTAAATTTTATACTATAGAAAACCCTGTCTTACGTAAACAATTTCTCGTGCCTCGCGCTCCCTAATCTCGTACATCGTACGTCTTGTTGCTTTATGTTCAGTTGGAAATATAGGAGTATATTTGAAAATATCTTTAAAAGGTTCCATAAACATCTCTTAGATTAAATTAAGATGATTGCATTAGGCAACAGCGACAAACATCAATTAATCAAGCGTCAGTTAGGAAAAGTGTTGTCGATTTTTCTGCCGACTTCCAAAAAGGAGACGGTACTCAATTCGAGTGTATGTTTTTTTTTCTTTTTTTTTATGTGTGTTACCTCATAACTTTGTACTGGGCGAACCGATTTCGATGATTCTTTTTTTATATGAAAGCTGATAGTTCTCGTGTGGTCCCATATGAATTTGATCAAGGTCAGACCAATGTTTATTGAGTTATTCTCAAATAACCTATATTGAAGTCGGCTGTACAAAATTTTTAATTTTAAATTATTATTCAAATTTTTTAATAATCTCATTTAGATACCATATACCAGATATCGTAATCAGGGTCACATTTAGCTTTCATTCAAAAAGTCATTGAAATTTTAAAATAAATTAAAAAAAAATCTATTTTCGAATATACAAATATCTAGCGCAATATTATGCTATAATTCATGATTATGCAATTTTGTGGTTTAGATAATCGTCAAAATTATATTTCATTATGCATAGGTACCGGTTTTTGATCAATTGTTAACTCAAATAGTGATTAAATATTATCAAATATTATTTTCTAAAGAACCACATCTCTGATGATTCATTCATTCTTTACAATCTATCAAAATCCACTGAACATAACATACTGAACATAGGCCTCCTCATAGATTGTCTCCTATGGAGCATATTTGCCATAGTTTAAATACTTGGCAGGCTGGGTTGGTAACTGCAGTTTTAGCATAAGCAGTATTTTCTTGTTGTTATTAGGTAGTCGCTGCTGCCCATCCACCTTGTTTTGATAACTTTTGTCGCCTCTTTCTGCACCCACGGAAGGATAAGAGGTAGTGAATCTTCTTATAACTTGTGTAATCTATACTCTCAATATAAATTTTATTTATTTATAAATAAAATCACACTCCAGTACTGTTTGAGCCATTATCGAAAAATCCAGAAAACAATAATATCACAAGATTTAAAATCAGATGCCATAATATCCTTTATGATAACGGAAACTTTTTAAATTTTGCATCAAAGAGAGAGTAATAAAATTTTCATTCAAAATTTGTATGGCATTTGCTTGCAATATTTGGATTCGTATTATGCTAGGAATCTGCTTCCTTATCTAAGGCTTATGAGTTGGTTTCTTTGATATTCTGCACTTCTTTGTTAAGAGACTGATACTCATTTTTTGTTATCTTAACAGAAGTAAGAACACAAGACTTTGAAATTTTAATAGAAATGTTTCTTTACATGTGTTGTTGTCGGTAAGTTAGTACTAAAGATATAGCTTTGTTACACAGTATTTCACTTTAATGCACCTCTTTCTCAACTTTCTGCTTGTCATTTATTAATGTCATAATTTGCGTAAATAAACAAACATGTTAGTAGCTTAATTATGATATAAGTTATCACCGTAATTTATTCATGAAATAAAAAAAAGATAATTTATGTTTGTATTTTAAATCGCGCCAAATGGAAATCCGTAGTCTCTGCCTACCCCTCTGGGTGACATGCGTGTGTGTTTGTTGTTGTTTTTTATTTTAAACAATTAAATACAGGTTAATGCTCTGAGGGAGATTATTCATTAAAAGCATTATTATATTCATCAGATGTTATAAAATATAACTGAAATGTTTAATTTATTAGCAGACTGCAGTAACAAAATTAAATCTAAGTTCTAACACTAAATGATAAAAAAATGTGTGCCTTTAGTGCAGGACAGTAACAAATTGTAATAAAAATGTAAATATATTGTAGACCATTAGAAATATAAACATTGGAAGAATAAATTATTGTTCTGAATACATTTAAAATTATGAAAACATTTTTGCAATTAAAGTTATCTCGTATCTAATATAAATATATCTGTATGTAATGACCATTTTAACAAGACAACCATTTTTAACAGTCGTAGAGCCACGTGGCAGCTTTTGCTGTCGCACGGATGGGCCGGCTCGAACCGGGGTGGTACCACGACCTCACAGAATACCGGCTTGAAGTAGAGGTTTACCTCTGCGTTGCGCTTGGTGAGCGCAGGTAGTCGGAGGCCCAATTCCACACCCCCCCCCCCCCCCATCAACATGGTAGTGGAATTAAATAAAAAACAACTCCAGGAGGGTACCACAAGCACCCCTGGAGAATCCCTCGCTGAGTATCCAAGACCTAAGTACTCTACTCCTGAGCGTGGGCGCTCAGGCTCTTTTTAAGCGAAATTCAGTTTTTTTTTATAGAATAGGGGGCAAACGAGCATGCGGCTCACCTGATGGTAAGTGACTACCGCCGCCCATGAACAACCGCAGCACCAGGGGAATTGCAGATGCGTTGCCGGCTTTTTAGAAAGGTGTAAGCTCTTTTCTTGAAGGTTCCTAAGTCGTATCGGTCCGGAAAATTCGCTGGTGGCAATTGATTCCACAAGGAAGTTGTGTGAGGGAGAAAACTTCTTCTAAATTGTACAGTGGTGGACCGCCTATCATTCAGATGGTATGGATGGTAACGCGAGTTTTGTCGCGATGTGCGATGGTGAAACTGATCGGCTGGAATTAGTCCGAACAATTCCTCAGAGTACTCCCCGTGATAGATGCGATAAAATACGCAAAGAGATGCAACATCTCTACGCAGTGCCAGTGTATCGAGCCGATCAGAAAGAACTCGGTCGTCGACGATTCGAACCGCTCTGCGCTGGATGCGGTCAAATGGAAGGAGCTGGCACTGGGGTGCCCCGGCCCAGAGATGAGAACAGTATTCCATGTGAGGCCGAACCTGCGCCTTGTAAAGTTGCAGGAGGTGTGCCGGCATGAAATCCTGTACCGCTTTGCCGAGCACGCCAAGCGTTTTAAAGGCCAATTTGGCCTTCCCTTCCAAGTGACCACGAAACTGCACACGATTCGATATGTCGACGCCAAGGATTCCGATACTGACTGAGGCAGCAAGGGGAGTGCCTTGAAACTGAGGAGATACGACAAAGGGAATCTTTTTAGCGGTAAACACGCAAACTTGTGTCTTCTGTGGATTGAACTGGACTAGATTTGGTCGGCCCCAATCCGAGACTTTGTTAAGCAAAGACTCGACTTCAGACACAAATTTGTTCCGGTACTCGGCGACGTTTTCCCGAGAAATATTGGCACGGCCGGTATATAAGGCATCACCAGTGCTGTCGTCTGCATAGCAATGAATGCTACCAGTAAGCAACATATCATTGATATGCAGGAGAAACAGCGTTGGTGATAGCACGCAGCCTTGTGGAACACCAGCGTTGATAGGCTTGAAATCAGAGCATGCACCGTCTCCTATGACCTTGATGCTTCGATCAGCAAGGAAACTGGTGATCCATTTGAACAATTTCTCGAGAAGCCCGTAAGAAGGAAGCTTTGAAAGAAGCGCTTTGTGCCAGACCTGATCGAAGGCCTTCGCTATGTCCAAACTAACGGCCAATGCCACCCCCTTGGACTCTACTGCCTCCGCCCATCTATGAGTTAAGTAGACTAGAAGATCACCAGCTGATAGACCCCGACGAAAACCGTAATAGCGGTTGCTAATCAGCTGGTGATCCTCAAGGTACCTCATGAGCTGGAAGTTTATAATGTCTTCCATTATTTTGGAGAACAAGGAGGTGATGGCGATAGGCCTGTAGTTGGACGGGTCTGAGCGGTCGCCTTTTTTAGGGATCGGGTGGACCAAACCTGTCTTCCATGAAATCGGGACTACGCTTTGGGAGTAGGAGTACCTGAAAAGACGCGTTAAAACCAGTGCCAACTCCGGAGCACACGTCTTCAGCACAATGGGAGGGATTCCATCGGGCCCACTCGACTTGCTGACATGCAGAGAGAAGAGTGCTTTGCGAACCGAGCGCTGTGTAAATCGCACATCCGGCATGGAGCACTCACATCGCGGGTGTCCTCTCCGGCTGATACTTCATATCTCTCCTACCCGAGGTACAAATTAGAACACTCTTTTGTGCCCCGGACTGGAGTTTGCGTATACATCAGAGAGGACATCTATTTTCGACGCCTCGGCAGTCTTGAAGGTACGTACCTGTCCATCCTATGGCTGCGCGTAGACAGCGACGACCATCCCCGAATCTACGGGTACCTCTATAGGTCCCATAGCGGTTATGCCGACACAGAACCAGTCAAACCACGTTCAAGTGGCTGCAGACTCCGTGCTACAACAGATCCCATCCGCAGAGATCGTGATACTCGGTGATTTCAACGCTCACCACGCTAAATGGCTTGGTTCTCGTTTAACCTATCATACGGGTAGATCTGTCTATGACTTTGCCTTGGTATTGTGATATATGTAGGTATAAATTAATATTGTACTATGTAGGTAGGCGCCACCGCGCGTTTTCTCTCGTCAGTCGCTCAATACATGTTATGAAGTCACACCGTGTTTATTATTTAAATACCGAGTTATCCAGAAATCTCTCAGTGGCGACGAGGATAGCAACGAACTCTTGGAAAAGTAGTTGTAAACGACAAGTATTTAATTAAAATGTCAATTGGAAAAATTCCTGAGTTTGACCTACATAAGGACGATAGGAGGTCATACGTCGACCGCCTCGAACAATATTTTATTGTCAACAAAATTTCGGAGGATTTACAAGTTCCGACGTTAATTACCGTGATGGGAGCCGAGTGTTACGAACTGTTAATGAATTTATGTACTCCAACCAAACCAAAAGATAAATCTTTTTTGGAAATCACAAACATTCTAGAAAAACATCTCCAACCAAAACCAAGTACCCTCGCAGAAAGATATAAATTCCGGCATAGGAAACAAAAAAGTTGTGAAACAATAGCGGAGTATGCAGCAATATTGAAGAAAATGTCGAAATCTTGTGAATTTGGTCAATGGTTGGAAGAAAGTTTAAGAGATCAGCTGGTGTGCGGTATTCTAAGTGAAACTATAAGGCAACGACTATTCGCAGAAGGCACGTTGGAATATGGGAAAGCGTATAGCTTGGCAGTGAACATGGAGGCGGCGGAGAAGGATGCAGCGGCTGAGGAAGGATACGGGCAAAGTGAATCGTCGGGCAGCTCGAGCACGGCTGAGTGCCAGGCGATGGCAGCGACTCGACGTGGCAACGGACGCGGTCGGCCAGGGAGGACGGCACCTACGGCGTCGAGGTGGCAGCGGCAGCAAGGAAAAGCAGCGGCCGGAGCACAACAATGTGCTGCGTGCGGTGGACCCCATGGCGGCACGAAGTGTCGGTTCGCGGCATATGTGTGCAGAGTATGTAATCGTAAGGGGCATCTACGTCGGATGTGCCCAAACCTGACGACGTACCATCACGTAGACATCGGAACACCTAAAGTGGTCGAATCGGACGAGACGGACAGTGACGAGGTAAGAATATTTGATATTAAAAAATTATCCATAGAAGAGTGTACACCGCTATGTATTTCAATCAACGTTCACGGAAAAGATATTGACATGGAGTGTGACACGGGTAGCGCCGTATCTTGTATAAGTTACAAATTTTATAAACATAATTTTAGTGATTTACCTATCAGCAAATGTAATGTTTTACTTAGATATTATACAGGTGAAATAGTTCGTCCGGTGGGGGTGGCTACACCACTAGTGAGGTATAAAAATACACAAAAAAAATTAAATTTGTTCATAATCAGAGATGGTAAAACCGTTCTTTTGGGTCGACAGTGGTTAGCCGAACTTAAAATTCAACTACCAGTGTTTCAGTATCACGATGTAAACAATGTTAATTATAAGGATTTTGACGAAAGTAATTTTATGTATAGATTCAGTGAAGTATTTGCGGATGGGCTTGGACGGTTCAGCGGCGGGCGGGTTAGCATCCACCTGCGGCAGGGGGCGCGGCCGGTGTTCATGCGCGCGCGTCCTCTGGCGTATGCGCTGCGGGAACCGGTGGAGCGAGCGCTCGAGCAGCTGGTGCCAGACGGCGTCCTCACGCCGGTGGAGCGCTCCGACTGGGCCACACCCATTGTACCCGTTCTCAAAAAGGATGGTAATATTAGAATATGCGCTGATTATAAATTAACACTGAATAAAGTGCTAGAAGTCGACCGTTATCCCTTGCCACGCATAGATGATTTGTTATCGCGTTTACATGGCGGTGAACGTTTCAGTAAGATTGATTTATCTCAGGCGTACGCTCAGTTTGAGCTTGACGAATCAAAAAAGTATACGGTTATCAATACACATAAGGGTTTATACATGTACAATCGACTAGTTTACGGCTTGTCGTCGAGTCCGGGAATTTTTCAAAAACACTTAGAAGAATTATCTCTTTTATGACAGGGTTACCGAACGTGGGTGTATTTTTAGATGACGTAATTATAACGGGTCCTGATAGTCGTAGTCACATAAAAAATTTATATAAAGTGTTCGAGCGATTGCAGTCTCACGGGTTGCGCGTTAAGAAAGAAAAATGTGTATTTTTCGCAGAATCTATTAACTACTTAGGGCACGTCATTAGTAAAGAGGGTGTTCACACGTGTCCGGAAAAAGTCCGGGCAATTGTAAACACGCCTGCACCCACCAATATTTCAGAACTGCGATCTTTCATCGGGCTAGTAATGTATTATGGTAAATTCGTACGAAATGTTAGTTCATTGCTGGCCCCGTTATATCGTTTGCTAAAAACCGGGGTTCGATTCCTGTGGAGTACTGAGTGTCAATTGGCATTCAATGAAGTAAAAAAAAATATTAAGTTCGAGCGAAGTGCTTGCTCATTATACGTTAGACTTACCCGTGGTACTGACGGCAGACGCCAGCGGGGTCGGAGTCGGCGCCGTGATATCGCATATCACTGAGGAGGGAGAGCGGCCGATCGCATATGCGTCGCGTACTCTCAGCGCGGCCGAGCGGGCCTATGCGCAGATAGATCGAGAGGCCTTAGCAATAATATTCGGTATTAAAAATTTTCATCAGTACTTATATGGTAGAAAATTCGTTTTAAGGACTGATCACAAACCCTTGACGTATATTTTCGGCAGTAAAGTGGGCATTCCAGTTATGGCCGCTTCGAGATTACAGCGTTGGGCAGTATTATTGTCGGGATACAATTATTACATAGAATATGTAAGTTCACACAAAAATTGTGCAGATGCGTTATCTCGTTTGCCGCAACCGGTACATAAACGGCTTCCAAAG
Source organism: Parnassius glacialis (assembly GCA_033319125.1). Lineage (NCBI taxonomy): Eukaryota > Metazoa > Arthropoda > Insecta > Lepidoptera > Papilionidae > Parnassius > Parnassius glacialis. The sequence goes on along the minus strand of JAVANC010000022.1, from coordinate 11,127,763 downwards.
TCGGAGGGAATGAATTACATTAATTTCGTAGAAAATTTTCTCCCGGTCACAAATGATGACGTCAGAACGGCAACAGCAAGCGATCCGGAATTAAGTAGAATTTTAACCTATGTTCAGTCCGGATGGCCCGCGTCCTGCCCAAAAGAAGTGTTGCAGCAATATTATATTAAACGTAATGAACTATACATAGATAGGGGCTGTATTATGTGGGGTTACCGCTTGGTGATACCGCGCACTTTAAGAAAAAAAATACTTATGCAATTACATACTGGTCACATGGGCATTGTTAAAACTAAGTCCATAGCTCGAAGTTACGTATGGTGGCCTAATATAGATACAGACGTCGAATCCGAATGCCGAGCATGTGAGACGTGCGCGGTGGAGTCATAAGCACCCCCGCGCACCCCACCGCAGCCTTGGCCGTACCATTTGCAGCCATGGAGCAGACTCCATATAAATTTTTTAGGCCCTTTTAACGGAAAAAAATTTCTTATTTTAATAGACTCCAGTACGAAATGGCTAGAAGTGTTTGAAATGCCAAAAACAAATGCTACAGCGGTTATTAAGGTATTACGGTGTACGTTCGCAAGATTCGGCTTACCACTAGAGCTACTATCGGATCAAGGGCCACCCTTCACTAGCGCGGAATTTAAGGAGTTTTTAACACGAAATGGTATTCAGCAACGTTTCTCGCCTGCTTATCACCCGTCTTCGAATGGCGCCGCGGAAAATGCTGTAAATATTTGTAAAAAAGCAATAAAAAAAGCACATAGGGAATCAATCGATGTCGACGCCGCGTTGCAAACATTTTTACTTACTTATCGTAACAGTATACATAGCAGCACAGTTGAAAGCCCTTCAATGCTGTTACAAAAACGAACGTTACTTATTACGTAGACTTATTACGAAGCGATCGCGCGCTCATAAATAAGGTAAATCAGGCTCAAAGTAAGCAAGTGGAGTACACGGGCGGGGTGCAGCGCTCGTTTGCACCGGGGGAACCTGTGTGGGTGCGAGAGTACGGCCACAAGGATAGGTGGGTGAAGGGAACGATAGTTCATGGCGAAGGTTCGAGGAGATATGCTGTGGACAAGGGGGGACAGTCGACAAGTAGTTAAGCACGTTGATCAAATCAAGCGCAGATCAGGGTTGTACGACATACCATACCCTGAGGAGCAAAGCGAGTCAATGAGGGTACAAATACCTGATAGTAGTGGCTCGGCGAGAGACGGAATGTCGAAGGAGGACGACGGCCCGGACACATCTCCGACTACGGTTGTGGGTGATTCGGGAAAGGAGAGGAAACGGGTTTCGAGTGAACGCATTAAAAGTCCTGGAATCGAATATAGTACACCGCCAACGTCACCTAGTGCACCGTCGTCTGAACCGCCTCGAGCCCGATCCGGGCGAGTTCGTAAACCTGTTGTTAGGTTTCAAGTTTAGCTTAGTTTATTAGTTTATTAGATTTAGTAACTAAGTTTAGTTTAGTTTATTAGATTTATAGATAATGTATTATATAGTTAAGGTATTATTATAAGTAAGGTTAGGTTTAAGTTAGGTTTCAAGTTTAGCTTAGTTTATTAGGTTTATTAGTTTTTGTAACTAAGTTTAGTTTAGTTTATTAGATTTATAGATAATGTATTATATAGTTAAGGTATTATTATAAGTAAATTTGTGATTACATAATTTATGTACTTACTTAATAATATCTGATAATACCATATATTAAGAAGGACCTTCTGCTGACCTCTCATCCGGACGGATATTAGATCTCCGTCGATAACCCTCTGGGCTCTTCGGACCATTGTCTGATCCGGAGTTGGTGCCACTCACGCTCCAATCGCAGTTGCGATCTGTAGCATGCCGCCGTGTTTGGCACTATAGGTCAGCCGATTGGGACGGCATGCGGTCTTTTTCTGCATCCTACTCTTGGGGGCGGGTTTGCTTCTCGCAGGAAAATCCCAGCGTTTTTGCCGATTCTGTCGCTGATGTGGTAATTCAGGGTATGGAACTTTTTATTCCATTCCTCTGTAGTGCCCATTGGAGGCAGATCTCAGCCATGGTTTGGTCGCTCCTGTAAAATAGCATCACGCTATAAGCAGGAGTGATACCGGGCCAAGGCTGACGCATCAACGTCCCGGGATGTAAACACTTAAAAAGAAGTATAAATCCGCCTCCAGGTCCTTACAAAAAGCGTCATTGCCAAGGCAAGGTCTGAGCACATCGGCAGAATTGGCGAGAAGCTAGTTCGCCTTCCTTCGGGAACCCGTGCATTCTGGTCTCTCGCCACGGCTATCCAAGGAACTTCTGTCAACCATTTCTTTCATCTCTGTACAGAGAGGACGACTCACTGGCCCATGCCACAAAGGAGAAAGTTGATCTTTTGAGCTCTCTCTTAGCATCCAACTCGACTCTAGATGACGGGGGAAACACACCGCTGACCTTCCCGCAATGTGAGTGTTCCATGCCGGATATGCGGTTAACATAGTGCTCGGTTCGCAAAGCACTCTTCTCCCTGGACGTCAGCAAGTCGAGTGGGCTCGATGGAGTCCCTTGCCATTGTGCTGAAGACGTGTGACCCATTGACCAAGTGTTTTAAATACATATAATCAATGTCTGCATTAGCGTTTAATTAAAATTAATGTTAACATTAGCATTATCTAAAACTTCTAAAAATTCACTAGGTATTGTTTATTATAGTATTGTTCCCATATTCAAAGCGGCACTAAGAAATAAATTTTGCTCGTCCGAAGTATTAAATGCGTTTTTTGAGGTCTCGTTAATTTTTTGTATACAAAAAAATAATAATAATAATTTTTAAACTGACCTTAATCCGAAATCAGTTTAGATTATAATATGCTTCTCATTGTCATTTTAATAAACAAAATGCGTGAAATTATTGTGATAAGGGACGGTAAACAAAGAAAATGTGAATTCAAATTATTGTGATAAGTGTAAGTAGAATTAGTTTGGTTGCTAAACGAAGCTATCTCGCGTAATGGAAGTTAATGAGACAAGAAAAATATCATTAAAGTAATATTAATGTGGTAATTACACGTGGTACATCCATGCTGCAGCTATATTAGTATATAGTTGTATCGCGAATGGGTCAGCTCGACCTGGAACGACCACGCTGTCACAGAAAACCAGCGTAAAATAGCAGCTTAACGCTGCTGTGTTTCGTATGATGAGTGTAGAGAATCAAAGGCCCATTTCACTGGAAAAGAGGCATTCCATCTTAGTCCTCACGGCTGACGACGCATCTGCATTTTGATTCTTTATTGAGGGTAAATGTGGATGTCTATGGGGTCACAGGAATTACTTACCATCAGGTGGACTGTGTGCTCATTTGTCACCCTATCCTATAAAAAAAAAATTATGCGTTACAAAAGAAATTATACGTGTTAAAGGCGGTTCAGAAGAAATTTAAATTATAACTTATTTAATTATAAACTATATTTTATATAATTTAATAACATAGGCGCATATAACTGTCAGTCATTTATAAAGAAATAGATACGTGAAGGATTACTTCTTCAGGCCGAAAGGTTAAAATTTATCGCTTCTCGAAGTGACCATCTGTCCTTTTCTCTCTAAGAGTACGTCTGGATAGGTACCAACCTCTTATCTATTTTTGACACCAAGCAGACGCATCTGTAGCCTTCTTCTTTGAAGTTGGTCGCAGGTGTCCACGGGCTACCGTAGTCACTAACCAGATACCACCAGGTAGACTGTAAGTCCGTTTGTCACTTTAATTTTATAAAAAAAATTCTGACTGTATGTATAAACAATTATAAAATTTATAACAAACCCCGTTTCAAATTTAATAATCCCCTTTAAAAGAACTTTCATAATAAAAATCTATTTGGCATTTTCGTATTCGGGATCAAGTTTAATTAGAGCATTTTTCAAAACCTCTTGTAGTTAACGCGCTGTTTGAATTACCAATCGAAATCCCACTTAGTTTGTGTTAATTGCTTCAAGTATGTAAACAAAACGTTAATTGAATTTATATAACACTAGCTTGTAAACAGACGTGACTCTGCTTGCAAAATTTTATAATTAATCCAAGACAGGATTATCCATAAATAAATAATTTATTGTTATAAATTTCTAACGGATATCATCATGGAAGTCTCTTGCTGTTGAAAAAGGTATATAAGACAAATTGATGACTAAACACTTCAACATAAACAGTAAACACATTAGTTAGTTGATTATAGCCCATGTACGTCCCACGGCTGGACACAAACTTCCTCTTATTTCTAAAAGGGTTTTTAGAGTATTATCCATTCTTACAATATGAAATAATGAATTTCGTCATCAATCCTTCATTATAGCCTACGATTGGCGAGCAGGCTGGTAACGGGTGTTTATTTTTATTTTTTAGTTTTATTAATCAAAGCTGGTATCAGGATGATGCGCCGACCCCTTCCTGTTTCGATTTCTCTCTATCACCTCTTAAAACACCGACGGGATGATATAGTGTAGTGGGTTACCTTACGGCAAGTGTCTTTTTCACTGCACAACTAAATATCATCTTCGTCTTGACATACTTTTTAATCAAATGCTAGATATAAGTATTTTCAAGATGGCACCTAGGGCATGCAAAATATTTGCCCATACTCACACGCGAGTCAGTAAGGCGAGTAGGCAGAAAGCCATAAAGGTTTTGGGTCTGATGATTTCGAGTGGTCAAAATATTCAAACAATGGCAATAATTAACTTGTTTAATTTGTACCTTTATTATACTTCATTACAAAAATATAATAGCTGTTGTTGTCTACATCAAGTTTACTATTAATTAGTCATATTTTAAAAATAATACATCTAAGCATACAAATATACATTGTTATACATAATATAAATTGAAGTCCTCCGCGATTGTCTGTAAGTGTGTTCCGGCAAATCTCAGACACTCATATCGTCTCGTGGTAACTGTGGCAAAATCTCCTCCTATGAGAAAGTTTATAAGGTGGGAAAATGTTTAGTAATGGACTTTTCATAGCCTGCAATGATTATGATAATGCGTTATCACCTCTGAGGATTTAATTGAATGCCTCACGGTCTGTAATAAAATATTAACAAAAACAATGAATATCCTTCAAATCTAAAATTGAAGGATTATTTTTGGGACAATCAACTATCAACTAACTAAAAATTACAAATTTATTAAGGTATACTCCGTCCTAAAATAAAAGAGCATACTACTTCCTAAAAGGCCGGCAACACATATGCAGTTCCCTTGGTGTAACGGATGTTAATGGACAACGGTAATCACTTACCACCATATGAGCCGCATACTCGTTTGCCTCCTCTTACATAAAAAATGTGTAACACAAATATTTACCTAAGAATCTCCACTGTATTTAACTATAATCTCATTTATATACAAAAAATTACAAACAATCACGGTATTCATTTGCGCTCCGCTTACCGAAAGTGAGCTACTTATCCAAATTAATCCTCTTACCAAAAAGCAAAATTTTATTTCAGAATGTTTAATTAATGTTAAGTCGCGTTAAATCTCCGTGTTTATTAGTTTTAGTGTTTCGTACGAGAATTTATAAGAGCGGAGTACTTAGGGAATAATATGGTACCCATATGGTTCTTGTTTATGACTCTTTCTAATTCTCACTAAAACTGTAGAGGCCACTGGTGGACATCGGGATCTACAGTTTTAGAGAGGATAAGCTATATCCGCTACGATTATTAACAAAAGAAAAACCTTTGTCGGATCTTCTCTTTCTTTAAGGTACCTCCCTTTTTGCCTCAGCCGGCATAAGAATGCTCGGCATCGACATATCGAGTAACGTTCAGTTCTGCGTTCTGTAATATCCCTTTTTACAACGCAGTTAAATCTTAGTAAGCATTTATTTAATCCCACGGTACTTTTCCTGTATATGACGTCAATCAGTAATTGCATTGTTCTTTTTCATATTAATTTTATTCCATTTTACAGTCAGTTAGATTCAGAACCCCGGGTAGATCGGACATAGATTCCGAGACGTATTAAGTTCGGAAGTCAGGGTTAATATTAATTGTGTGTGTAAACTTTTTATAATAAACCCTTAGGTTTACATAGTGGTTTTTTTTAAAGTCAAACGGGATCGGCCTCCTAACAGTTCGCAGACTGCTTGATGTGGTAAAAAACTTAGTATGTCTAGTAGAACAGGATGTATTTAATGCCAGCCCACCGATGAAAGCTTAAAATGAAGTCTTGGTGAGATCTCTTTAGCATTTGAAGTCGAGACTTTGTTGAACAAGGTCTCAGACTGGGGGCGACAAAAACTAGTCCAATTCAATCCCCAGAAGACACAAGTATGCGAGTTTATTGCTAGAAAGAACCCTTTTGTTGTATATATAGGCACTCCTCTTGTAGACTTAGCCAGTATCGGAATCCTCGGTGTCGACATATCGCGTGACGTGCAGTTTTGTGGTCACTTGGAAGAGAAGGCCAAATTGGCCACTAAAAAGCTTGGCGTGCTCAGCAGAGCGGGACAGTATTTCATGCCGGCACACCGCTTGCAACTTTACAAGGCGCAGGTTCGGCCTCACATAGAATACTGTTTCTATCTCTGGGCAGGGGCTCCCCAGTGCCAGCTCCTTCCACTTGACCGCATCCAGCGCAGAGCGGTTCGAATCGTCGACGACTGAGTTCTTTTCGATCGGCTTGACTCACTGGCAGTGTGTAGAGATGTTGCATCTCTTTGCGTATTTTATCGAATCTTTCACGGGGAGTGCTCTGAGGAATAGTTTGGATTAATTCCAACCGCTCAATTTCACCATCGCACATCGCGACAAAACTCGCGATACCATCCATACCATCTGGATGATTGCCGGTCCACCACTGTGCGATTTAGAAGAAGTTTTCTCCCTCGCAAAACTTCCTTGTGGAATCGATTACCACCAGCGATTTTTCCAGACGATAAGACATAGGGACCTTCAAGAAAAAAGCCTACTCCTTTTTATAAGGCTGGCAATGCATTTGCAATTCCCCTGGTGTTGCAGTTCTTTATGGGCGGCGGTAGTCACTTACCATCAGGTGAGCCGCATGCTCGTTTGCCCCCTCTCCTATAAAAAATATCTACAGGACGAACCCGACAACGCTCGTCTCTCTATCGTAGACGATTTTATCAATATGATAAAATAGTTAGAAATTCAGTACGAAAATATTAATAATCTTTAGGAGACCTATGCAATAAGACAGGAACGAGTTACCAAGCATTATACACGCAGCCACGAGCAAGGCATCGCTCAAAGGCTTGCTATTTCTTAACTTAGTGGGTTGCACTTTGCATCCATTATATTATATTCTTTGCTTTAACTGGAGGTAAATTAGCAGAAAATGCCGGTGAGCAAATAAAGCGTAAAAAAATAAATTACACAAATTATATACGTCCTGATATTGATCACGTTTGAAAGGGAAGGAAGTATTTGCCGCGCAGCTCCAATATGTGCTAGCGGATTTCTTAAGCGCTCAAAATATTTTTTGTTGTGGTGTATTATATATTATAATATATTTTCTAGTTAGATGTTAATTCAAGAAGGATGATTAAAAATATAAGACATTCTTTAATAAAAATTTATTTGAGTGCAAAATTCAACGAAAAGTATTATAATTTCTTATACGTATTAGCCTTAACTTCGCCTCATACCGGCATAACCATAAAAAGTGCTTCTCCAATCAAATCAAGGCTTTAGAGTAGATTTTTAATAAAACGAAGTTTTTTCATCAGAGTTGATGAAACTTCCTTACTGGTCGCTCATTATAAGAGATTAAAACGGTTCCGCGAGATCTAGTATGGTGAGTTACTCGGCGTAATTTCACATTACAATTTTCACATATTAAAACAATTTTTTACGGAATAAAACTCAGGTATTTGATGAAACTATGTGCCAAATAATGAACTCCTTTTTAAAAAAGATGAAAATTAGACGAGTAATGTTTATGCCATGATTATGCAAACATTTATCCCAGAAATTGAAACGAAAATGTTAACTTTGATTGATTACATATTTTTCATTAAAGCGTAAACCTTTCCGCGACAGTTCGTTGCATGTCAGTTTACATTATATTTACTTTAAACACGTTTTATTATTAACTTTATACACATTTGATTAAATAAAAACAAACTATATTCCTAGTTCTTCACATATTTACTTCGTCTGTTGTAAATATTCATCAGCATTATCATCATCACCACCGCCACCATCATCATCATAACAGCCCTTTACAACCACTATTGAACATAGGGCTTCTTTAAAGAATTCTACAAATCACAGTCTGAGGCACCTGTATACATCGACTTACTGCATGTCTTACCAGATTGGAACTCCATCTAGTGGAAGGCCGCCTTACACTTAGCTTACACATACGATGACTTACACTTACTTGAGAACCTTTGCAAGGGTTATTTTAAACTAATATGAAAGTATTTTTTTCCATTCAATTCGGATCTTTAGCACATTAACTAACAGAAGTTTATTTTGCGGCGTCGCTTGCGTGACATTCAGGCGATAGCAAATTTATTTCCCCTGGTAATGCTTAGGTGGTAAATGAAGGTTTCTTTACGCAAACTGTACCGCGGATCCGGCTGTTACATTGAAACACATTGTGATATAATTTAAATATAAACTGTTTGTTCAAAAGATGCCGATACTTTTCATATTGACTTTATATTATTAAACTAATGTCGTTCGATGATAGTGTAGCTTTATATTAGAGAAAAAAAATTCAAAACTGAACCAGCACATGGTGTTATGAAAGAGAGATTTACTTCTTAACAATATTAATATACATTTATTTTTATATATTATGTTATTTTTTTCTATATATTATATGGATATAGTTATAAATATTGTTTCTACATTACCAAACCACACAATTTTCTGCTTTTTGTGATCCTGTGCAACCAAAGGTTGTCTGGAAGAAATCGCTTTTAGTGATAAGACCGCCCATTGTGGCACTATTTTTTTTCTTCTTCTTTCGTTTATGTATTTTTTTTGTACAAGAAAGAGTTATCTATCTATCTATCTATCTATAGGTTAAAATATATGAATATATGTTAAAATTGGTAATAACATTTTAACACGTAATTATTATAAATGAATTACTTATTAAATACATATATAACGACGTAATTAAAATTTGTTTAAAACAATAATTTATTTCTCCGTCTTTTTACATTTCAAATGTTTTTACAAGTATTTTTGGCGTTAATAGTGGCCCGAGTAGATATTTTTAATTTGGTCAAATGCATTTTTAAATTTAACTTTTTTGACCCTGAATACTCTGTTGAATTATTTACTTACAACTTTATTACAAGTTTGTGGTGTTTTATAAGTCAGGATAATGAAAGTACATTTTAAAAAAATACTATAGCTGTATGCGGCTTGCTAATAAATAATGCATTTTATTCATTTATATTTAATAACTTCTGATGGGTATTTTAATGAGCTTAATGCATAATCTCCCTCAGAATATAAACCTTTATTTAATTGTTTAAAATAAACTTAAAATCTATTTATGTACGGCATGAATAATGAATAAATTACGATGACAACTTATATCATAATTCAACTACTAACATGTTTGTGTATTTATTATGACATAAATAAGTGACTAGTAGAAAGTTGAGAAACTAATGCACCTCACTGAAGCGAAATATAGTTCGTAACAAAACCATATCTTTAGTGCTACATAACCACTGAACCGTCCGCCCCGCGCGACTGACTCTCGCCTGACCTGTCCGCGAATTAAATGTCACTATATTTACGACCGCGCGAGATTGTCTTAACAAAAACGACTTCTACTGAAAAACTACTATAGCTACATTCAAATAAAAAATATTCTCAAAAAACTCAAAGGATTCAAAATTTTATTTTGTTAAAAGAAAATTAGTCAAATTAAAAATAAAGCCTGAAAAAAAGCTTAAAAATGGGATTATCAAAAAAATCGTATTTATTTTTTATTTCGAGTTTTACAAGAAAAATGTAATACTTTCTGGAGACAATTATTTTATATTATAATATTACATGATATTACCTTTAAAATGACACCATTAGCAATAACATCTTATATACTCAATATACATAAGTATATAATATTCACCCAATATAAATTTGAATAAATAAGTAAATAAATGAAAAAAAAAATAGGTTTTAATAATTTCTAGACATATCTCAACAGTTATTCCGTTTATAAATTGCTATCAAAGTTTTAATAGTGAATCATTATTTAATATTTTGCGTTCATTTAACACAAAAAATTGGTTAGAATACATTTTAAACAACATATAATCAATAAAGATGTTCGCGTATAGTGATTAAAATTAAGAGCTAAATTATTATATACAAACGTTTTGTAATTGTCGTAAATGATACACATTTACTAAAGAAAATATCTTCACAATTAGTTTGATGTACAATAACATATCACATTTTTATCGAATTTCTCACACGTTAACATTCCACAAACAAAAATGGCGAAATTTAATTTTAACTTTTTTTTTTAAATATTTTGTTACTATTGTACAAATAAATGCCGTGTAGTGGCGGTCAAGAATATCCACTACCCCATATCCTCCCGTGGGTGTCGTAAAAGGCGACAAAGGGAAACAGGCGGGAGATGGGCAGCAGCATCTTCCTGATAATAGCCGAAAGTACAATAAAAAAACTGCAGTTGCCAACCCGCTCGCCAAGCGTGGCAACTATGGCAAATACCCCCCAATGATGAAAACAACAAACAGACGGCCCCTAGTCCCCGGCGGCCCCGCTATTCCTGGCTACGGTGGCGACCATGGTAACGGCGGGGCAGGGGGTGCTAAGAATCTCCGGTGGAGGTTCGGTTGCCACCTACGACGACTCGACCTGGCAATGTACAACGCACGCACCCTGAGGACTGACGAGAAGATCGTGGAGCTGGAAGAAGAGATAGACAAGTTGCGCTGGCATATTATAGGATTATCCGAAGTCCAAAGAGAGGGGGAGGACACGGTAATCCTCGAATCCGGCAACTTGCTCTATCAGCGGGAGGGCGACCATCTGTCCCAAGGAGGTGTCGGATTTATCGTCTACAAGTCTCTCGTTAACAACGTTGTAAAGATCGGGAGTGTGTCGACGAGGGTTGCGTACCTTATACTCAGAATCACCAAACGGTATTCGCTGAAGGTCATACAGGTTTACGCACCAACCTCGGCACACCCCGATGAGGAGGTGGAGGAAATGTATGAGGATATCTCTAGAGCCATGCATTCCTCCAAAACCCAATATACGGTGTTAATGGGAGACTTCAATGCAAAACTAGGCACAAGAGAGAACGGTGAGCTGAAAGTAGGGAAATTTGGAATAGGGCAACGGAACCCAAGGGGCCAGCAGCTGGCCGACTTCATGGAGAAAGAGGGACTCTTTATGATGAACTCTTTCTTCAAGAAGCGGCCCCACAGGAAATGGACCTGGTCGAGCCCCGACGGTTCGACAAAAAATGAGATTGACTTCATTATGACGACCAGATGACAACTGTTCAGTGATGTCTCAGTGATCGCGAGGGTGAAAACCGGCAGCGATCACCGAATGGTTAGAGGCACACTGAACCTAAATGTTAAGTTGGAGAGGTCTCGTCTGATGAAGTCAACGCTCCGTCCCCCTCGTGCTCTAATCCAAAGTCCCGAAACCTTTCAGCTCGAGTTACAAAACCGTTTTCAGTGCCTAGTAGACTGAAATGAAGTGGACGATATGAATGACAAGCTCGTGGAAACTGTCCATGCGGTCGGAGCTAAGTTCTGCAAGACCCGCCGCAGAAGAACACAAAAACTCTCCGATCACACTCTTAATCTCATGGCTTTTAGACGGGAGATGAGGCTACATTCTTCAACAGATTTGACAGCATACAGGCAACTGAACAGACAGATCTCTAAATGCATGCGGCGAGACTTACGCAACTTCAATACAGCTCGTATTGAAGAAGCGATCGAGCGAAACCAAGGCTCCAAAGTCTTTGCCAGAGATCTGTCTGCCAGAAAGAGCCAACTGCCAAGGCTGAAGACCGAATGTGGCAGCATCGTTTCCGGGGCACCTGAGATTTTGAGTGAGATTGAGAGGTTCTATGGGCAGCTGTACACGTCATCGTTGGAGCCACACGCAAGTGTGAGTAACGATCCAAGAGCGAGTCTTATTCGACACTATTCCGAAGATATCCCGGACGTCAGTCTGAGCGAGATTAGAATGGCTCTCCAGGACCTTAAAAACGGCAAGGCCCCAGGCGAGGATGGAATTACAGCGGAGCTTCTGAAAGCGGGTGGAAGACCGGTACTTGAAGTCCTTCAGAGGCTCTTTAATTCCGTTCTCCATGGTGGCATTACACCGGAGGCGTGGAGCAGAAGTGCGGTGGTCTTGTTCTTCAAGAAAGGTGACAACGCTCTCTTGAAGAACTACAGACCGATTTCCCTTCTGAGCCGCGTCTACGTGCTGTTTTCGAGAGTCATTACGAATCGTCTCGCGCGCAGACTTGACGACTTCCAGCCTCCCGAACAAGCCGGTTTCCGAAAGGGCTTTAGCACCATAGACCACATACATACCCTACGGCAAATTGTACAGAAGTCCGAAGAGTACAATTTGCCACTATGTCTGGCGTATGTGGACTATGAGAAAGCCTTTGATTCCGTCGAAATTTGGGCGGTACTGCAGTCCCTTCAGCGGTGCCAAGTTGACTGTCGGTATATCGAAGTGCTGAAGTGTTTGTACAGTAGAGCTACGATGGCTATCCGAGTACAGAACCAGAGTACGAAACCTATCCAATTGCAGAGAGGTGTAAGACAGGGTGACGTTATATCCCCGAAACTCTTCACCGCTGCATTGGAAGACGTTTTCAAGCTTCTGGACTGGAAAGGATACGGAATTAACATCAATGGCGAGTACATCACTCACCTTCGATTTGCCGACGATATAGTCCTCATGGCAGAATCGCTGGAGGAACTAAGCACTATGCTCAATGACCTCAATAGTGTCTCCCAACGGATAGGTCTTAAGATGAACATGGACAAAACAAAGATTATGTTTAATGTCCATGTCACACCTATGCCGGTAGTTGTTGGGGGCACTAAGCTCGAAGTTGTTGACGAGTATGTTTACCTGGGACAAATAGTCCGACTAGGTAAGTCCAACTTCGACCGAGAGGTCAATCGACGGATTCAACTCGGCTGGGCAGCGTTCGGGAAGCTACGACACATCTTCTCGTCAGAAATACCTCAAAACCTTAAAACAAAATTGTACAACCAGTGATAAACTTAGGAATGAGGATATCCGCAGTAGAACCAGAGTAACCGACATAGCCCAACGGATTAGTAAGCTGAAGTGGCAATGGGCCGGCCATATAGCTCGAAGAACCGACAACCGATGGGGAAGAAAGGTTCTCGAGTGGCAGCCTCGTACCGGTAGGCGAAGTGTAGGGCGTCCCCCCACAAGATGGAGTGACGACCTGGTAAGACATGCAGGAAGTCGATGGATGCAGGTGGCTCAGGACCGTGCTTTGTGGCATTCTTTGGGGGAGGCCTATGTTCAGTAGTGGACTTGTGAAGGGCTGTAATGATGATGATGATGATGTACAAATAAAATTTCATTTTACAGACGACAAATTTTTTACTGTATTAATAACAGCTATCTTTTGTGCTGTACGCGTTTAAACCGAAAGATGTCGTTTGGTGAGACCATAATGGTTTTTGGGGACTGTAGTCACCGTGGACTGTTTAGTGGATATATCACCAATAACAATGCATCTGAACACACATTTTAATTAAAATTTCTCACGTCTCTCGTTCTTATTTCTGGTAGAAAAGAAAAAAATTAGTCTCAGTCTCCTAACAAAGAGCGAGTTAAATAAGAGGTGCAGAAAATCACAGAAACCAGTTACAAAGCTGATTTCTAACATAATCTGAGTTTGAGTAGTGCAAGCAAACGCCAAACAAATTTTGAATGGAAATTTTATTACTTGCTCATTGATACAAAATGTCGTTTCCATCGTCAGAAAGGGTATTATAACATCAGATTTAAAATCCCTGTCATAAATGTTATCTAGCTTTTGCAAAAAAATTTCAAAGTGTGCTTGAAAATAAATATTTTTAAAAATAAATTTAAATTGATAAAAAAATGCTGATGGATGAAGAACCTGTGTATGTTCGCGCGAGGCCCGTTCCTCTCGCGCTGCGCGCACGGGTCGAACAAGAGCTCATACGTCTCGAGTGAAAGGGCGCTATATAATATTTCGTCGATCATTCCGAGTATGGCACGCCGATAATACCAGTTGTCAAAGAGTGTGGGGGTATACCGATATGTGGGGATTATAAAATAACTCTTAATCCTAAACTATAACGGGACTATTATCCTCTGCCCAGAATCGAAGAATTATTTTTGCTTCACTACTTATAGTGGAGTAGAATTTTCGAAAATCTTTTTTTTATCTTTTTAAAAAACGTTACCCCCACACTAGGATTTTCTCCTGTGTCGTGGAGTTTATAAACATAAATTGCACAAGGGCACACATCCAGACCCGGAAAAATTATTTGTAGGCCATACAAATATTTGTTCCGTGCGGGATTCGAACCCGCGGCCCTCAGCGCAACAACTGATTGCTAAGTCATTGCGCCACGGAACCGTCAAAAAATTGACTTGAAACATTCATATCAACAAGTGTTACTGACCTATCCTTGTCGTCTGCGTGTGTATAACTGCACCACAGGTCTTGGGCCTTGGGGCATACCCCATTACCCGGAATCTCCTTACGGTACATAGCTATGTACTGATGGTGGGAGCCGTTTCAGCATTGTAAGTGTAAGGCAGCGGTCGGGGTTTCGATACCCCGGTCGCTGCAGATTGGTGTCAAAATGGTTTAAGTTGGTCTATCTGTGAAATTGTGGGTTGATACTCGACTCTCTAATCTCTGTAGAGAGGAGTTCTTATGGTAGAATTATTATAATAATTATTATTATAATTTCTTCTTTCTTATTATGGAGCCGAGCATGTAGAGGTACTAAGTTGTTCAGGTGGTCATGTGGCTCGTAGTCAGCGCTGTCGAACAAAACGTGCGCCAGCCTGGCCATAAATTCCTTGATGCTCTTCATTATCCAATTTTTTTTTAAGAATGTTAAGATAACTAATAGAATCAGGTAGTACTTTGTGGAAATCCATTATTATATTAAAGTTTAAAATTTACTTTGCCAGTGCCACTACTCCCACTACCAATTTGTATTATCGTCGGTGGTGTGTCTTTCCTAGTGTAGTGGTGAACATAATTTTATTTTAATGAGTGGATATTATAAGAATTTTAAGTCTTAATTACTGTATTCATGTGATTATTGATCACATGTATGAAATATCTTACGTATAATTTTATTATTTATTTTCGTGAAAACAGTAGGCCTACTTTTTAGGATTTTGGAAAAGTTTCATTTTATTTTATTTTATGGTACATGTTATAATTTTTTGTTTATATTTTATAGAAACCATACTAAAATAATTATTGTTATTAAAATGTGTTGAAAAATTGACAAAAAATCCCTTAGCTACGCTTCATTACTCGCGGGTACGTTACTTTTTCTTCTCGAACTTTTCAACAGCCTTCGAAATTCACTGCGGGATATTTTTCTTGCCTAATCTAATTGCAATTTTAACTTCTTATTTATGCGATGAAGAAAACCGTCGTAAGGAATCATGCGTGTCTAAAAAAAAATTAAAAATATTTTAAAGACATAAACTCCATACGTATTCGGATATTTCCTTGCCCTAAAACCTTTCCAGAAATGGGGAGGTCTGTGCTTAGCTGTCGAACGTATATTATAAAGCTATAATTTGTTTCAATGACGATCGCCCAAGTCTCGACCGTAAGTCAGTAGGGCACAGAGCGTAATGAAATTTTCCCCTTTACATTTGTAAAATATTTTATGGTACAAATCAAGTAAATGATTTATTTTGTATTATCATTTATAAAAAGTAAACAGTAACTCACTATATCCCGACGACGCTCGCCCCCATAATCGTTACTAAGATGAGCGATGAGTTTGTAACGTTATTTTGATGTGTACAAAAAGGAAAATCCTCGAAAAGAACTACATTTTTAAGAAACGAAAGTTGAAAATCAATATCTTTTATTGGTCAAAAATTTTATTAACAATTAGTTCTTCTCTCAAATGTAACTGAAACATCAGCAAAATCACATTATATTATTTTACGCGCGTACTAAAAGCATTTGTAATGTGGGAAATTAAATTGTGTCACAAGTGTGCTTTAGTGCTTTGCTGTTTAATTTTAAATTAAGCCAAGCCAGACAGCTGGTTGTCTACTCAGTACATTCAACACGTTCTCGAATCGTTAATACAATATGCTGACAAATTTACACAGTGAAATTATAATATTTTACGTCATAATATGTTCAATAGCTTAAATTGAAAATATTTAATCATCATCATCATTCATCATTACAGCCCTTCACAAGTCGACTGCTAAACATAGGCCTCCCCCAAAGAATGCCACAAAGCACGGTCCTGAGCCACCTGCATCCATCGACTTCCTGCATAACTTTCCAGGTCGTCACGCCATCTAGTGGAGGGACGCCCTAAACTTCGCCTGCCGGTACGAGGCTGCCATTCGAGAACCTTTCTTCCCCATCGATTGTCGGTTCTTCGAGCTATATGGCCGGCCCATTGCCACTTCAGCTTACTAATCCGTTGCGCTATGTCAGTCACTCTGGTTCTAATGCTGTTATCCTCATTTCTGAGTTTATCACGCAGATAAACTCCGACCATAGCCCTCTCCATAGCTCGCTGAGCGACCTTGAGCTTCCTCATCCGGCCAGCAGTGAAGGACTACGTCTCAGTTCCGTATGTCATCACTGGCAACACGTACTGGGTGTACAGTCTCGTTTTCAAGTTTTGAGGTCTACCTGACAAGAAGATGTGCCGTAAATTCCCGACCGCTGCCCAACCGAGTTGAATCCGTCGATTGACTTCTCGGTCGAAGTTGGACTTACCTTTTTTTTTCGTGGGGAAATCCTCATGGATACTTCCGGCTGCGGGGGCAACCGGAAGGTTATGCCCGACTACTACCGGCTAAAACCCCACGGTACCTCCTCGCACGTGTGCGCGGGGCCGCGGGAATCCAAATTCTTCCGCAGCCCCGCACTAGTGCTGGCCCGGTCCTTCCAAAGCTCGTCTCCTGCACGGGATAGCGAGGTGTTCAGCTACCCTCCTCCACAGCCTTTAATTCCACCTGCGTATCGGACCCCCCGAATCCGATACGCGGAGGCCATGGGGCCAGGAAAATCGAGCGCTTAGTAGTGCCCGCTTTCCCGACCCCAGCGGCTATGGGATCTGGTCTATGGCTCCGCCGCCAACCAAGATTTGGCTGCGGAGGGTAGGGCGAGCGGCGCCTCGCAATACCGACACTCCTCTCCCCCCGCAGCCCCACCACCACCGCATCATTTAACGGTGCGGCCCCGTCTGAGTCGCGGAGGATAGGGCCATGTTTTGTCCATGTTCATCTTAAAACCTATCCGTTGGGAGACACTATTTAGGTCATTGAACATAGTGCCTAAGTCCTCCAGCGATTCTGCCATAAGGACTACATGGTCGGCAAATCGAAAGTGAGTGATGTATTCGCCATTGATGTTGATACCTTATCCTTTCCAGTCCAGAAGCTTGAAAACGTCTTTCAATGCAGCGGTGAAGAGTTTCGGTGATATGACCTCACCCTGTCTTACACCTCTCTGCAATTGGATAGGATTTGTACTCTGGTTCTGTACTCGGATAGCCATCGTAGCCCTTACTGTACAAGCACTACAACACTTCGATATACCGAAAATCAACTTGACACCGCCCAAATTTCGACGGAATAAAAGGCTTTCTCATAGTCCTCATACGCCACACATAGTGGCAAATTGTACTCCTCGGACTTCTGTACAATTACCCGAAGGGTATTTATGTAGTCTATGGTGCTAAAGCCTTTTCGGGAACCGCCTCGTTCGGGAGGCTGGAAGTCATCAAGTCTGCTCGCGAGATGATTTGTAATGACTCTCGAAAACATCACGTAGACGCAACTCAGAAGGGAAATCGGTCAGTAGTTCTTCAAGAGAGCGTTGTCACCTTTCTTGAAGAACAAGACCAACGCACTTCTGCTCCACGCCTCCGGTGTAACACCACCATGGAGGATGGAATTAAAGAGATTTTGAAGGACTTCAAGTACCGGTCTTCCACCCGCTTTCAGAAGCTCCGCTGTAATTCCATCCTCGCCTGGGACCTTGCCGATTTTAAGGTGCTGGAGAGCCATTCTAATCTCGCTCAGACTGACGTCCGGGATATCATCGGAGTAATGTTTGATAAGACTCGCTCTTGGATCGTTACTCGCACTTGCGTGCGGCTCCAACGATGACGTGTACAGCTGCCCATAGAACCTCTCAATCACACTCAAAAACTCAGCTGCCCCGGAAACGATGCTGCCACATTTGGTCTTCAGCTTTGATAGTTGGCTTTTTCTGGCAGACAGATCTCTGGTAAAGACTTTGGAGCCTTGATTCCGCTAGATCGCTTCTTCAATACGAACTGTATTGAAGTTGCGTAAGTCCCGCCGCATGCATTTGGAGATCTGTTTGTTCAGTTGCCTGTATTCTGTTAAATCTGTTGAAGAATGTAGCTTCATCTCCCGTCTAACAGCCATGAGATCAAGAGTGTGATCGGAGAGTTTTTGTGTTCTTCTGTGGCGGGTCTTGCAGAACTTAGCTCCAACCGCATGGACAGTTTCCACAAGCTTGTCATTAATATCGTCCACTTTATTGCAGTCTTCTAGGCACTGAAAAATATTTTGTAACTCGAGCTGAAAGGTTTCGGGACTTTGGATTAGAGCACGAGGGGGGACGGAGCGTTGACTTTATTAGACGAGACCTCTCCAACTTAACGTTTAGGTTCAGTGTGCCTCTAACCATTTGGTGATCGCTGCCGGTTTTCACCCTCGTAATCACTGAGACATCACTGAACAGTTGTCGTCATCACTTCATTAGAAGTCAATGTAATTTTTTGTCGAACCGTCGGGGCTCGACCAGGTCCACTAACGTGTTGGGCCGCTTCTGAAAGAAAGAATTTATCGTAAATAGTC
>JAVANC010000022.1:11060888-11108526 GCA_033319125.1 Parnassius glacialis | reverse complement strand
TATCATTTCACAAAATGCACGAAAATCAATGATGGTTATTATCTAATGCAATTCATGATTATTATCGACTTATAATAATCATTATCATCATCATTACAGCCCTTCACAAGTCCACTGCTGAACATAGGCCTACCCCAAAGAATGCCACAAAGCACGGTCCTGAGCCTCCTGCATCCATCTACTTTCCAGGTCGTCACTTCATCTAGTGGGGGGGACGCCCTACACTTCGCCTGCCGGTACGAGGCTGCCACTCGAGAACCTTTCTTCCCCAACGGTTGTCGGTTCTTCGAGTTATATGGCCGGCCCATTACCACTTCAGCTTACTAATCCGTTAGGCTATGTCGGTCACTCTGGTTCTACTGCGGATATCCTCATTTCTGAGTTTATCACGCAGAGAAACTCAGAGCATAGCCTCTCCATAGCTTTCTGAGCGATCTTGAGCTTCCTCATTCGGCCAGCAGTGAAGGAACACGTCTCAGTTCCGTATGTCATCACTGGCAACATGCACTGGGTGTACAGTCTCGTTTTCAAGTTTTGAGGTATACCTGAAGAGAAGATGTGCCGTAATTTCCCGAACGCTGCCCAACCGAGTTGAATCCGTCGATTGAACTCCCGGTAGAAGTTGGACTTACCTAGTCGGACTATTTATCCCAGGTAAACATACTGGTTAACAACTTCGAGCTTAGTGTTCCCTACAACTACCGGCATAGGTGTGACATGGACATTAAACATTATCTTTGTTTTGTCCATGTTCATCTTAAGACCTATCCGTTGGGAAACACTATTGAGGTCATTGAGCATAGTGTAGGTAGTAGCATACATACCCTTCGGCAAATTGTACAGAAGTCCAAGGGAGTACAATTTGCCACTATGTTTGGCGTATGTAAACTATGATTCCGTCGAAATTCGGGCGGTGCTGCAGTCCCTTCAGCGGTGCCAAGTTGACTGTCGGTATATCGAAGTGCTAAAGTGTTTGTACACTAGAGCTACGATGGCTATCCGAGTACAGAATCAGAGTATGAAACCTATCCAACTGCAGAGAGGTGAAAGACAGGGTGAAGTTATATCCCCGAAACTCTTCACCGCTGCATTGGAAGAAGTTTTCAAGCTGCTGGACTGGAAAGGATTCGGTATCAACATCAATGGCGAGTACATCACTCACCTTCGATTTGGCGACGATATAGTCCTTATAGTAGAATCGCTGGAGGACCTAAGCACTATGCTCAATGACCTCAATAGTGTTTCCCAACAGATAGGTCTTAAGATGAACATGGACAAAACAAAAATCATGTTTAACGTCCATGTCACACCTATACCAGTAGTTGTTGGGAGCACTAAGCTCGAAGTTGTGAACAAGTATGTTTACCTAGGACAAATAGCCCGACTAGGTAAGTCCAACTTCGACCGATAGGTCAATCGACGGATTCAACTCGGCCGGGCAGCGTTCGGGAAACTACGACATGTCTTCTCGTTAAACATACCTCAAAACCTTAAAACGAAATTGTACAATCAGAGCATGTTGCCAGTGATGACTTACGGATCTGAGGAGAGTTCCTTCACTTCTGGTCGTATGAGGAAGCTCAAGGTCGCTCAGCGAGCTATGGAGAGAGCTACGCTCGGGTTGCCTCTGCGTGATAAACTTAGAAATGAGGATATCCGCAGTAGAACCAGAGTAACCGACATAGCCCAACGGATAAGTAAGCCGAAGTGGCAGTGGGCCGGCCATATAGATCGAAGAACCGACAACCGATGGGGAAGAAAGGTTCTCGAGTGGCAGCCTCGTACCGGTAGGCGAAGTTTAGGGTGACCCCCACTAGATGGAGTGACGACCTTGTGAGACATACAGGTAGTCGATGGATGCAGGTGGCTCAGGACCGTGCTTTGTGGCATTCCCTGGAGGAGGCCTATGTTCAGCAGTGGACTTGTGAAGGGCTGTAATGATGAATTATAATAGGGACTAAGTTGCTAACGCTTTTATGCATATAAAGCATGTATTATTCTTTGAATCACGGTGTTCTTCGAATCTTGTCTTCCAACCAATAGATTTGGATGTATTGTTAAGGGTAATGTCCGAAGAACTTGTAAACCTAGGTTTACCCGTTCGTTTTGATTTAAGATCGAATAGTAATCAAAATAACTATGACTTATGTGAAATTTGTATGAAATATAAAATAAAATATCAAGTAATGTCAGCTACAGCAGGAATAAGCATATATAAATTACATCATTATTAGAATTTTACCTACCTAACGATACCGGGTAAACCTAGATTAACCCGTTCATCGACCATTATTCGTAACATATACATTGATTAGTATTCATAAGTTTTCTTTACATTTCATTGATTTTCAATACTATACCTATTTTTTTCTTAATAACAGAAAAAGTAACAGTATAACAATAAATTTGAGCTAATATAGAAAATCATCTGTTTGTTTATATTTTAAAAGAGACGTGAACTTGTTTTGCTCCCTTACGGGGGTTTATTTTTTATATTTATTTAATGAATAGAAAAACACAATATAATCATAAAAACATCACAAAAACCCTTACGGGTTTGTCTATGTGTTGAGACACTTTTGAGCAATCTGTTGACATTAGTTTACACATTACTTAATAGGAACATCAAAAATATTAGCAGTTATGGTTACATTGTTTACACAGAAGCGGACAATAATATATTGTACGTGGTAGAGCCATGCAGCAGCTATATTAGTAGTATAGTTGTAGCACGAATGGGTCGGCTCGACCGGGGGAAGGACCACGCTTTCACAGAATACCAGCGTCAAATAGCAGCTTAACACTTCTGTGTTTCGTATGATGAGTGTAGAGAACCGTAGACCCTTTTTACGGGAAACGAGGCATTCCATCTTAGTCCTCACGGGTAGCAACGCATTTGCATTTTGATTCGCAAACGAGGCTAAATGTAGATGTCTATGGGCCACAGCTGCCACGTAGCATCGGGTGGACTGTGTGCTCGTTTGTTAGATAGCGGCTCGGCGCAAGTGGCCGGCCGGCTGTTGCTACTTGAGTGCGTTATATACACAATGTTTGCAATTATCGATATGTTATTCGTTAGGTTTGATTTGATTAAAATTAGACTACTTTTTATGAAAGTAAAGAATACTAGTTTTGTTTTAATTTATGTTTACAATTTTTATTCCTTGTTTCTAATTGAGTTTTAGTAGGTATGTCATTAATGAGAGTTGGTATTAAATACGCATTTGTTCGTTTTCAGTAATAGTGTCCGACTCTTGGTATTTCTAGTTTTGATTAAACTACTTTCGTGTCGTTATTTTATGATTGACTTTTATTTGTATTTCTTTTATAGTAAATTGTTCAATTAATAGCCCACATTTTTATTTTTATATGAACAGGTAAGATTTTACTATATATAAATAAAGGCCAATACATCGACCATCGTAACAGATTGATTTTTTTATTTTATTAGGTAATATAATTTTTAAAACCGAAGTTGAAAACTGTATATTTTGTCCAAATAAGTTTTAAATGTCCTACCATAGCTAGTGATCCCATATGAAATGATTGACTCTGCGAGTGCATTATATAGATTTAGTAATATTTTAAATGGTACTTTGTATTTCAAGATAGCAAATTTAGCTAACATTGCTCTCAGTTTTTTCACAAATTGTGTCAATATGATAACCCCAGTTAAGCCTATCATCGACTACTAATTCCTAAGTATTTGTAACGAGGAACCTGCTCTAACAATTCACATTTTCAACCGGTCCTATTTGTAGCAAAACATTCAAGCACAGGTGACTATGCGCGATTACTTCGATTTTCTTATCAAAAATTGAGTAGGTAGTTAGAGCGGACATGAATAATTTTAGTTTTAATTTTACTAGCATTGAATACTAAACCAACATCATGAGACCATTTACATAAGTTAGTGAAATCAATTTGTAGACAGTGTTCAGCCTTAGCTAAATCTTTACTAGCTGCTACAAGACTTGTATCGTCAGCGTATTGGTATATAAAACAGTGTTTTATTATGTTTTCCATATCATTGACGTACGCTAAATAATACAAGGGTTCGAGAACAGAGCCTTGTGCTGTTCCAGTATTTACCAGTATTTTGTAACTGAAGTTATTGCCAATTTTACCTGATATTTTCTACCGTTGAGATAATCTTGGCACTATTGTAATAATAGCCTTCGGACACCTGTTGTGACATGTCAAGCTTTTTATAAGAATATCACGCTCTAAGCTATGCGTAAAATACTCAGACTGGCGACGGAGAGCATCGTCAAAGATGCGAGACGTCTGGTACTAGAATCGTAAAAACGCCTACCGAGCGTGTCAATTAAGCCAAATTAAGAGAATATTTTGGGAGCCTCATGAACTCCCTCTGTCATTTTTCATAATGCCATCTTACGAAACTTACGGAATGTGGTGGGGTGATGGATTTTCTCTTACAGAGCTACCACGTGATAGTTTTGTTTGTTTTCATAAAGTGTCATTAAATTCGCTACTAAAATAACATAACAGCGGCTCAATTTCAATCTACCGTTATTTTACCGGTCGGAGAACTTTCCCTTGAAACGTTTATTGATTTACAAAAAAAATATATTTGATGAATGAGAAATTAATTTCGTAAGTCAAAAATATAAATATAAATATAAATAGAACTGATTAAGAATTAGATCACCAGTTTAGACGTTAATGAAATGCGTTAATTAATTATAAATTAAGTCAATATAACAAAATCATCTTTAAATAGTTTGTGTAAAATGTCTTTGCTTTTTTGAAATGGCATCTTAAGTGTGGAAAAAATAGCTTGGGAGGGATAATTCTCTTATTCTTTTCAACGTCTCTCTTAGTCAATTATCATAAAAAGGCAACGCCTAGGAAGCTTTCACAGATCACCTCTATTGTTAAACTTTATGTATATCTACTTTTTCAGTAATAAGTAAACTGAATTTTATATTCAAAATGACACTTGGGCACTTTGTTTTCATTTTAATTAAAATTAAAGGACAAAATGTTTCAGATGACTTTGATACCCAAAAAGTAAATAGCAATTTAAAAAAACTAAAACCACACGCTTTTGTAGATAACCTAACTAAAAAGTAGAAAATAATTTTCTATAAGTTTAAATATGAAAATATTTACTAACATAAAAATCTATTTATTGTAAAAAAAAGCGTGTTGTGCTTGATTGTTGTAAATATTTTTGTGAATATTTGTTAAATTTCCGTCATAATAAAAATATCGGAAAAAGTACCCAACGCTTTTTTACAATAAAACGAATTTTTATGTTAATCACTATTTTCTGATCATGAGATTTTAAACTTATTGAAAAAATTTTCTACTTTTTAGTTCGATTATCTACAAAAGCGTGTGGTTTGGTTTTTTAAACTGTTATTTATTTTTTATTTTTTAGTGCGGCTAAGTACAAAAGCGCGTTTTTTATTAGACTGTAATTTAAGTTTTTATTTTATAACACTTATTTAATTAAAAAAAAACAATAATTAAGTGCCCTAGTTAATCCAACTAGTAGTAATATGCTTTTCTTGATGATTAAGTTATGTATGTCGCAGAACAGTTGGATGATAAGCCGTATTTACTTTTTGCTGGATCGTATAACTTTCGATGGTCAGTCCTGTGGCTAGCCGGGTTCAACGGGTAACAGACAGTTAGGGTTTGAGTCCGGAGAAGGAGCCTGCGAAGCGGCTATCATATCCTAGGAAAGCTACAGGCACGTAAATTACTCTTTCCTATTGTGATATAGGAAATATGTCAATGAAAAGAGGCGTGTTGATGCTTCTATAACTTTAACTATGCTGACTCATATTCTACTTTAACACTAATATATATTATCGTGCGGGCTATACTACACTTTCACTAATAGGCAGTGACATGAAACAACGATTATCAGAATCAAATGTTTCTTTTTAAAGTAATATAGGATCAATCAGTTGTTGAAATGTCCAGTTTTCTTTTTCAATCTACATTATTATTTAACAAAATACACGAAACTCCCAAGTTGATTCTTCAAGTAGTTGTAGGATTTTCTTGATGATTGTCGTGAAAATCTCAGTATAGTTGTATGATAAACCGTATTTACTTTATGCTGATCGTATAACAGTAGTGGCCACGGCAGATCTTTTAAATGTTGTAACGGGTAAAAAATTAAGGTAGTCTTGTTTCAAAGATCAAATAGTACATGTCTCAATACACTGCTAAGAACAATACTTATTACACGGCGGCCAGTCTCAACGGAGACTAGCCATCTGCGCAGGACAGGATTATAGTGCCCAAGTGTATGCGCAAGCACAGGTGCACTCTCTATTCCCTCACTCTCATAACCCGGTGGGACGGTAAACCGACACGACCGGAGAGAGATCAGGTACAGGACCAACGGCTTTAGTGCTTTCCGAGGCACGGGGTGAAACACCGCCAACTTCCTGTCCTCCGGGCAGCTACTGAGAATTTCTTGATGGAAAAACTTTAAAAAATGATTTTTTGGCTCGACTCAGGATTCGAACCCGGGACCTCATGATCAGCAGTCGCACTATTGCAACCACTAGACCAACGAGGCAGCCAAAAAAGAATATAGTTATATGATATACAAAACTCCTTGACTACCCTACAAGTAGACATGCTTGTCTTAAAGATCGAACAATGCATGTATCAATGCACGGCTAAGAATAATAGTTATATGGCGTACAAAACTCACTGACTACTCCTACGAGTAAACATATGCTTATCGCATAGGTCGAACCATGCATGTCTCTAAGCGTGATTCAATATTTTATTTATCTTATTTTTTATTACATCAATTCACAGTTAAAGTGAAGAATTTTTAGTTTTTAGCTACAATCGGATAGATTCGATATAACTTGTTGGAGAACTACATATACTGTACACAATATTTTATTTTATTCAAGTATGTAACTTATGTGGGAGATAGGAAATTTGTGCGCCTGCTGCTTCTTGGATGTAGTAGCCGTTTCTGAGACTCTCTCCGGAAAGTTCTATTCTATACTTGTACTTGGCATAAAGACACTACCGCGTATCGGGATGGAAAATCGCTAATCCTGACGTTCCTGGCAGGGATGATGGTACAAATATTTCAATTATTGCATTGTCATCGGTCCTTGATAAGTGTGCGAAGTTTCAACGTTTTTGAAAAAAATCCGTTATATAGATACCAAGCATAAAAGCGTGTTAAAAGTTAAACTTGTTCTTAAATGTTCAAAAAAGCAATATCCAGTGCTTACGTTATCCTAAAATTCAAGGGACGGGTGAACTATTTTTACACATAATTAAGTTTAATCGGCATCCTCAAGGCTGGAGTCCTACTTGAACTTGTCCGGTTTTTTCATTATGACTAAATTTTTAAAGACTTGAATTTATAGCCAATACCAATAATACAAATTTTAAATTACCAAACGGTTAACGACAAAAACCAACTACAACTACGATGCCAACCAAGGTTACACCTGCTGGTCTGCGAAATATCGCTATATATTTTGATGAATCTCAATCAGGTAAGGTTGGAATTTAGAAAATTGAAATATTTGCTTACTGTTTATTATAACTATCTACAACGCACATAAGTTAGAATCACACGCACACACACACACACACGTACACGTACACGTACACGTACACGTACACGTACACGTACACGTACACGTACACGTACACGTACACGTACACGTACACGTACACGTACACGCACACGCACACGCACACGCACACGCACACGCACACGCACACGCACACGCACACGCACACGCACACGCACACGCACACGCACACGCACACGCACACGCACACGCACACGGGTATTCGTACGCACACACGCACGCACGCAAGCACGCACGCACGCAAATACGCACGCACGCACGAGCGCAAGCACACACGCAAGCAAGCACGCACGAACGCAGGCGCCCACTTACGCACGCACGCACGCAAGTACGCACCACGCACGAGGCACCTGCATCCATCGACTTCCTGCATGTCTTTCAGGTGGTCACTCCATTCAGTGGGGGGTCAGCCTATACTTCGCCTACCTGTACGAGGCTGCCTCACTCGAGAACCTTTTTTACCCATCGGTTGTTCCCCACTTCAGCTTACTAATCAGTTGGGCTATGTCGCTTTCATTGGTCTACTGCAGATATCTTCATTTCTAAGTTTATCACGTAGAGAAACCCCGAAGATAGCCCTCCTCATAGCTTATATTATTGAATTAAAATATTCAATTGTTAACTGAAATTGTCAACTCGTCTACCACGCTTAATGATGATTAGGGCAAACTCTCTCAAAACGAAAGAGGACTATGTACAGCAGACGTTTGCGTGATGTTTTTAAGGGTAGATTTAAATAAAATCATGTTATTTGGCCTATAATATAACACTACTGCCATGTTAACTTTTCCGTTCTCACGTTGATTCCCGTTATTTAGTTGCAGCTCAAAGGGACGGAGACGCAACATCGCTCCTGTGTATCCAATTTTCCTTCCGGGAATAAGATTTATTTGTAGTGAAAGAAAGAATACAGCATACAGTGTTTGTTTATAAATTTATTTATATTTTATTTAAATAAACCCTCAGAGAAAGCCCTTATACTATACTTATACTATACTATATTCGTTTTCATTCTCTCGAAATTCAATTTTCTGAATATTCAATGCTACCACGTGTGAACTGCACACATGTATTTTAAACTAAGAACTTCCATTTGTGTGTGAAAATTCCGAAATTTCGGTTTGAAAGTTAGTAGTTAGAAATGGCAGTCCTAATCATAAACCAATGGAGGTTTTTTAGAACCGTTACGACATAACATGGTTATCCGTCATATTCGTAACAGCTGCAAGGCTCGTTAACATAATGAAGGGCACAGAGCAAAAACCATCAAGTCAACTTTAAAAAATCAGCTTTGATCAAAAATTATTTGTTAATTTATTTTAATGCAGGTTTATGAATATAAACGTAGTCAATCAACCTTTTAAATATGTTCACTTTAATCTATTTAATATAATTATTTCGGTCTTATTGACTCCATTGCAGATTATGAATTGTCAGCTTTTCTCCAATAAAACCACGACACCTTACTTAGTTAACTGTTTAATCACTATATTCGTTGCTTAATTACACTCTCAAACTGTATACGAGCGTTTTTAACACACTATACTTTACTTCATACAAAGAAGACTATATTTTAATTTCACTCTGCTCACAATCGTTCGAATCACTTAATTTCACAACAGACTTAACTATTATAACCTTCTCAGTACCACTGTACGTATTAACTGCCCGGAAGTGTAGGCGCTAGGAATTTAAGTCTCTTTTTTTGCAATCCACTAAATTTGTCCATGACTTTATATAAAAAGAAAAAACCTAAATACCTCTCTCTATCCCTCCGAGGGTCCCTTTCCTTATCCTGATCTCTACCTCCTCTCATAAGGAACATGTTTGTAGGCACTTCGGGTATTTCTCTAGGGTCAATCTTTGATGTCATTACAAGAGGATGGGATGGGGCTTCTTCAGCCTCTTCCTCGTCTGCTGATGGACCCGAGTGATGTCTGTAATTAAAAATTGCTAATGACCTACCTGATTGTAAATTAGAGCTAGTTGAGTGGAACTAGCTCATTGTTAGAATCGTCTATAGTGCAGAGATTTTTTATAGAATAAGGGTAACAAGCATGCCCACAGTCCACCTGTTGGTAAGTGGATGCTGTGGCCCATAGACATCTACATTTATCCTTGATTAAGAATCAAAATGTAGATGCGATGTCACCCCTGAGGAATAAGATGGAATGCCTGGTTTTCAGTAAAAAGGGTCTCCGCTTCTCTACACTCTTTATATGAAGCACAGCAGAATTAAGCTGCTATTTTAAGCTGGTATTCTAAAACTTAGAAACCCTAATTGAAATCTATCCGGTAGTTTTTCTGTAATGCGTGCACAACTGCAAACTTCTATCAGTTTATTTATATAGATGAGACGAGGTGCATGTACAGTTTATGTTATAAACTATTCATTCAGGAACTTAGGATGACTAAAAATCAAAAAAAAAAACTTTAAACCATTCATAAATAGTTGAATTGGTATTTTGTTTTAAAAAAGGAATTTTCATGCACTTCCATTTACTTCAAAATGGCTCCTAAAAGAAAACAAAGTGTTTTTAAATATGGAAACCCATTTTTCAGGCGATACTTAACTAATTAATTTTAACATTTTTAATATGGTTCTCAGCCGTACGCAGTCCCCCATTGACCCCGAGTGAGGAAATTTTGCTATGATTAAATTACTTACTTACTTACTTATCTTCACGCACAATCCCTGACGGGGTAGCCAGAGAGAACAGATCGCCAAGTGTCACGATCCTTACATACCTCTTTCGCTTTTTTCAGATTCATTATCTTCTTCATACATGCACGTCTAGGTATCCGAGTACTCTTGACCCTCCCCTCTTCGAGCAGTTTGCTCACATGGTCTTCGAAAGTTAGTCTCGGTCTACCTCGACACCTTTTAATATTAACTTTCGCGCTATATATTTTCTTCACCATTCGGTCTTCACTCATTCTCTCAACGTGCTCAAACCATCGAAGCACGCCGTTATCAATTTTTGTGATAAGGTCATCTTTCAAACCTGCCATATTGCGAATCTCTTCGTTTCGCTTTCGGTCGGCCATGGTGACGCCGCACATTTTACGAAGAGATCGCATCTCCACTGCATTCAACTTGCTTTTATGCTTCTTCTGGCATACCCAGGTTTCGCTGCCATATAACAAAGTCGGTACCAACACTGCGTTATGTATTGCAAGGCGTGCACTCTTCACTACGCCTTGCCTTTTGACTAACGCAGTCAGGGCACCATTGACTTTGTTCCCGGCAGCGACACGCCTGTCCACATCTAAATCACATCTTCCATCCCGGCTAAAAGCACTCCCCAAGTATACAATTTTATTTACCTGTTCTAGACATTCCTGATTTACCCATATTTCACACTTCGTTCTCTCTTCGTCCCTTTCAATTACTAAAACCTTAGTTTTATTAGCATTCAAACGGAGACCTTTAATTTCACATTCCTCTTTCATACACGTGACTAATGCCTGCAGTTCTGCCTCTGATGGTGCAATAAGCACTGCATCATCAGCATACAGCAGACAATTTACTTTAATGTCACCCAATTTCACACCCAAACAGCTATATTTCAGCTTCTGTAAACAGCTGTCGAGATACAGTTTGAACAGCCAGGAAGACATGACACAACCCTGTTTTACGCCCGTTTGGATGCTAAACATGGGTGACAGGTCATGCCCTACCCGCACACAGGCTTTACAGTCACAGTAAAGTGACTGCACAGCCCTTAGCAATCGACCATCCACACCATACCCCGGCAACAGTTCCCACATTTTCTTCCTTACAACCTTATCAAATGCTTTCTCAAGATCCACAAAAGCACAGAAAATCCTTTGGTTAGCAGCCAGAAGCTTTTCCGTGATCATGCGGAGAGAAAACATTTGATCCGTGCATCCTCTTCCAGATCTAAATCCGCATTGTGCCTCCCATAGAAATCTTTCCGATTTCTCTTGCATCCTACGTGTCAAAACCTTCGAGTAAACTTTACTTGCTAAACTGGTCAAGCTGATCGCCCGATAGCACCCGCAGTCAAAATGTGAACCTTTACCTTTATATAAAGGCACAATGACTGCGGATCGCCAATCATCCGGGACATCCCCCGTCCGCCAGCACAAATTGCACACCAGATGAAAGCTGTCCCAGACGCGAGGCCCACCATACTTGACCATTTCAGCAGTAACTCTGTCTAGTCCCGCAGCCTTACCACATTTCAAACTTCGAATCGCACGTTCAATCTCTTTCATACTGATGACCTCAGTGTCATAGAGGTCCGGGTCTGGCGTACCAGTCTCGGCGTCATCCCCGGATCCCTCACTAAGATCATCACACGCATACATTTCTCCATAAAATTCGCTCCATCGCTGCATGACGTCCGATTTGTCTGAGAGGACGTCATTAGTTCTCGAAAGCACTTTGTTCATTTTTAAGGCCGTCGCACCACTTCGGGTCCTTCCAACCTCTTTCCAGAAGAGTTTGGAGTTCTCCTTAAAGTTGTGCGACAACCTTTCGTCCGCTTCCATTCTACACCTTTCACGCACTTCCTCAATCAATGCTTTCGTGTGAACTTTTTGCAGCTTATATCTTTCTTTCATCTTCTCTCTCATATCCTTATCATTACTAGAGGCCAAGTAGTCTAACCATGCTTTCTTCTTGTTCTTTACAGCTTCTTTCACTTCATCATTCCACCATGCATCTCTTCTTTTACTACTGCCTCTTTTAATCGTTCCACACACTTCTTCCGCTGCACTTACCATTCCATCCCTAAGGTTCTGCCATGTTCTTTCAACGCATTCTTTTCTGCCATCGATGTTGTCAAGCTTTTCGGCTACCCTCGCATGATATTTGTCCCTAGTATCCGCTTCCTGAAGCTTCCAGCTTCGGATGCGACACTGTGGTTCTGTTACTGCCGTCCGGTAGCGCCAACCCGTGAACAGATCCCTAAATCTAGTAATCACTAGGTAGTGATCCGTTCCCAGGTCAGCACACCTGAACACTCGCGTATCCATCACTTGTTTTAACAGTCGGTCATCCACCAGGAACAAATCGATCATACTTCTCTCATTCTTTCTTTCTCTAGTATACATATGGATTTTCTTGTGATTAAACATAGTGTTTGTCACAAGAAGTCCCTTTTCATTGCATTCCGCCAGTATAAGCTTGCCAGCATCATTAACCCTTTTATCCCCAAACTTTCCAAGCACCGACTCGTACCCTGGTCGAGCGGTACCAACCCATCCATTCAAATCACCACATACAACAATTCTTTCGTTTCCCCTAGCCAAATCTAGAACTTCTCTTACATTCTCCCAAAACTCCTCCAGTTCAGCCCTGGACGACGAAGCTACCGGCGCATAAACAGCCAAAAGGAATAACTTCGTCAGTCCCAATTTAAAGCGAACCCAGAGAAGTCTTGAGTTCACAACCTTATATTCAGTCATAACATCGACCAACCGAGACGACACCAGCACCCCCACTCCCGGGCGGGCGCTCTCGCTCTTCGGGACTCCGGACCATAAAGCTAACGCCCCGCCAGGGAGCTCTTCAGTACCACTGCCCTTCCGTTTGGTCTCCGACATACACACGACATCTAATTCTCTTTCTTTCATTATTTCGATCAACTCATTCGTCTTATCTCTCATGCCTCCTCTAACATTCCACGTGCCAACTCTGCACTCTGTCCTCCACCTTCCACTGTAGAAGCGTGCTCGTCGCGACCCCTGCCAGCCCTTTTCAGGGCTGCAATTCTACTTAGCTACGCACCCATGCCAACGAGGGTTAGGGCGTCCCCCCAAGGCGACGCACACCAGCTCGTCCCCGTTGGTGTGGAATGCAGCGCGCAAAGCGGCGATGGGGACCGCCACCCGTTATGCACAGCCCGACACGACGGAAGGTCCTCAAGTAAGAAAACAGTTTTTCGGGTTCATCGAACATGCATGCACTTGCACCAATGCGTACAAATTTATCATCAATACCGTGTATGATGCATCCAACAGCCTTTCTACGGTAATTTCACATTTATTTAATAAGGCAATTTTGTCATAATAATATTCATTAAGGGACTGACCGAATCTGCAACGTATCTTTAACATTGTCGTAAGTAAATCTCCATAATTCTCGTTGGAAAGAAACTTAGCTCTCAGCTTACTGACCCATTCATCCCATGTAAATAGTAAGGAAGGCAGCCCCTGATACCACCTCTTAGCAAGGCCTGTTAACTTGGGTAACGCAAAATGACATATTTGCCTATCATCCATGAGTATATTTTAGCACATTCGTTCACTTTATGAATCCACCAATCGATGCTTTGGCTATCAACAGAAGGATCAAATTCTGGTTTAACATTAAGATTTGCCGTTATATTATTAGACAACATCTGTCCTCCAGTAGGAGCAATAGGATTAACATTTGAGCTGCTTGTTAAACTTGAAGTAACTTGGGGTTTCATAACATATGGTGGGGGCTGAGGGTTCACAGTTGTGACATTATGAGACATCATTTAAGTTAATTCGTATCTGTGGTGATACTGCTCGAACCCTGGGCAACGACAGAGTTGTTATCGAAACGCTCCTATTACGATTTCTAACGTCTGATCTGAGAACGTGACGTACGTGGAGACCTCATAATATCAGTTATTATTAATATCAGTTATATTATCGACAAAACGCCCAAAAATTCATTGTTAACATATAAGTGTATTTCTACTCTTGTGTTTTATCTAATGGTAACGAATTAAAGAAAGAGAAATATTTATAATTACACGTTTAAATAATAAAATTAAAAGCTATCATACAGAGATATTGCAATTTTACTCTATAAGTTTTATGGTAATAAACAAGTTGATTAAAAATATAAAATTTATCTTATTTCAATTGAATTGTTTCAATGAAGCCTAATTGTTTATTTAACTTAGGAAGTCAAATGATATTCACTGTATTATATTAAGTCAAATTGTATACACTGTGGGTGGCGGCCCAAAGATTTTTTTGGTTGCCACTTTTGAGATTAACACAGTCAGACACAGGATGTATCCAAATACGAATTTATCACGAACCGCTAGAGAAGAATAAAAATCACTGACCTTGGTTCATAGTGAACTCACTTTAGCAGTCTTTTCCGCATATACTCCAGATCGACTTTGAGACAGGGTGTCTCGCGATTACGTGTGGGTTGTGTTCATCCCACTACTGAATTTGTCAGCATTTCTCCAATAAAATCACGACACCTTACTTAGTTAACTGTTTAATCACTATATTTTTTGTTTAATTACACTCTCAAACTGTATACGAGCGTTATTAACACACTATACTTTACTTTTACAAAGAAGACTATATTTTAATTTCCCTTTGCTCACAATCTTTCGAATCACTTAATTTCAAACAGACTTAACTATTATAACCTTCTCAGTACCACTGTACGTATTCAACTGCCCGGGCGTGTCAAGTGTAGGCGCTTTTATATTATGACTCGATTTTAGAATTAATGCAAGGTAGTTTGAAATGGATTCATATTGGTATTAATGTGAAGATTTCTATGTAACATTGCATAATGATTATTTATCTAACAGAGTCTTCCCAAGAATGGGAAAAAATATGCATGTCTTTTGTAATATACGGAGAAATTATAACTTCCTTGTTCCTTCCTTATGAAGAAACAGGAAATAAGTATATGATAAGGAAATACAGAAATGTAAACTTCTTAAGTGCAGTTCCGATAGCCCCGCTGCCGTTATACTACTCCCGAGAAGTTTTTATTTAGAGCGTATTAGGGCTGTAGCACAAATGTTTCCGCTCGACAGGAAAAGGCCTATATTCGCAAAGAATACGAGCGAGATATGACCATATAATGGCGCTGTTATTTGTATGGGGGGTGACAAGAAGAGAAAAACTTTTTATCAATTTAGTCCTCAAGAGTAAACGCATATGTATTTTGATGTCTGTACGTGTATTTCATTTAATTAACATTACTAAAATAAGGTGAAGTATCTATTGTTGTTTATAACTAAATTTTGTTTTTAATTTTGTGTTTTGGTTTTATTATATTTAATATATTTCAGCGTTTTTATTATTCATTATCACCCTCAATACAGCCCTACACAAGTCCACTGTTGAATATAGCCATTTCCCAAGGAATGCCACAAGGCAAGGTCCTGAGCCTATATCGACTACATGCATATCTTACCAGGTTTTATTATTGTTGTAATAAAATTAAGTAAGTTGATCTTGAATACGCTTATGAAAAAATTGTATTTACCATCAAAAGTGCGTTATATTATAGACTGCAAAATAAACCATATTATTCAGTAAATTTTATATGGAAGTACCTAAAGCATTTAATTTGAGACATATTTACCGGTCTCTCGTTTCTTTCAGTAAAGTTAATTAGATTTTTTTTGCCTTTAATAAATTTCCAGCGTTCGCTTACTAAATACTTTTAAACAGAATTAATTTGCTTTCATTTCCTCATTTTATTATTATACTTATTATCTTTCACATATAGTTACATTATACAAGCAGCTACCATAAACAAGCAGTTTCAGCAGCTCCTTTTTAAGTTATTTTTCCCTTCTTGAAATATAAACAAATTTTCATAACACGATAATATTTAATATTTATTGTAATATTAAAAAAGTTCATAATAAAATAAATACAATAATCCTTTACGTTACGTTCTTATGTGGTTCAGCTACACAGTAGCCGTATTATAGCTACGGCACTAATAGATAGGCTTGACCAGGGAAGTACCTCGAACTCACACAATACTACCATAAAATAACAATATGGCGAGTGACTGAAAACCCTTTTTCTGGTGATGAGGCATTTCATATGAGACCATAGACGATAGCTATAGGTATCTATTGCCCATATTATCCATACCCTTTGTATGCATATAATTAGTCATCCATATTTGCATGAAAGATTAAACATTTTCACAGTTTGTTTGTTTATTTTTAGAAATAGAAATAGAAATGTATTTATTTAACCAAAAAACATTACATAATTAAGCAATACACTGGTTTCTGTACTAAGCTCTAGGCTTGTATCGCAGGAACCAAGAACATTGACTGACACCGTTTACACCGATAAATACATAGAACTCCGATTAAATTAAAATAAAGCAAAAAAAAAACAACATTTTTTGTATAAATTAATGCATGAAAGAAAGAAAATAAATAGTTAATTTTATCTAGGAGTGCTTGCGTGCGTGCGTGTGTGTGTGCGTGTGTGTGTGTGTGTTTGTGTGTGAAGGGCGGGGTTTGTGCTTGCGCGTGTGTGTGAGTGAGTGTAAGTCTACGCGTATGTATAGAGTGAACTATGAAAGGAAAGTAAGTTTTCCGTTTCCTGATAAGAGCATGTAGCAAACAGGTTGTTATTTTGTGTTTGACTTTACTTGTGGACAAAGACCTCAAATCTGGGAAGAGACAGTAGAATTTGTTGTAAATGATAGGCAGAAGAAATGGTGAGTGGCGTTTGATAAAGCTACTGTGTGAATTGGGAATCGGTACTCGAAGATCCGACGTAGGCACAGCTAAGATAATCCGGGGAATTTATTATTTTTCTGTGGGTTAGTATTACTGCCTTTAAAATGTAGATTTGGCGAACCCGTAGCACCTTACATTCCTTGTACAGTTCGTCAGTAGGAAATCTAAAGTCTTTTGACAGCATTACTTTTAGTATTGCTCGCTGGGCCCTCTCGACTTTAAGCATTTTTGTTTTGATAGCTCCACCCCAAGCCAGCGAGCAGTAGTATAGTAGGGATTGGGTTAGTGCTTTGTAAACCATTTTTATTGTTTCTTTAGTAGCACAGCGTCGCAAAGCTTTCATTATGTAAATGGTTTTCCTAACACTACCGACAAGCGGCTTAGATGGTTTTAAATGATAGCTTATCATCAATGATCACTCCTAAATACCTGATGTACCTGTGTTTATGATTATATTACATCCGCAAGAGGGTACTTCAGATTCGCAAGTGTGAATTACTAAGTTTACCAGCGAAAATGGTTTTGATGCGAAAGTTTCGTGAAAGGCTATGAACTTAGTTTTTTTATAGTTTAGAGTTAGTAAATTGGAACTCAACCATTTATTCAACACTACAATGCCTTTTTGAGCCGTCTCACGTACGCTGTCTCAAGTTAAATCATTAATATGATGGCTGTACCATCCGCATAGCATATGACGTCTGCTCTTTGTATGGGTAATTCTAGGACGTCATTAATAAATACGTATATATACATATACATATATATATATATATATATATATATATATATATATATATATATATATATATATAAATTATATATAAACTATTCATTTATATATAAATTAGAAAAACGTAATATTACTAAAGTATTTTACATGATGTAAACAAAAGAAAATAATTTCAATAAGTGGAACATCGTTAATAAAGAAGAGCATTTTTGAGCCACTATCATTTAAAAAAACTTTATAAATTAAAATTTTAGCTTTTTTAGGGAGGTAGGCGCTAGGAGCTTAATTTATAATTCACTCCGGACCTTATACAGTGTAAACATAAAATTTATTTCTAACTTGATCACAACGTCATCTATCGGGTCTAGATTTTGTAATTTTATTTTTGGCACAGTACCAAATATCGACGTGGAAAAGCTATTTGCTGTAAATAGGCAAATTTCGACGGAATCAAGGGCTTTCTCAAAGTCCACATATGCCAGACATAGTGGCAAATTGTACTCTTCGGACTTCTGTACAATTTGCCGAAGGGTATGTATGTGGTCTATGGTACTAAATCCCTTTTGGAAACCGGCTTGTTTGGGAGGCTGGAAGTCGTCAAGTCTGCGCGCGAGACGATTCGTAATGACTCGGCTCAGAAGGGAAATCGGTCTGTAGTTCTTCAAGAAAGCGTTGTCACCTTTCTTGAAGAACAAGACCACCGTATTTCTGCTCCACGCCTCCGGTGTAATGCCACCATGGAGGACGGAATTAAAGAGCTTCTGAAGGACTTCAAGTACCGGTCTTCCACCCGCTTTCAGAAGCTCCGCTGTAATTCCATCCTCGCCTGGGGCCTTACCGATTTTTAAGGTGCTGGAGAGCCATTCTAATCTCGCTCAGAGTCACGTCCGGGATATCTTCGGAATAGTGTCGAATGAGACTCGCTCTTGGATCGTTACTCACACTTGCGTGTGGCTCCAACGATGACGTGTATAGCTGCCCATAGAACCTCTCAATCTCACTCAAAATCTCAGGTGTCCCGGAAGCGATGCTGTCACATTCTGTCTTCAGCTTTGACAGTTGGCTCTTTCTGGTAGACAGATCTCTGGCAAAGACTTTAGAGCCTTGGTTCCACTCGATCGCTTCTTCAATACGAGCTGTATTGAAGTTGCGTAAGTCCCGCTGCATGCATTTGGAGATCTGTCTGTTCAGATGCCTGTATGCTGCCAAGTCTGTTGAAGAATGTAGCTTCATCGCCCGTCTAACAGCCGTGAGATTAAGAGTGTGATCGGAGAGTTTTTGTGTTCTTCTGCGGCGGGTCTTGTAGAACTTAGCTCCGACCGCATGGACAGTTTCCACGAGCTTGTCATTCATATCGTCCGCTTCATTGCAGTCTTCTAGGTACTGAAAACGGTTTTGTAACTCGAGCTGAAAGGTTTCGGGACTTTGGAACAGAGCACGAGGGGGATGGAACGTTGACTTCATTAGACAAGATCTCTCCAACTTAACGTTTAGGTTAAGTGTGCCTCTAACCATTCGGTGGTCGCTACCTGGAGACATCATTGAACAGTTGTCGTCTGGTCGTCAAAATGAAGTCAATCTCATTTTTTGTCGAACCGTCGGGACTCGACCAAGTCCAATTCCTGTGGGGCCGCTTCTGGAAGCAAGAGTTCATCATAAAGAGTCCCTCTTTCTCCATGAAGTCGGCCAGCTGCTGGCCCCTTGGGTTCCGTTGCCCTATTCCAAATTTCCCTACTTTCAGCTCACCGTTCTCTCTTGTGCCTAGTTTTGCATTGAAGTCTCGTATTAAAACCGTATTTTGGGTTTTGGAGGAATGCATGGCTCTAGAGATATCCTCATACATTTCCTCCACCTCCTCATCGGGGTGTGCCGAGGTTGGTGCGTAGACCTGTATGACCTTCAGCAAATACCGTTTGGTGATTCTGAATATAAGGTACGCAACCCTCGTCTACACACTCCCAATCTTTACAACGTTGTTAACGAGAGACTTGTGGACGATAAATCCGACACCTCCTTGGGACAGATGGTCGCCCTCCCGGTGATAGAGCAAGTTGCCAGATTCGAGGATTACCGTGTCCTGCCCCTCTTTTCGGACTTCGGATAATCCTATAATATGCCAGCGCAACTTGTCTATTTCTTCTTCCAGCTCCACGATCTTCTCGTCAGTCCTCAGGATGCGTGCGTTGTACGTTGCCAGGTCGATTCGTCTAAGGTGGCAAACGAACCTCCACCGGAGATTCTTAGGACCCCCTGCCCCGCCGTTACATGGTCGTCACCGTAGCCAGGAATAGCGGGGCCGTCTGTTTGTTGCTTGTATCATTGGGGGATATTTGCCATAGTTGCCACGCTTGGCGAGCGGGTTGGCAACCGCAGTTTTTTTATTGTAATTTTGGCTATTATCAGGAAGATGCTGCTGCCCATTTCCTGCCTGTTTCCCTTTGTCGCCTTTTACGACACCCACGGGAGTATATAAGGTAGTGGATATTCTTAACCGCCACTACACGGCATTTTATGATACTATGATAAAACTCATAATCGAAAGTATTATATATAACTTGCTTTAATTACACTGATATATAAATAGTATCAAAAATCACATGCCATAGAAATGCTGTAAGTAGTATTGAGTTTTTAATACGAAGATGTAAGTTTATGTGTGCAACAAATACATTTGTTCTTTTGCTATGTAATATAGTGTTGGGAATGAGGGTAAAAAATAAAAGAGTATACGAACAAATGAAGGTAGAATGGTAATCTCCCACTAGTTCTAGCAGTATATAATATCACACAGGCGACTAAGAAGCATCAGTCAATAATTCTAGAGTCCTACTCTCGTTACTATGTCCGTTGGGGTATTCTACTAGTGTCAGCAAGGAAGGTCGTGTTGCGGAGGATGCCCTGTATTACATTGAGTTGAGTAGTGATGCTGTTGGTTTGCTTACTTTGGTGTTATCATGTAATTGGGTCCTGATAGTGAGCAGGGTTTATTACCGAATAGTGTCATTTTATTTAAAGACTTTTGAGAATAATTTCTAACTTCGGAAGTTGAATTGTTTCTTACATCAGAAGTGGGATTAAAATCTCTTCCTGGAGCTCTACACTCTAATTTACTATAATAAATTAACCTGATTATCTTCGAAACACAGCAATTAAACACACCAAGAAAATAGAAATAGTTATTAGCAGTTTTAACAGCGTAAGTGAATTTTTTTCGTCGTAGTGGCACGTGATTACTGGAGTCCAGTCGACGCAGTATATTTTTCTGATTTTAATGGTTGTAAAAAGTAATTTTCGGTATATTGCCTATTTACAGCAAATAGCTTTTCCACGTCGATATTTGGTACTGTGCCAAAAATAAAATTACAAAATCTAGACCCGATAGATGACGTTGTGATCAAGTTAGAAATAAATTTTATGTTTACACTGTATAAGGCCCGGAGTGAATTATAAATTAAGCTCCTAGCGCCTACCTCCCTAAAAAAGCTAAAATTTTAATTTATAAAGTTTTTTTAAATGATAGTGGCTCAAAATGCTCTTCTTTATTCACGATGTTCCACTTATTGAAATTATTTTCTTTTGTTTACATCATGTAAAATACTTTAGTAAATATTACGTTTTTCTAATTTATATATATATATGAATAGTTTATATATAATGTATATATATATATATATATATATATATATATATATATATATATAAACATATATATATAAATATATATATATATATACATACATATAATTTATATATATATATATATATATATATATATATATATATAATTAAATAATTTATTATAGGAAATTAGAGTGTAGAGCTCCAGGAAAAGATTTTAATCCCACTTCTGATGTAAGAAACAATTCAACTTCCGAAGTTAGAAATTATTCTCAAAAGTCTTTAAATAAAATGACACTATTCGGTAATAAACCCTGCTCACTATCAGGACCCAATTACATGATAACACCAAAGTAAGCAAACCAACAGCATCACTACTCAACTCAATGTAATACAGGGCATCCTCCGCAACACGACCTTCCTTGCTGACACTAGTAGAATACCCCAACGGACATAGTAACGAGAGTAGGACTCTAGAATTATTGACTGATGCTTCTTAGTCGCCTGTGTGATATTATATACTGCTAGAACTAGTGGGAGATTACCATTCTACCTTCATTTGTTCGTATACTCTTTTATTTTTTACCCTCATTCCCAACACTATATTACATAGCAAAAGAACAAATGTATTTGTTGCACACATAAACTTACATCTTCGTATTAAAAACTCAATACTACTTACAGCATTTCTATGGCATGTGATTTTTGATACTATTTATATATCAGTGTAATTAAAGCAAGTTATATATAATACTTTCGATTATGAGTTTTATCATAGTATCATAAAATGCCGTGTAGTGGCGGTTAAGAATATCCACTACCTTATATACTCCCGTGGGTGTCGTAAAAGGCGACAAAGGGAAACAGGCAGGAAATGGGCAGCAGCATCTTCCTGATAATAGCCAAAATTACAATAAAAAAACTGCGGTTGCCAACCCGCTCGCCAAGCGTGGCAACTATGGCAAATATCCCCCAATGATACAAGCAACAAACAGACGGCCCCGCTATTCCTGGCTACGGTGACGACCATGTAACGGCGGGGCAGGGGGGTCCTAAGAATCTCCGGTGGAGGTTCGTTTGCCACCTTAGACGAATCGACCTGGCAACGTACAACGCACGCATCCTGAGGACTGACGAGAAGATCGTGGAGCTGGAAGAAGAAATAGACAAGTTGCGCTGGCATATTATAGGATTATCCGAAGTCCGAAAAGAGGGGCAGGACACGGTAATCCTCGAATCTGGCAACTTGCTCTATCACCGGGAGGGCGACCATCTGTCCCAAGGAGGTGTCGGATTTATCGTCCACAAGTCTCTCGTTAACAACGTTGTAAAGATTGGGAGTGTGTCGACGAGGGTTGCGTACCTTATATTCAGAATCACCAAACGGTATTTGCTGAAGGTCATACAGGTCTACGCACCAACCTCGGCACACCCCGATGAGGAGGTGGAGGAAATGTATGAGGATATCTCTAGAGCCATGCATTCCTCCAAAACCCAAAATACGGTTTTAATACGAGACTTCAATGCAAAACTAGGCACAAGAGAGAACGGTGAGCTGAAAGTAGGGAAATTTGGAATAGGGCAACGGAACCCAAGGGGCCAGCAGCTGGCCGACTTCATGGAGAAAGAGGGACTCTTTATGATGAACTCTTGCTTCCAGAAGCGGCCCCACAGGAATTGGACTTGGTCGAGTCCCGACGGTTCGACAAAAAATGAGATTGACTTCATTTTGACGACCAGACGACAACTGTTCAATGATGTCTCCAGGTAGCGACCACCGAATGGTTAGAGGCACACTTAACCTAAACGTTAAGTTGGAGAGATCTTGTCTAATGAAGTCAACGTTCCATCCCCCTCGTGCTCTGTTCCAAAGTCCCGAAACCTTTCAGCTCGAGTTACAAAACCGTTTTCAGTACCTAGAAGACTGCAATGAAGCGGACGATATGAATGACAAGCTCGTGGAAACTGTCCATGCGGTCGGAGCTAAGTTCTACAAGACCCGCCGCAGAAGAACACAAAAACTCTCCGATCACACTCTTAATCTCACGGCTGTTAGACGGGCGATGAAGCTACATTCTTCAACAGACTTGGCAGCATACAGGCATCTGAACAGGACAGATCTCCAAATGCATGCAGCGGGACTTACGCAACTTCAATACAGCTCGTATTGAAGAAGCGATCGAGTGGAACCAAGGCTCTAAAGTCTTTGCCAGAGATCTGTCTACCAGAAAGAGCCAACTGTCAAAGCTGAAGACAGAATGTGACAGCATCGCTTCCGGGACACCTGAGATTTTGAGTGAGATTGAGAGGTTCTATGGGCAGCTATACACGTCATCGTTGGAGCCACACGCAAGTGTGAGTAACGATCCAAGAGCGAGTCTCATTCGACACTATTCCGAAGATATCCCGGACGTGACTCTGAGCGAGATTAGAATGGCTCTCCAGCACCTTAAAAATCGGTAAGGCCCCAGGCGAGGATGGAATTACAGCGGAGCTTCTGAAAGCGGGTGGAAGACCGGTACTTGAAGTCCTTCAGAAGCTCTTTAATTCCGTCCTCCATGGTGGCATTACACCGGAGGCGTGGAGCAGAAATACGGTGGTCTTGTTCTTCAAGAAAGGTGACAACGCTTTCTTGAAGAACTACAGACCGATTTCCCTTCTGAGCCGAGTCATTACGAATCGTCTCGCGCGCAGACTTGACGACTTCCAGCCTCCCGAACAAGCCGGTTTCCAAAAGGGATTAAGTACCATAGACCACATACATACCCTTCGGCAAATTGTACAGAAGTCCGAAGAGTACAATTTGCCACTATGTCTGGCATATGTGGACTTTGAGAAAGCCCTTGATTCCGTCGAAATTTGGGCGGTGCTGCAGTCCTTTCAGTGGTTCCAAGTTGACTGCCGGTATATCGAAGTGTTGAAGTGTTTGTACAGTAGAGCTACGATGGCTATCCGAGTACAGAACCAGAGTACGAAACCTATCCAACTGCAGAGAGGTGTAAAACAGGGTGATGTTATATCCCCGATACTCTTCACCGCTGCATTGGAAGACGTTTTTAAGCTTCTGGACTGGAAAGGATACGGTGTTAACATCAATGGCGAGTACATCACTCCTTTGATTTGCCGACGATATAGTCCTTATGGCAGAATCGCTGGAGGACCTAAGCACTATGCTCAATGACCTCAATAGTGTCTCCCAACGGATAGGTCTTAAGATGAACATGGACAAAACAAAGATTATGTTTAATGTCCATGTCACACCTATGCCGGTAGTTGTTGGGAGCACTAAGCTGGAAGTTGTTGACGAGTATGTTTACCTGGGACAAATAGTCCAACTAGGGAAGTCCAACTTCGACCCAGAGACAGATCTTCTTGTCAGACATACCTCAAAACCTTAAAACGAAATTGAACAACCAATGCTTGTTGCCAGTGATGACTTACGTAACTGAGACGTGATCCTTCACTGCTGGCCGTATGAGGAAGGTCAAGGTCGCTCAGCGAGCTATGGAGAGGGCTATTCTCAGAGTTTCTCTGCGTGATAAACTTAGAAATGAGGATGTCCGCAGTAGATCTAGAGTAACCGACATAGCCCAACGGATTAGTAAGCTGAAGTGGCAGCGATTCGGCCATACAGCTCAAAGAACCGACAACCGATGGGGAAGAAAGGTTCTCTAGTGGCAGCCTCGTACCGGTAGGCAGTAGGCGTAAGTGTAGGGCGACCCCCACGAGATGGAGTGACGACCTGGTAAGGCATGCAGGAAGTCGATGGATGCAGGTGGCTCAGGACCGTTCTTTGTGGCATTCCTTGGGGGTGACCTATGTTCAG
Source organism: Parnassius glacialis (assembly GCA_033319125.1). Taxonomy (NCBI): domain Eukaryota; kingdom Metazoa; phylum Arthropoda; class Insecta; order Lepidoptera; family Papilionidae; genus Parnassius; species Parnassius glacialis. The sequence goes on along the minus strand of JAVANC010000022.1, from coordinate 11,083,257 downwards.
CAGTGGACATATGAAATGCTGTAATAATGATGGTGATGATCATAAAATGCATAAAAATTACTCGCAAGATTTTTTTTAAGCAAGAAGAATTATTTGTGACTAATTTATTGATGTAGTGTACAGATTTTTGAAGATTAAGAAGTCTTATTCAATTGTACATTTTATATTTCTATCTTTCATAGTTCACGCAGCTCACGCCAAAATATAAAATTTTGTTAGTGAGTTTTTGGACTATGGATTAAAAACTAACTAAACATAATGGGGTTGTTATAAATTAATTTGCTTAATTCCGCGTAAAGAAAGAAAATGATGTGTCCTGCCCAGGTTTAAGGGGGACCTCCCACCCTCCCTCAATCGCGCGCACTATACCCGTCGCCGTCAATCCCAGCACTACCATCCTCAGCACCACCACACTAGGCAGGACACACCACTCTCGAAAATACGACACGTGTTTCGCCTCTACACGCTATAGCTTTAGCGGCCAGCCTCCGCAGAGTCTACTTCACCTGAGGAGTCATCAACATCCGTTTCGTATTTTTTTCGTGATTGAGTCTTATTGAACATATAAACATCCAAATCAATTTTCACAATAATAACACTTTTAGTATTATTGTTAGCGGCAATGCCAGTGTTTGTGTTCTTAAATTTTGATTAATATAAAAAAAAGATTTGTATGATGTATCGTTACCTTACTTCTTAAAAAAATTATAGTATGTGAATTTTCATCAAATTTTTGTTTTCTTTTAATATTTTTAAAGAAACAAGATCAGATTTACTCGATACGTTCTTCAAATAATTTTGATCTTATAAAATTATTGCTATTTCTTAGAATTTAATTGCTGCATTTTATTTCATAATCCATTCAAAATCATAAAGCGACTCACGACAATGTAGCTAGTCTTTATAGCTTTATTATTTTTCACACAAACATTTTGCTTCTTTCAGCGTTTTTGAGGTCAGTGATTTGAAAACCTTCCTCTAACACTAACAGGAGTGTTAGAGGAAGGTTTTCAAATCTTTACACACACATACTTTTAGTTTTATATATAAAAAGTTATTATTTTAGAAAATATGATCGGTAGTCTAAAATATTATGTTAATTAATGTTCCAGAAATAATTTCAGATCATGTGAACTTTTTGTGAGTAATTTAAATGCAATGAAAAGAGAGAAAAAAAATGTTGTTACTTTTGCGCTTGTACTTTACTACGTACTATGTTACTAGTTTTTTAAATCCAGTGACGTCTTTTTCGTCACTAGTTACGTTAGGTTTCGAAAAATCACGTAATAATAATAATAATAATAATATTCTTATTCAGACTCAGTCCATAGAGATTTTAGTATAAAAATATTAATCATAATAAAAAAAAATACTTAAGACTAGTGTTAGTATTTAGCTTATTTTTCTTTATATTTTTTAAATTAACAAATTAACTATCCCGCCTTCATTACAAATATCTTAATAATTTAATTTTACATGTAGACTTAACCAGTGCCTCATAACGGCCGAGTCCCACCTATCAACAATTGTGGTTAGGATGCTGTTGGTAGAGTTACGTAGACGAATCAGTAACCAAGCAGACCTTTTGCGTATAACGGCATGAAAGTCATCCGGTGTGTGCCTCAGCAAACATGGCAGAGGCACTACAATAACGCGGCAATCCCAACAGCATCCTGAACGCATTATTATATTTGACATGCAGGAAGTTGTGTGCCCATGTCAAATTAAAACTTGCCGCGGGATATAATCTACGAGGTTGCCTAGACAAGTTACCCTCAAGCGGAAAACTTGTCGTGAAGCGACAATAAAAAAAAAGAACCTAACCTAACAACAACGAAAACAACAAGAATAGAACAAGAAAATAATATATTTAAAATTTAAAAAAGATATTTACAATATTATATAAAAAAATGAAGTATGATGATGGTGATGGGTGACGTGAATTACAATTAAATAGAAAATAAAGATAGATGAATATTGAAGCGGAGCCTGAAGGTCAAAGTGGCATACGCTGCACTTGGAGTAGGAGTAGGCACACGCTGAGCTTGGAGTCTCGCAGCGCCTGGAGCAAGCACGCACAGTGGCTAAAGATAGCACGGACACTAGTAGGTGGAGGCGCAGGCGACGACTCCAGATGAAGGTAAAGGCTTGCAGGATCCCGGAGTAGTGCGGCCCCGCACTTGGAGTAGGCTAGGCGACGACTTCGGGTGAAGACAGAGGCTTGCAGGATCCCGGAGCAGTGCGGCCCCGTGCTTGGAGTAGGCTACGCCGCTGACTTTAGGTGAAGACAGAGGCTTGCAGGATCCCGGAGCAGTGCGGCCCCGTGCTTGGAGTAGGCTACGCCGACGACTTCAGGTGAAGACAGAGGCTTGCAGGATCCCGGAGCAGTGTGGTCCCGCGTTTGGAGTAGACTAGGCGACGACTTCAGGTGAAGACCGAGGCTTGCAGGATCCCGGAGCAGTGTGGCCCCGCGCTTGGAGTAGACTAGGCGACGATTTCAGGTGAAGACCGAGGCTTGCAGGATCCCGGGGCAGTGCGGCCCCGGGATAAGGTCTTTACGAGATGCTTCAATTTTGGAAGCTGAAGAGAGACTTGCTGTATTGACCAATGATTCGGCTTTTATACCTTTTTAGAGAGAACGGAAAATTATTTAAATTAAAAGCAAATTTTTGTAAATGGCCCAGAGCAAAAGAGTATTTTTGTGGAAATATTGAAATAAAAACATCAGACCGGTAACGAATTTGAATAAAAATTGCCATGACAACCAAATAAACAACGATGTCAAAACATTCCAATTTTTGATTTCAGGCTCATAATTGAAAAACGCCAAGATTGAAGTAAGAAATGAGATATTATTGATATAGGAAAAAAGGTAGCGCAACAGCGCGCACGAAACCCGAAATTGCAGAGTTACGGAGAACTAAATAAAAGATCAAAAAAGGTAGACTCTATTGACACCGATTTAAAAAGCGTGAAAATACGAAGTGAAAATGACCTGTTATTGTGCTATTATGGTGCAAAAACGTTAAAGGATCCTATGGAAATAAAGGTGATGCAAAATATGAATGCAGAAAATCAAAAGCAGAATGGAAAAATAAATTTAAAACAGTGTAAAATGATATGTAAGTACCATAACACTACAAACTATTAGGACAATTACAGCACATCACCAGGAACAGTGACGTATCTGGTCGACTACTACTGGCACGGTGTATGGCCTAACAGACGCAACATACAGGACTGCCAAGATCGTAGCTTACTTTACTGAGAAAGGCATCCTGTGCCTTTCTGAGCGACGACGTGATGGCCTAGCTCAGACTCCCTGTGATTTATATTCTATTCAACAAGATGTATTTTTAAACTCTATTTAGAAATTCGTAATACATGTATTTTACGTGTAATGAGATTAAAACAAAAAAAAAATTGAAACCACTTTAGTTATCTTAATCGACATTCGTAGGTCCGGTTAATTGAATATAAGGCTCTTCTGAATTTAAATTTACTCGAAAAGTGATGTTTAATGCTACTTAGAAAAATATTTATTTAATTATAAATCTTCAAAGAAATAACGTCAGAAGATATAATTATATTCTTAGAAACAGCAATAATTGTATAAGATCAAAGTTATTTTAAGATCGTATTATCCAGTAAATCCAAAAAAACTCTACAATTTTTTAAGAACTAAAGTATAAAATGATATATCATACTAATTTTTTATTTTAAATAAATTAAGAACATTTGTCTCTAACAATAATCCTAAAAATATGATTTATGTGAAAGCTTATTTGAATGTATATACGTATCAGGCTCAACCACGCAAAAATTACTAAACGGATTTTGATGAAGAAACAAAAATTATTTATGAAAAAAGTTTATGTTTAATTAGTCTTTTAATCCATAGTTCAAAAAACTTACTAACAAAATTTTATATCTTGGCGTGAGCTGCGTGAACTATGAAAGATAGATGAATCGGACTTCTTAACTTTCAAAAAGTCTATACACTACATCAATAGATAGATAAATAATAGAATTTCGTCAAAAAAAAACTAAATCCCTTTTCCACACACAAAAGTGGACCACCACTGAAGTACTATTTAATTAAAAAATAATCTTTGGCCGTGGAAAGGATAAGGAGATATATCCAGCCGGGCAAGGTATACAGCCAGGGGAGCGGCCATCGCTCCATGTGATTTTTCGGAGCTGTCCTAAAATATATATTATGTACATATATTATAATCTTCCCGTTTCATAATATATTTTCCGTGGGTGTCTTAAGAGGCGACAGAGGGAAAATGAGGCAGAAGCATCTTTCTGATAACAGCAAAACAACAACAAAAAAGCGACAATCGTGGCAACTATGGCAAAATACCCCCAATAACGAAAGTTACAAAAAGATGACCTTCATTCCCTGGTGGCCCCGCTATTCCTGGATACGGTGGTGAGCATGGTAACGGCGGGGCAGGGGATGCTAAGAATCTTCGGTGGAGGTTCGGTTACCACCTAAGACGCCTTGACCTGGCAACATACAACACACGCACCCTGAGTTCTGACGAGAATATCCTGGATCTGGAAATTGCTATTGGATCGCAGTTTGACAAAATCTCAAGACAAATTGCGCAACTTCCCAGACAAGTAGAGGCACTCACTTTAAACAAGCATAGATCACGCTCATGCTCCAAAAATAGAAGCAAAGATAAAATAGCCGACAACACAGCCACGCTCGATCGAATTCTAACTACAGGCGTTTTCCTAAATGTTGGTATCATTGGAAGTTTGGAGATACTGCAATCCATTGCGTTAGGCCGTGTGACTATGTGTCGGAAAACTCAAAGGGTAGTCGTTAATGGCGACATACGGTAGCCCTTCACAGCCAAGTTGCCTCTTTGTTACAGACCGTAGAAGTAAAATCCAATTTTTAGTCGACACTGGAAGCGACATTTGCGTTTTTCCCAAAACGGCACTTAAGCGAAGTCAACCAAAGAGGGACTATAAACTTTTCGCAGCCAACGGTACTAGCATAGCTACTTACCGCTATGCACACTTAGAGATGAACTTTAATTCTCCTGGCGCTTTCGTGCCCGACGTTACGAAACCCATCATCGAAATCGATTTTTTATTGCATTCCAACTTAATAGTCGACGTCCGAAATCGACGGCTGATTGATAATACAATAACTTTAATCACTACCGCAAGAACAGCATTCTCGCCCGCCATTATTTCTTCAGTGAAAACCATGACAGGCGACACTAAATATCACGACATACTTTGAGATTATCCAGAGATAATGCCACCGTTTGGTACTCAGCAATCTCCTGCACATACTACTGTTCATCATATCAGAACTACACTTGATCTACATTTCTTTTGTAATCCAAGACGATTAGCACCCGATAAATTAAAAATAGCGAAACAGGTATTTGCAGCCATGGTAAAGTGCGGTGTAGCAAGGCCATCTGACAGCCCGTGGTCGTCTCCACTCCATCTAGCTCCAAAGAAGGATAATGGATAGCGGCCATGCGGAGACTACCGTATGCTCAATGCACGCATAATACGAGACAGATACCCAATACGTCATATCCATGACTTTGCACATAATCTCTCGGGTTCCCGTATCTTCTCCACTATAGATCTGGTACAAGCTTACAATCAAATAAGGGTTGCTGAAGAAGATATATGTAAAACGGAAATATCAACATCCTTTGGGCTATATGAGTTCCCCTTCATGACGTACGGCCTTAGAAACTCTGGCCAGACGTTTCAAAGGTTTGTGGATGAAATGACGCGAGACATGGAATTTTGCTACGCCTACCTGGACGACTTCTTAGTGTTCTCGCCTGACGAAGTAACGCTCAAAAATCACCTGCCCCAATATTTAATAGACAATAGAGATTTTACAAATGGGGCGTGCCGCAATGCTCAATTCTCAGCCCCTTTCTTGTATACTTTAATGAGATAACCATGATATAGTATTATGTGCTGATAACACTTCTTCAGTTTTCAAATTCAGATGACAATTACAAAAATATGACAAAGTAATGCAATATTTAGATATTATTATTATTAATTTAGATTAATAAATTGGTTCAATGTTAATTATTTGCATTTAAATGGCACTAAAACGAAATATATGAAATTCATGACTCCAAATGTCAAACAATTAAATACTAATGTAATTTTTAAATGGGGAAAAACTGAGTCTTGTAGATACCACCATTTTTCTTGGAATCATACTAGCTTCAATGGAGCACCCATATATCAAAACTAGTAAGCAGACTTAGTTCTGCAACTTATGCTGTAAAAAAGATTAAAAATCTTACCAGTGTTTACACAGCTAGACTAGTTTACTTCAGCTATTTCCATAGCATAACGTCGTATGGTATTTTGCTATGGGGATACGCAGCTGACACTTAAATTATATTTGTTTTACAGAAGACGGCCATAAGAGCAATTTATGATTTAAAGCCTAAAGAGTCGCTGTGACAAAAATTAAAGGAAATTAATATATTAACTTCGGCCTCTTAATACATTTATAAAAATGTAATGTACGTACACAAAAAATAAAAGTAGTTTTACAAAATAAGTGATATTCTGTAAATACTAGGAACAAACACAAGCTAGTAGTACCAATTATTCGACTCCATCGAGTCAGTAATTTATTCTTGGGGTGATGTATACGCTTTTACAACAAAATTCCAGAAAATATACAAGATTTGACCTGCTCAAAGTTCAAAAACTTTATTTAACTAAGTTTGTATAAGAAGAGTTAACATTATATTAAAACATTTATGGATGATAATAACTCCTGGAAATGAGGTGATCGCTACCAAGCTATTTCTAATTTGTTGTGTTGTTAATTTGTGTAACATACATGATTGTAAGATGTTATTTAAAAAATGAGTCCCGCTGGGTTTCTTGCTGGTTCTTCCTAGTGCAGAGATTTTTTTCGAACCAGTGGTAAGTAAACAAAAGAATGAATTTCAGTTAGTATTGTTTATAATCTATATTAAAAAAAAAAGTTTCTGTTTCTGTTTCCAAGGAGTACACATTGCCACTATACATAGCGTATGTGGACTATGAGAAAGCCTTTGATTCTGAAGAAATTTGGGCGGTGCTACAGTCCCTTCAATGGTGCCAAGTTGACTGTCGGTATTTCGAAGTGCTGCATTGGAATACGTTTTCAAGCTAATAGACTGGAATGCACACGGTATTAACATCAACGGCGAGAACGTCAATCACCTTCCGTTTGCCGACGACATATTCTTTATGGCAGCATCTCTGGAGGACCTAAGGTTTATATTCAATGACCTCAATAGTGCACCCCAACGGATAGGTCTTAAGATAAACATAGACAAAACAAAGATCATGCATAACGTACATGTCACGCCTATGCCGGTACTTGTTGGGAGCACTAAGCTCGAACTTTTTAATGAGTATGTTTACCTGGGACAAATAGTCCGACTAGGTAAGTTCAAAATCGACCGAGAGGTCAATCGACTGAATCAACTCGGCTGGGCATCGTTCGGGAAATTACGGCACATCTTCTCGTCAGGTATACCTCAAAACTTGAAAACGATACTGTACACCCAGTGCGTGTTGCCAGTGATGACATACGGAACTGAGACGTGGTCCTTCACTACTGGCCGGATGAGGAAGCTCAAGGTTGCTCAGCGAGCTATGGAGAGGGCTATGCTCGGAGTTTCTCTGCGTGATAAACTCAAAAATGAGGATATCCGCAGTAGAACCAGAGTGACTGACATAGCCCAACGTTTTTGAGTTATTATTAATAATTTATATTGAAGTTGATACGTATTTTTACAGAAAAGTTACACTATTATAAGCACACACACAAAGTTACAACATGCCGAAACGCGTAATTTTTAAAAAAAAGTTATTGAAAATCAATTATTCTTGCATGGTTTATGTCTAATCCTACAATAAAACTGACGCTATTTTTATTGTTAATGTCAGTGTTGATGTCAATTCTTTCCGAAAAAGATAGATTTTTTAAATAGATTCGAATTGTAAGCTGATGTATCGATTCCCAATAAACCGATTTCTAAAATATCTATATATTTTTCATGTTTGCATTTATAATGTAAATATAAATCCATTTTATGAGAAAAAAATCCCCTTCATCATAAAATATAGGGGGACTGATTCAGAAGGATTTCTGTATCTATTTTGAGGTTGCTACGTCTCCGGCGCTTTAAAACCACTCTAGGTGTAGGACAAACTCGTACCACCCCCCCGAACGGGTTCCCGCCTTGTCGTGGCGGGGGGGCTTAGTAGCCGTGGCTTGGTCACACACGGTGAACAAAGAGGAACCCCTTGGCTGGCCCGTGGTGTAGGGCCGGCCCGAGGTGGCCACTCCGAGTGGGCTTGACGAGCCCACTTCGGATGTGTGTCGGTGGGCTGCTGCGAGAGGGGTGTCCTCCCCACCCCTACCTCTGCAGCCGGGGTGGAGTCGCGGAGGAAGAGGAGTGTTGGTATGGCGATGCGCCACTCGCCCTATCCTCCGCGACTCAAACGGGGGCCGCACCGTTGATGCGGTGGTGGTGGGGGCTGCGGGGGGAGAGGAGTGCCGGTATTGCGAGGCGCCGCTCTCCCTACCCTCCGCAGCCGAATTTTAGTTGGCGGCGGAGCCATAGACCAGATCCGCCGCTGGGGTCAGGAAGGCTGGTGCTCCTGAGTGCTAGTTTTTCCTGGCCCCATGGCCTTCGCGCATCGGACACGGGGGCGTCCGTTGCGCATGTGAAATTGGAGGCCGAGGAGGAGGGCGCGCCATGTGTTCTGGTGCGCCCTTACCGGGGAAGGAGATGGGGGAGGAGTGTTCCTCTCCCGAGGAGGGGCCGCCATGGGGCGGCCAGCGCAGGTGGGGCCAAGGAAGTGTGCGAAAGCGTTCCCGTGACCCTGCCAATATGCGACTAGGGTGGAACACCATGGGGTTTTAGTCGGTGCGAGTCCGACATAACCCGTCCTTGCCCCCGCGAGGCGGGTATGCGTAGGCATTTCCCCATGTAAAAAAAAAAAAAAAAAAAAAAAGACAAACTCGTACCAGTTGAAATCGGGGTCAAGCAATTCGGTTCTTTGACATAAGTCGAACTTAACCTATTTTATTTGTTATCTGCCCTAATTGGTACTGTCAAAATAAAACAAATTTCAATAAGAGATCATTTATTATGGAATCTTTCTAGTTTTTCATAAAATGGAATTATATTTACATTATAAATGCAAACATAAAAAATACAGATATTTTAGAAATCGATTTTTGTGAATCGATACATCAGCTTACGATTTGAATCGATTAAAAATCGACCTTTTTCGGAAAGAATCAACATCCCTACTGACGACAATGACATAACAAAATGGCGTCAGTTTTATGGTATTATAGGATTAGATATAAAAAATGCAAGAATATTTGATTTTAAATAACTTTTTTCTCTAAAATTACGCGTTTTCGCATGTTGTAACTTTGTGTGTGTGCTTATAATAGTGTAACTTTTCTGTAAAAATACGAATCAACCCCCAACTCGACGGAAGTCAATGGAAAGCTAAGCCCGGTGATTCTCACCACCATCCTTCACAGTTAGCTACCGTGGGTAAATCTTTGTTTCAGAGAGCACGAGGGATCTGTGACAGTCAACACCTGGCCGCCGAGCTCCAAAACGTCAAGCAAGTTTTGCACGACAAAAAGCTTCGGGTCCCGCGCCTACGTCACAGTGAACGAGTGAAGCCGGCCACAGTCAAACGAGTGCCTGTTGTACTGCCATATGTCAGAGGTGTCACTGACAAGATTGGCTACATCTTGAAGCGTGCTTCCATCAAAACATATTTCAAGCCGCCGAAGAAGATTAGTCGGTTTTTACCATCAGTCAATTGTAATATTACTCTGCAAGATGCAGGAGTGTACAAGCTTGATTGTGAATGTGGTTTCTCTTATATAGAACAAACTAAAAGATCTATAAAAACCCGTGTTAAAGAACACATAGCTGATGTGAAGAATAGACGGTCTGGGAAGTCTGCAGTCTGTGAACACGTACAGGATCGCCCCCGTCACTACATTAGATTTGATAGAACACAAAGCCTCGCTAAAGAACACCGATTCCTTCCAAGGATGATTCGCGAGGCTATTGAAATCAAGAAACATCCTAATTTCAATAGAGAAGATGGCTGGGTGCTACCAACTGCTTGGGATCCCATAATTAATAAAATTGAATCCCAACCCAAGCATACAACTGCAAGAGTTCATGATACTGTAAGTTCATACTACGTAAATCGGAACAAAAATTAATAATTTTTAATCTGGAGGTAGCCGTGGTTAACTATGACATTAGGACGTCATACACCTCAGTCCCCCCCCCCCCCCCGTGACCATGGGTGCTGTAAAGTGCTTGAAACGTCGGGAATGTAAAATAAGTTAATATACGCGATAAAATCCGTAAAATTAGTTTTATTTAAATTAAAAAGGAGCTGCTGAAACTGCTTGTTTATAGTAGTTGCTTGTATAATGTAACTATATGTTAATTAAAAAAAATAACAATATTCCGATTCATAAAATGAAGAAATGAAAGCAAATTAATTATGTTTAAAAGTATTTAGTAAGCGATTGCAGGAAATTTAATAACGGCAAAGAATAAATCTAATTAACTTTACTGAAAGAAACGAGAGACCCGGTAAATATGTCTCCAATTAATTGCTTTAGATATTTCCATATAAATATTTACTGTACAATATGGCTTATTTTGCAGTCTATAATATAACGCACGTTTGATGGTAAATACAATTTTTTCATAAGTGTATTCAAGATCAACTGAATTAATTTTATTACAACAATAACAAAACCTGGTAAGAAATGCATGTAGTCGATACAGGCTCAGGAACGTGCCTTGTGGTATTCCTTAGAAAATGGTTATATTCAACAGTGGACTTGTTAAGGGCTGTAATGAAGGCGATGATGAATAATAAAACCGCTGAAATATATTAAATATAATAAAACCAAAACACAAAATTAAAAACAAAATTTAATTATAACAACAATAAATACTTCACTTTATTTAAGTAATGTTAATTAAATGAAATACACGTACACACATCAAAATACATATGCGTTTTCTCTTGAGGACTAAAATAATAAAAAGTTTTTTCTCTTCTTGTTGCTCCCCATACGAAACACAGCGCGATTATATTTTTATATCTCGCTCGTATTGTGTGCGAATTTAGGCATTTTCCTGTCTAGCGGAAACATTTGTGCTACAGCCCTAATACGCTCTAAATAAAAACTTCTCGGGAGGAGTATAACGGCAGCGGGGCTATCAGAACTGCACTTAACAAGTTTACATTTCTGTATTTCCCATTCCTCATTTTTTTATCATATACTTATTTCCTTTTTCTTCATAAGGAAGGTACAAGGAAGTTATAATTTCTCGTATATTACAAATGATATGCATCTTTTTTTCCATTCTTGGGAAGACTCATAACCTACAATGGAGTTAATAAGACCGAAATAATTATATTAAATAGATTAAAGTGAACATTAACAAGTAAATATAATATATAATATAATATTTAAAAGTTTGATTGACTAAGTTTATATTCATAAACCTACATTAAAATAAATTAACAAAGAATTTTTGATCTATGCTGACATGATGGCTTTTGCTCTGTGCCCTTCATTATGTTAACGAGCCTTGCAGATGTTACCAACATGACGGATAACCATGTTATATCGTAGCGGTTCTAAAAAGCTACCATTGGTTTATGATTAGGACTGTCATTTCCAGAGTGGTACAGCCAAAGTAAACTTTCAAACCGAAATTTCGGAATTTTCACACACAAATGGAAGTTCTTAGTGTAAAATAAACTTAAAACTTACACTTCGAGAGAATGAAACGAATATAGTATGTAGTGGATAAGGGCTCTCTCTGAGGGTTTATTTAAATTAAAAATGTAAATGACTTTATAAAAAAAACACTGTATACTGTATTCTACCTCTTTCTTTCACTACCAATAAGTCTTATTCCCGGAAGTAAAATTGGATACACAGGAGCGCTGTCGCGTCTCCGTCCCTTCGAGCTGCAACCAAATAACGGGAATCAACGTGAGTACGCAAAATTTTACATGGCAATAGTGTTATATTGTAGGCGAAATAATTTGATTTTTTTTAAATCTACTCTTAAAATCATCACGCAAATAATATCTCCTGTACATAGTCCTCTTTTGTTTTTGGGAGAGTTTGCCTTAATCATCAAGCGTGGTAGACGAGTTGATAATTGCACTTAACAATTGAATATTTTAAATCAATAATATAAGCTATGGAGAGGGCTATGTTCGGCGTTTCTCTACGTGATAAATTTAGAAATGAAAATATCCGCAGTAGATCAATGAAAGCGACATAGCCCAACGGATTAGCAAGCTGAAGTAGCTATGGGTCGGTCATTTACATAACTAGAAGAACCGACAACCGATGTGTAAAAAAGGTTCTCAAGTGGCAGACTCGTACCGGTAGGCGAAATGTAGGGCGACCCCCCACTTGCTGGAGTGACGACCTGGAAAGACATGCAGGAAGTCAATGGATGCAGGTAGCTCAATGATTTGTGGCATTCCTTGGGGGAGGCCTATGTTCAGTAGTGGACTTGTGAAGGGCTGTAATGATGATGATGGTGGTGATAAAAGCCCTTGCATGCCGGTGTGTGACTGTGTATGTCTACCTGTATGTGTGTGCATGCGTGTGTGCGTGAGTGAGTGCGTGCGTGCTTGCGTGCGTGCGTTCGCCCGTGAGTGCGTACGTATTTGCGTGCAAGCTTGCATGCGTGCGTGCGTGCGTGCGTGCGTGCGTGTGTGCGTGCGTGTAGAGCCAAGCGGTAGCTTTTGCTGTCGCACGGATGGGCTAGCTCGAACCGGGATAGTACCACGACCTCACAGAATATCAACGTGAAGTAGAGGTTTACCTCTGCGTTGCGCTTGGTGAGTGCAGGTGGCCGGAGGCCATATTCCTTATCCCCCAATCAACATGGTAGTGGAATTAAATAAAAGACTACTCCAGGAGGGTACCAGCACCCCTGGAGAATCCCTCGCTGAGCATTCACGACCAAACTACTTCACTTTATTAAATACAATAAACATTTCGAATCTTATTACTTCTTTTATTTTACGGCTTTACTTACTTACTTAGGGTGAAAAACGAGCACACAGTCCACCTCATGGTAAGTGGTTGCTGCGGCCCATAGACATCTACATCTATCCTCATTTGCGAATCAAAATGCAGATGCGTTGTCACCCGTGAGGGCTAAGATGGAATGTCTCTTTTCCAGTAAAAAGGGCCTCCGGCCACCTGCACTCAGCAAGCGGAACGCAGAGGTAAACCTCTACTTCACGCTGGTATTCTGTGAGGTCGTGGTGACAGCAAAAGCTGCCGCATGGCTCTACCACTGTTGACTTGTTACTAATACATTTAAGGCAAAAAGTTGCATTTAAAGCATAAAAAACGATAATATTAGCCGTAGCATAAAATAAAGAAATTAAAACCAATAAATAAATCGAAGTAGCTCCTCTTTCTTTTCCTATACAAAAACTATTTTTTGAATTTCTTCTAAGATTTCTTGTTCCTATATAGACATTTTAGTTATAATTAGTGTAAAAGAACTCTTTAAAATTAAAACGGAACCTAGAAGTAGAATGTATATAGATTGTTACTATTGTTATTTTATTTTTACTTATAAACTAAGCTAAACAATTCTGATACTAAAACCCTAGTTGTAACCAGATCCAATACAAACTTCCTTTGATTTAACTTAACGCGAAATGTTATTAACTAAATTCATTGTGTATTTGTACCCATTTGTGTATAGCCTAAATTCGGTAACTAAAATTATACAAACATGTGTAACTATAAATTGTACCATTAATATAGATTATAATCATCATCATTATCATTACAGCCCTTCACAAGTCCACTGCTGAAGATAGGCCTCCCCCAAGGAATGCTACAAAGCATGTTCTTGAGCCATTTGCATCTATAAAATTCCTGCATGTCTTACCAGGTCGTTACTCAACCTAGTGGGGAGAAGCATTACACTTCGCCCGCCGGTACGAGGCCGCCACTCATAAACCATTTTCCCCATCGGTTGTCGGTTCTTCGAGCTATATGGCCGGTCCATTGCAACTTCAGTTTACTAATCCGTTGGGCTATGCCGGTCATTCTTGTTCTTATGCGGATATCGGAAGATAGTTTTAGTAAAAAAAAGTGATATACACTCTGTAAAAACTAGGAACAAACACAAGCTAGTGATACCGGTCTCTCGACTCCAGAGTCAGTGACTCATTCTTAGGGCAATGTATACGCTATCATATTAAAGTCCCAGAAAATATACAAGGTATCTCTATTGCCATGTTAAAATATACCCACTCCATGCACAACTTACCCTGGGGGCATGCATATTATCAGGACAGAGTTCCAACTAAATAAAACCCCGGAGTCAGCATGTGATTTGATATTAGCATCTCTGTACTCAAATACATTTAAACAGTTATAATACATGTTTAAAACATAGGTGGCAAAATATGATTAATACCGCATATAATCTAATAAAACAGTGTATTAGAAATTTGGTCAAACGCTGCCAGTAGGAGTTAGGGAGTACAGGGTGGCGCAATGGAATATGCATATTTGAAAAATAGATTACAAAATAAATACAAAAGGTACGGTTAAAATAAAGCTAAGGAATTGTAAAGTAAAAACTGAAGTTACTTTTTTAAAAATAATATCATCTAACTGATGACCCTCTCTACGACGGCACTCCTCTAACCGCGAAAGGAAATTATTAAGAACTTTCTTCAGTAATGCTGATGAAATTGCTGCCATTTCACAGTATTTAATTAAACAAAATCTGTATAAAAAACGGTTATTATAATATAAATGAATACAAGGTTGATAATAACCGCTGGGAATGAGGAGCGATCACCTCCAAGCTGTTTCTAAAATACACTTTGTAACCTAGTTTGTAATCATTTGTATAAAAGTTTTTAGAAAAATTTACTTTGCAAATATCCGCGTTATAAAATAAAATGATGTGTCTTACCTAGTTTGAAGAGCACCTCCCGCCCTCCCTCAATTGCGTTCACTATCTCCGTCACCACTAATCCCGACACCGCTACTCCCAACACCACTACACTAGGCAAGACACACCACTGACGATAATACGACACGTGTTTCGCCTCTACACGAGGCATCCTCAGGTGATATGGACTCTACGGCGACTAACCGCTAAGTGAGCGGCGAGTCAAAAACAAGTGCCTTTTATACAGACCGATGACGCAGCCGCTATCTACTTAAGAAGCTAGCGACTGCGTCATGCGATAAAACATGCAACCAATCACCGCCGGACTTACGCAGCCGTTTGTAAAATTAAAAACAAACCGCCGCGCAACGCCTACCCTCCAACCACGCAACCAATCGCCGATCACCGTGAGGGTGACAAACGACCATATTGTGAGGCTCTCTATTATTAGAGAGCAGGCTTAAAGATATTTAAGAGAGGTGAGTTAGTAAAATTTGTTTGTTCATTCAGCAATGCAACGGTATTATTATTACTTTTTAATATCTCTAACTGTTCCAGCACACACAGCCGCAGTACTTTATTACACGTATGTAAGACTTTAAAGGAGTGGTCGTTGGCTAGGTTGTGTCCAGTGTCCAAGAGATGTTTGGCAAAATGCGATTTATCGGGATTGCAATTCCTGTACGCGGCTAAATGCTCTTTATAACGTGTCTCGAAATTGCGACCAGTCTGACCCACGTAAACGGCGTGGCATTCGTCACAAACAAGTTTGTAAACACCTGACTTTTGACGAATATCTAACTTATCTTTATTATTACAGATATTTCTAAGAGAATTGTTTGTTTTGAACGCTACATGAACGTCGTTTTGTCGAAGAGTATTAGCTACTTTTTCAGATATGGGACCTAAGTAGGTCAAACTGCTCACATATCGATGAACACTTTGAGGTTGAACCGCGTACAGAGAGTTGCGAACAACATGCTTTTGTTTCTTTTTAATTAAATTGTTAATGAGATTTTTTGAAAAACTGTTAGAGACCGCTATTTGATAAATTATATTAAGTTCTTTTAAATAATTTTCTTTACTTAATGGGACAGTGAACAAACGGTTAATGTAACAATAAAAAGCGGCTACTTTATGTTGCCACGGATGACATGACGACGCGGGGATGACCGTATCGGGTGTGAGTTGGCTTTCGATAAATTTGGAAAACATGTGACGAATCTTTTCTTGTCATTGTTAAGTCGAGAAAATTAAGGGAACAATCTTGTTCCAATTCAAGTTTAAATTTAATTTTGTCATGGACTCTATTTATTTTATTGAGGAAAACATCCAGTTGTCTCCTTGTGCCAGTCCAGCAAATAATTATGTCGTCTACATATCGATAGTAATATAAGATATTTTGATTGACAACTATATGTTGTTTTTCAAAATTATCCATGAAAATGTCCGCCATAAGGGGACTAAGAGGGGATCCCATAGCTAATCCTTCTTTTTGTAGATAGAAACGGTTATTAAACCGGAAATAGTTTTGTTTCATACAGAGAGAGGTTAAATTAAGAAGATCATTTGTTTCCCCGGGATGTAGACGACGTTTTTCAAAGAGATCTGCGAGTATACGCAAACAGTCAGGGGATGGGACATTTGTGAAAAGACTATCAATGTCTAAAGATAACAATATGGATTTAGGAGGAATACGAATATCTTTAATTTTGGAAATGAGATCTAAGCTATTTTTTAGGCTGTAAGTTGGATTGAATCCAGATTTCTCTCGAAGGAGGAAGTTTAATTTTTTAGCAAGGAAATAAGCTGGTGCACCAATATATGAGACAACTGGACGAATAGGAACATGTTCTTTATGTATTTTTGGTAACCCATATAAAATGGGTGCTTGAGGATTCATTGGTACAAGATTGCTCCGAGACAAGTTGTGATCGGGAAAAATATATGATGATTGTTGTATACATAACTTAATATCCGAAGTAAACTTTTTGGTTGGGTCAGACTCCAATAGCTCAAAATCATCACCTTGGATAACATCGTTAACTTTCTGGCTGTACCCACTACTCTCCATAATAACAACAGTATTGCCTTTATCGGCTTTAGTAACAATAAGGTCGTTTTCCCTTATTCTCTGCTTTAGGGACTTAAAAACAGGGAACTCAGGATTGAAATGGGAAGACGCGGGCACAGCCCGAATTTCATTAGCTACCAAACTTTTAACGATGTTATCTTTCTTCCCGATCACAACAGCCATCTCCGCGTCAACAGCCATAGTCTCTAACGATTTTTGAGAGACCGAAGGTGTTAAATTATACTTTAGGCCTGTATGTAAAAGGGACAACTCATCTGTTGGAAACTGGACATCGGAAAGATTTTTAACTCGGGGATAAAATTGGTGATATTCTGTATGTATGTCGTTATTACGATTACGGGATGAAGAGGATACAAGTCGTTGTAATTTACGGGACTGAATTTGATATTTTTCATAAACAGCCATTGAAGCCAGTTCTCTGGCTTTTCCATCCAAAATATCAAATTCAATATTATGTAATTTATATGAAAGTTCAGAGTATAATACTTTAAGGTGGATTTTTAAATTATCTCTATTGGAAAACCAACGACGACACTCCTCATTAAGCCAAATGTTCTGAGCTTTAGAAATAGCAATACTGGCCGCTCGACTATTTGTGCCGGAACGTATTTGAATATAATTGGGAATAACATGAAGTTGTTTGCATTGCTGATTGAACCAAACATTTTGGGCAGCAATACGATGGAGTTTTGTTAATTTGACATAGAGTCTTGCCTGGTCGGCCGTGCTAGCCTTTTTAATATAATTTATAGAATCAGGCGTTACTTTGCGGAAATCTATTATATAAAAGTTTTTAGAAAAATTTACTTTGCAAATATCCGCGTTATAAAATAAAATGATGTGTCTTACCTAGTTTGAAGAGCACCTCCCGCCCTCCCTCAATTGCGTGCACTATCTCCGTCACCACTAATCCCGACACCGCTACTCCCAACACCACTACACTAGGCAAGACACACCACTGACGATAATACGACACGTGTTTCGCCTCTACACGAGGCATCCTCAGGTGATATGGACTCTACGGCGACTAACCGCTAAGTGAGCGGCGAGTCAAAAACAAGTGCCTTTTATACAGACCGATGACGCAGCCGCTATCTACTTAAGAAGCTAGCGACTGCGTCATGCGATAAAACATGCAACCAATCACCGCCGGACTTACGCAGCCGTTTGTAAAATTAAAAACAAACCGCCGCGCAACGCCTACCCCTCCAACCACGCAACCAATCGCCGATCACCGTGAGGGTGACAAACGACCATATTGTGAGGCTCTCTATTATTAGAGAGCAGGCTTAAAGATATTTAAGAGAGGTGAGTTAGTAAAATTTGTTTGTTCATTCAGCAATGCAACGGTATTATTATTACTTTTTAATATCTCTAACTGTTCCAGCACACACAGCCGCAGTACTTTATTACACGTATGTAAGACTTTAAAGGAGTGGTCGTTGGCTAGGTTGTGTCCAGTGTCCAAGAGATGTTTGGCAAAATGGGATTTATCGGGATTGCAATTCCTGTACGCGGCTAAATGCTCTTTATAACGTGTCTCGAAATTGCGACCAGTCTGACCCACGTAAACGGCGTGGCATTCGTCACAAACAAGTTTGTAAACACCTGACTTTTGACGAATATCTAACTTATCTTTATTATTACAGATATTTCTAAGAGAATTGTTTGTTTTGAACGCTACATGAACGCCGTTTTGTCGAAGAGTATTAGCTACTTTTTTCAGATATGGGACCTAAGTAGGTCAAACTGCTCACATATCGATGAACACTTTGAGGTTGAACCGCGTACAGAGAGTTGCGAACAACATGCTTTTGTTTCTTTTTAATTAAATTGTTAATGAGATTTTTTGAAAAACTGTTAGAGACCGCTATTTGATAAATTATATTAAGTTCTTTTAAATAATTTTCTTTACTTAATGGGACAGTGAACAAACGGTTAATGTAACAATAAAAAGCGGCTACTTTATGTTGCCACGGATGACATGACGACGCGGGGATGACCGTATCGGTGTGAGTTGGCTTTCGATAAATTTGGAAAACATGTGACGAATCTTTTCTTGTCATTGTTAAGTCGAGAAAATTAAGGGAACAATCTTGTTCCAATTCAAGTTTAAATTTAATTTTGTCATGGACTCTATTTATTTTATTGAGGAAAACATCCAGTTGTCTCCTTGTGCCAGTCCAGCAAATAATTATGTCGTCTACATATCGATAGTAATATAAGATATTTTGATTGACAACTATATGTTGTTTTTCAAAATTATCCATGAAAATGTCCGCCATAAGGGGACTAAGAGGGGATCCCATAGCTAATCCTTCTTTTTGTAGATAGAAACGGTTATTAAACCGGAAATAGTTTTGTTTCATACAGAGAGAGGTTAAATTAAGAAGATCATTTGTTTCCCCGGGATGTAGACGACGTTTTTCAAAGAGATCTGCGAGTATACGCAAACAGTCAGGGGATGGGACATTTGTGAAAAGACTATCAATGTCTAAAGATAACAATATGGATTTAGGAGGAATACGAATATCTTTAATTTTGGAAATGAGATCTAAGCTATTTTTTAGGCTGTAAGTTGGGTTGAATCCAGATTTCTCTCGAAGGAGGAAGTTTAATTTTTTAGCAAGGAAATAAGCTGGTGCACCAATATATGAGACAACTGGACGAATAGGAACATGTTCTTTATGTATTTTTGGTAACCCATATAAAATGGGTGCTTGAGGATTCATTGGTACAAGATTGCTCCGAGACAAGTTGTGATCGGGAAAAATATATGATGATTGTTGTATACATAACTTAATATCCGAAGTAAACTTTTTGGTTGGGTCAGACTCCAATAGCTCAAAATCATCACCTTGGATAACATCGTTAACTTTCTGGCTGTACCCACTACTCTCCATAATAACAACAGTATTGCCTTTATCGGCTTTAGTAACAATAAGGTCGTTTTCCCTTATTCTCTGCTTTAGGGACTTAAAAACAGGGAACTCAGGATTGAAATGGGAAGACGCGGGCACAGCCCGAATTTCATTAGCTACCAAACTTTTAACGATGTTATCTTTCTTCCCGATCACAACAGCCATCTCCGCGTCAACAGCCATAGTCTCTAACGATTTTTGGGAGACCGAAGGTGTTAAATTATACTTTAGGCCTGTATGTAAAAGGGACAACTCATCTGTTGGAAACTGGACATCGGAAAGATTTTTAACTCGGGGATAAAATTGGTGATATTCTGTATGTATGTCGTTATTACGATTACGGGATGAAGAGGATACAAGTCGTTGTAATTTACGGGACTGAATTTGATATTTTTCATAAACAGCCATTGAAGCCAGTTCTCTGGCTTTTCCATCCAAAATATCAAATTCAATATTATGTAATTTATATGAAAGTTCAGAGTATAATACTTTAAGGTGGATTTTTAAATTATCTCTATTGGAAAACCAACGACGACACTCCTCATTAAGCCAAATGTTCTGAGCTTTAGAAATAGCAATACTGGCCGCTCGACTATTTGTGCCGGAACGTATTTGAATATAATTGGGAATAACATGAAGTTGTTTGCATTGCTGATTGAACCAAACATTTTGGGCAGCAATACGATGGAGTTTTGTTAATTTGACATAGAGTCTTGCCTGGTCGGCCGTGCTAGCCTTTTTAATATAATTTATAGAATCAGGCGTTACTTTGCGGAAATCTATTATATAAAAGTTTTTAGAAAAATTTACTTTGCAAATATCCGCGTTATAAAATAAAATGATGTGTCTTACCTAGTTTGAAGAGCACCTCCCGCCCTCCCTCAATTGCGTGCACTATCTCCGTCACCACTAATCCCGACACCGCTACTCCCAACACCACTACACTAGGCAAGACACACCACTGACGATAATACGACACGTGTTTCGCCTCTACACGAGGCATCCTCAGGTGATATGGACTCTACGGCGACTAACCGCTAAGTGAGCGGCGAGTCAAAAACAAGTGCCTTTTATACAGACCGATGACGCAGCCGCTATCTACTTAAGAAGCTAGCGACTGCGTCATGCGATAAAACATGCAACCAATCACCGCCGGACTTACGCAGCCGTTTGTAAAATTAAAAACAAACCGCCGCGCAACGCCTACCCTCCAACCACGCAACCAATCGCCGATCACCGTGAGGGTGACAAACGACCATATTGTGAGGCTCTCTATTATTAGAGAGCAGGCTTAAAGATATTTAAGAGAGGTGAGTTAGTAAAATTTGTTTGTTCATTCAGCAATGCAACGGTATTATTATTACTTTTTAATATCTCTAACTGTTCCAGCACACACAGCCGCAGCCCTTTATTACACGTATGTAAGACTTTAAAGGAGTGGTCGTTGGCTAGGTTGTGTCCAGTGTCCAAGAGATGTTTGGCAAAATGGGATTTATCGGGATTGCAATTCCTGTACGCGGCTAAATGCTCTTTATAACGTGTCTCGAAATTGCGACCAGTCTGACCCACGTAAACGGCGTGGCATTCGTCACAAACAAGTTTGTAAACACCTGACTTTTGACGAATATCTAACTTATCTTTATTATTACAGATATTTCTAAGAGAATTGTTTGTTTTGAACGCTACATGAACGCCGTTTTGTCGAAGAGTATTAGCTACTTTTTCAGATATGGGACCTAAGTAGGTCAAACTGCTCACATATCGATGAACACTTTGAGGTTGAACCGCGTACAGAGAGTTGCGAACAACATGCTTTTGTTTCTTTTTAATTAAATTGTTAATGAGATTTTTTGAAAAACTGTTAGAGACCGCTATTTGATAAATTATATTAAGTTCTTTTAAATAATTTTCTTTACTTAATGGGACAGTGAACAAACGGTTAATGTAACAATAAAAAGCGGCTACTTTATGTTGCCACGGATGACATGACGACGCGGGGATGACCGTATCGGTGTGAGTTGGCTTTCGATAAATTTGGAAAACATGTGACGAATCTTTTCTTGTCATTGTTAAGTCGAGAAAATTAAGGGAACAATCTTGTTCCAATTCAAGTTTAAATTTAATTTTGTCATGGACTCTATTTATTTTATTGAGGAAAACATCCAGTTGTCTCCTTGTGCCAGTCCAGCAAATAATTATGTCGTCTACATATCGATAGTAATATAAGATATTTTGATTGACAACTATATGTTGTTTTTCAAAATTATCCATGAAAATGTCCGCCATAAGGGGACTAA
>JAVANC010000022.1:11010777-11060788 GCA_033319125.1 Parnassius glacialis | reverse complement strand
ACGAAAAGGCTCATGAAGAGCCTTGTAGAACCTCCAGTGGAGCTCCTTCTCCTTCCATACAGTCTCCCGGTTGGAAATGTACTGTAATGCTATTATTATTATTTAAGTCTTTCACATTACAACGCTCGAATTTTATAATAAAGGACCTAGAAATACGCTTCGATAGATGTATAATACGCATAAAAAATTACTTAATCATGATTTTATTTATTTGCTTTATGTTTTATATTTAACCGTTTCTACATTTTATTCTAATCGCAGCTGAATTATCTCAAAGATCAAACTGTGTAAACAATTGTTTAATTAAATTCTAAAGCATAGACATATTATTTAATTAAATATTCAACTAAGAAAACAAAAAGATATTAGTGTCAAAGCAATAAAATTGCTTTCCTTGTGTAATTCTTAATTTATAATGGGTTTTTAATGGCATCAAACAGTTTCGTTACAGTCAAAAATGCCATGAATAAAATGCAATTAAACATTAGTTACTTTACATCAATATGAATAATGAACGTAAACACTAAACTTGTCATGAAATGATAGATGAAAAAAATGTCGTTAAATGGTATATTACAATAATTATGCTAAAGTTCCTAAGCTTTTAGATATATTTTTGTAGTATTTAATGGACATTGTGGTTTTGTTCTATATTATTTTCTTTTGTTCTTATAACGATTCACAAGTCTGGTACTGTTATAAGCCAATTACTAAAACAAAACAATACATTAACAAAAGTAGTGAAACACTTTTATGTATGTCACGATATGTTGACATTATGAATGGGCTTTATGATAGGGTAAATGCATATATATTAAGGTCGAGTAATCGGTTTCTATAGAATACGATTACGATACCTAGTGTATTCAGTTCCTTATTATCACTATTGTAAAGTATTAAATATATCCGTGAAATGGTGTAAAATATTACTGTCCGAAGTATTCTGTGCCGATCTACCTATGGGCAATGGAGAAATGTAAAAAATATACTTACTTTTATAACACTGTTGAGATTTCTTATTTCTAAGAGAGTCTTAGGATATGGAAGTGGCCACTATCCCAATGCACGTTGGAGGACTTAATCCATTCTAGAAATATTTATTTAATCTTCAAACATGCACATTTTTCCATTATGCTTTTCTTAGTCGCCGAGTACATGATAAATCAGTAATCAAAATCGTAATAAAAAGTTCATTTATATTGGATTGAAGTCGGTTTGCTCGCGTAGTGTGAAATTTTAGGAATGCTTATCCTCTGAATTAAAACAGTTCATGATAACAATTAAAATTTATGATAATAACTGAAAATAATTAAAAAGCTGCGGTTGTTAACCCGCCTGTCATTCGTTGTCGGCGGTGTGTCTGGTTGTTTGTTAAGCATGTTGAATTGATAACGTCCGAAATAGTAAAATCACTTTATTTAAAACAGTTACAAAAATGTTAATAAATTGTTATGAATGCACCCGCCACTGCTGCGTAACGAAAGTGCACTAAACAAATTGGCGGCGTTGCGCCAATTGCTGACAAAGGTGTTCGGTTTCACCGAACATTTGTAGCAACTATGGTAAAATTCCTCTTATGAGGCAGTTTATTGGGCAGGTAAAAGCCAAAACTTAAGTCTTTTTAGGCTTGTTAAAAGCTTTTTTTTTACTTATTATAAGCCAGTGCTTGACCACAATCCCACCTGATAGTAAGTGGTGATGCAGCCGTAGATGGTAAATCGCACTGTCTTATCGTAACAAAAGCCTATTCACTCTTGACTTGAAGACGCCTAGATTGTGTTCGGACGGAAATCCTTATCCTAATTTCAATAGAGAAGATGGCTGGGTGCTACCATCTGCTTGGGATCCCATAATTAATAAAATTAAATCCCAACCCAAGCATACAACTGCAAGACTTCATGATACTGTAAGTTCATACTGCGTGGATCGGAACAAAAATTAATAATTTTTAATCTGGAGGTAGCCGTGGTTAACTATGACATTGGGACGTCATACACCTCAGTCCCCCCCGTGACCATGGGTGCTGTAAAGTGCTCGAAACGTCGGGAATATAAAATAAGTTATTATACGTGATAAAATACGTAAAATTAGTTTTATTTAAATGTGTAGTGTTCGCGTAAATATAAGAAATCATTATGTGAACCAGTACGGACTGGTAATTGCAAATAAAATTCGCCGATTAGAAGATCTCGTCACTAAGCGCGCAAGATATCTAACAGCATTAAATTTTTTAAAACGATGTCGTGACCTTAATCTCATTCCTACGTGTGTCAAAATATCCACTAAAAACGACATTCGAGGAAGCGCTAAGATCTTAAATCAGGCAAGTAAAAAGTTGTTACGAACGGTAATCCAACAAAAACGCTCCGATCTACATACCATAAACAAATCCATAGACACATCATTCAGTGAGTTAAAGGCAGTTTTAACGACATTTGATTATAATGTTTGCATCGAAACGTTAAATAAACGAGAAATTAATAAATATTACGAATGCAAAAACAAAATTATAGTAAAATATCAAAAATTAACGACCAAATTAAATGGCAAACATCTGAGTCAACGTGAGAACGAAACGCAACCATTGACTACGAACGCGGATCATAGATTAAGCGCGGTCTATAATCTGTCAAAACAAACTCTGGATGATGCAACAATTAGAGTATTATCGAAAGGCCTTAATTTTGCTTTAACACCTAAAAAATTACCGTACGAAGAAATTATTTGCAGCGTCGAGGACTGTTTATATAAAAACAATATGCGAAAGGAAGATTTGGAAGCGATACGTCAAGATATTTCGTCTATGTTACGTCGAAGCTCAGCACCAAAACCGAATCTACCTAAAGACGAATTTAAAGCGTTGAATAACCTACGCAATAAACAAGAACTCACGATTCTCCGCGCAGATAAAGGAAACGCCACGGTAGTCATGGATACGTCGGATTATAATTCTAAAATACAAGAACTTTTGTCGGATGCAAGTACTTATAAAAAGGTTAAAAATGACCCAACAAATAACACACTCAAAACAACTAGTGATCTCATAAAGAAACACTCCGAAAGATTAAATCTAGACGTAAAATCGATAATACCTACGTGTGCCAAACCACCGAAATTTTATGGGTTACCAAAAATACACAAGCCCAATGCTCCACTACGTCCTATAGTGAGCCAAATCGATTCACCAACTTACAAATTGGCTCAACACTTAGCGAATATACTCTCACCGCTCAGGGGACATACAAGAGCACACACAAAGGATTCCTACCATTTTGTCAGCGAGATTAAAGACCTACATCTGGCAGACAATGAAACTATGGTCAGTTTTGATGTGCAGTCTCTGTTCACATGCTTACCTGTTGAAGACTGCATCTCGATTGTTACTAGAAGGCTAGAGCAAAACAACATGCCCGTAGAATATGCAGTATTACTTAGACACTGCCTTACATCTGGCTACCTATTGTGGAAGGAGGAGTTCTACAAGCAAGTAGATGGAGTGGCGATGGGCTCACCTGTATCTCCCATTGTTGCCGATATATTCATGGAGGACTTTGAGGAGAAAGCCCTGCGTACTTCTCCCGTAAACCCAAGATTCTACAAGCGGTACGTAGACGACACTTTCACAATTCTCCCTTTAGATAAAGTAACTGCATTTCTAGACCATCTTAACTCCTTAAATTCTAAAATTCAGTTCACAATGGAGTTAGAGGCAAACAATTCTTTAGCTTTTCTAGATGTGTTAGTAATTCGGAATCCTGATAACACCTTGAGCCACACTGTGTATAGAAAAAAGACCCATACAGATAGATATTTAAACGGTGATTCTCACCACCATCCTTCACAGTTAGCTACCGTGGGTAAATCTTTGTTTCAGAGAACACGAGGGATCTGTGACAGTAAACACCTGGCCGCCGAGCTCCAACACGTCAAGCAAGTTTTGCACGACAATAAGCTTCGGGTCCCGCGCCTACGTCACAGTGAACGAGTGAAGCCGGCCACAGTCGAGCGAGTGTCTGCTGTACTGCCATATGTCAGAGGTGTCACTGACAAGATTGGCTTGGCTTAGTCAGTTTTTACCATCAGTCAAGTGTAATATTCCTCTGCAAGATGCAGGAGTGTACAAGCTTGATTGTGAATGTGGTCTCTCTTATATAGGACAAACTAAAAGATCTATAAAAACCCGTGTTAAAGAACACATAGCTGATGTGAAGAATAGACGGTCCGGGAAGTCTGCAGTCTGTGAACATGTACAGGATCGCCCCCGTCACTACATTAGATTTGATAGACCACAAATCCTCGCTAAAGAACACCGATTCCTTCCAAGGATGATTCGCGAGGCTATTGAAATCAAGAAACATCCTAATTTCAATAGAGAAGATGGCTGGGTGCTACCATCTGCTTGGGATCCCATAATTAATAAAATTAAATCCCAACCCAAGCATACAACTGCAAGACTTCATGATACTGTAAGTTCATACTGCGTGGATCGGAACAAAAATTAATAATTTTTAATCTGGAGGTAGCCGTGGTTAACTATGACATTGGGACGTCATACACCTCAGTCCCCCCCGTGACCATGGGTGCTGTAAAGTGCTCGAAACGTCGGGAATATAAAATAAGTTAATATACGCGATAAAATCCGTAAAATTAGTTTTATTTAAATGTGTAGTGTTCGCGTAAATATAAGAAATCATTAAACAAAATATTTGTTTAACGTTTGAAGACAATTTTTTTTAAGTAAATATGTATTAACGTAAATTTAGGTTTGACTGTCTATATAGAGAAAAAAATATTATTACATTATCAACTTATAATAATAGAGTATCGATTTGCTTTGGATTTGATTTTAGTAAGCAATATACCAAATTTAGCTTAAAGTTGTAGAAATTATTCATAAACAAAAAATATAACACGAGAAGTTTAAGGTAGTTATTGTAACTATAAATCAATGTGCATAAATATGAAAAAAAAATTAGTAAATTAATGTAAATCTACGCGAAAATGTATTTATCAAATTTCATTGTTTTTTTTTACGTGTGGTTGTGTGGATCGTTCCTATAGTTACTAGATGTGTAACTTGTAAGTAGCATTTTGAGTAGGATTGTAGGTAGCACCCTAATATAGAAATGCAAAATAACTACATAATATCTCACTTTTTAGATATGTTCAAGGATCCCCTTATTATCTCATTTTAATTATTCTCATGTCCTTTATTTTCACACTAACAGTACTCTCATATCCTTTGTTTTCGATTATCAGGCCTTCTTTTCATAATTCTTGTACGTACTTTCTTTCATCTCTTTTTATTTTTTTTTGACCTTTAGCTAGCTTTATATATTTATTTATTTATTAGATACCAGGAATCGGAGTATTAATTCACCTCTTTGGGCGTTATTGGCCATTTTTATTATAATTAATTCATGATATTTATCATGCGGGTACTTTATAAATATGGGCCCCCCATTTATTTGGGTATTATATTACATTTTCACTGCATTTATTTCATTTTATTGGTACATAAACCTTTTTTATCATACAATATCAAGGTAATAGTGTACCTTGGGTTGTGCGCACAACCTTGAGGTCTACGTTTAAGTCATTTTAAAAGGACTCCAACAATTGTCACGGAGGAAAACTAAGTTCACACTATGATCCAATGAAGGATGTGACCTCTATGTACCATTATTAAGGGTAACAAATTTAAGACTTCTCTGGTCCCCAACAGTACTAAGATGAGTAAAGTCGTTCACATCTCACTTGTACTGAAGGTATTGTTCCCTAGTACCCGTTACTCCTGATTTTATCATCCAATCATGGAAACCCTGCTCGAGGACTATAGGTAAATATCAATGTGAGTGTCAGCGCTCAATACCAGATTCTTCAAAGTCAGTGTGTGCTGATAATATTATACCACCACCAAAACTTTATGACAGTGCCATAGCAGAGGATATTAAAATAATAAATAACTCAAATATTACTAAAAATAATATAATTGTTTATAGCGATGACATGGGAAAAAATCTAGGCATAACTTTAAATAACTCTCTAAAGGGACAAAAAGTTAGAAATTGCTGCATGCCTGGAGCATCTTTTAGTGACATCCTAAATAAAATTATTGTTACTAAATTTTGCCCAAATAGTACAATAATAATTATTGTTGGTAGAAGAGGCAGTGTAAACAACAAACAGTTATTAAGATATATTGAACAACTTAATAACTTAAATGTACACAAAATTGTCTTGTTTACACTGCCTTATATACAGGGATTGCCACAGGAAAATAATTTAAGACATAATTTAAATATACAAATGCATAATTTAATATTTAATAATAATTTAAATTTGACATATAATTGTAATGATAATAATCATAAATTTCATGTTATTGACATAAATAATTTTATAAAAAGTTTTGGACAAAAGATAGGTATTACCTATCCAAATATAATTTAAGACTGATAGCAAATGTGCTATCTTATTATTTACTTTTTAACTCAGCCAAGTTTTTGGCTACCAAGACTACTTTTATTGAGCATAATCATTTGACATTTAATTTGGAATCAGTTCCAACTAATTTAAATTAGTGAATGAGACAATAGAGGCAATCTCTAGCAATAATAAGAGTTTAATTAATTTTGAATACAGCCCACAAATAAGTAATAAAAATTGTTTACACCTGGTGCATCAAAATATACAAGGCATGTTGGGCAAAGAATTGTAAGTTGAATTGTTTTTAAATAGTAACAATATACACATCCTTTGTATTACTGAACATTGGCTAAAAGATTATAATTTCATGTTTAATTTCAGAAATCACCAGGTGGTCAGTTCCTTCAATAGAGATAAAAGTTTACGTGGTGGCCCCTTAATATTAGCAGATAAGTCATTATTATATAAAGAACGTAAAGATATTGTGAGCCTCTCTGTTGAACGAACTGTAGAAATGGCTTGTGTCGAGCTCGAGCACCTCATTGTTGTAGGTGTTTACAGACCCCCATGTGCTAGTTATGACCATTTTGAAAGGATTGTGGAAGAAGTTTTACTCAAACTTAGTAAACAGAACAAGTCTGTTGTAATATGTGGAGACTTTAATATCAATCTCCTTGAAACTTCTTCCATTAGTATTATGTTTAGCTCATTGCTTAAATCGTATAATCTTGTAAATTTATTCTTAGAACCAACACGTATTGCTGGGCCTAGTGCTACCTGTATACATAACATTTTTACAGATGTTAAGCCCTTGCATAAATCAATTATTCAAAATTTAAGTTCAGATCACTGTGGACAGTTAGTATCACTACCTTACATACACAAAAAACAGAAAAATAAGAAAGTTGTGTTTGTTCCAATAAATGAACATCGCTTGGAGAGGTTTAGAAGTAATATAATAAAAAGACTTCCATCACTTTCGTTTAAAAATAGTGCTAATCATATGTATGCTACATTATTTAAAATTATAAGTTGTGAATTTAGTAGAATATTTACTTCTAAAACTTTCTCTTTCAACAGTTGCAAATCATTTAATGAATGGGCGACAGTAGGAATTTATAAAAGTAGGCGAAGGTTTTACGAGCTTTATGATGAAAGATCATATAATAGTAGTGTTATATTTAGAGATTATGTAAAAACATATTCTAAAATATTTAAAAAAGTGTGCTCCACTGCTAAGGCTTTACATTTAAGCAACAAAATTAAAACTGCATCCGACAAAATTAAAATGACCTGGAGAATAATAAATAGTGAAACGGGCAAGGTCAAACCGCGCAACTCGGATTTTCAATTGAATATTAACAATAATTTAACGCGATCTGATCAAGAAGTTGCTATGGCTTTTGAGAAACATTTTACTGATGTTCCTTTTTTGACAACAAAATCATTAGATTCTTCTCCTACTGTCGCCGAATCATTGCTCAAACAAAATGTAAAGGCTTGTTCTAATACTTTTAAATTCAATAGAGTACTGCCAAAGATATCGTTAAATATTTTAAAGCTATTGATGTTAAGAAAACGGCAGATTTATGGGAGATTTCCGTTAAAGTTATTTTATCTATAATAGATATATTAGCACCTTATCTAGCCACTATATTTAATATAAGCGTCGAATCTGGTGTGTTTCCTGATTTTATGAAACATAGTAAAGTCATACCTATATTTAAATCTGGTAGTACAATAGACGCCGCCAATTTTAGACCAATTTCTGTACTACCAACATTAAGTAAAATTTTTGAAAAAATTATTTTAGATCAGATGTTAAGTTTCTTTAATATTAATAAATTGCTACATCAAAATCAATTCGGTTTTACAAGGGGTCGCTCGACAACTGACGCTGGAGTTGAGCTTATTAAACATATTTTTTGTGCATGGGAGAATTCAGAGGATGCTTTGGGTATATTTTGTGACCTTTCCAAGGCCTTCGACTGTGTTCACCATGAGACATTAATCAGGAAGCTACAGTACTATGGTGTCAAGAATACAGCGCTTAAACTTATTATTTCATATTTAAGTAATAGAAAGCAGAAGGTTATTATCAATGGTAAAAGTTCTTCCGGGTCACCTGTACTAATGGGTGTTCCTCAGGGCTCGATTCTCGGCCCATTCCTGTTTCTGGTGTATATTAATGACTTACCTCACCTTGTAGGGGATAGTCATGATATAGTATTATTTGCTGATGATACTTCCTTGATTTTTAAACTTAAACGTCAATCATTTAAATGTGACGAAGTGAATAATGCTATATCAAAATTAGTGCATTGGTTTAACGTTAATAATCTGCATTTGAACGGAAATAAAACTAATTGTGTTAAAATTACAACAACGAATGTTAAAAATCTGAATACCAATGTGTTTTTAAATGGGGAGGAATTGAGCCCTGTTGTATCCACTGTTTTTCTTGGCATCACTCTTGACAAAAACCCCCATATATCCAAATTAGCAAGCAGACTAAGTTCTGCAGCCTATGCTGTAAAAAAGATTAGAGGTCTCACTAGCGTCGAGACAGCTAGATTAGTTTATTTTAGTTATTTCCATAGCATAATGTCTTATGGGATTTTGCTATGGGGAAATGCGGCTGATTCAGAAACTATTTTTGTTTTACAGAAGAGGGCCATTAGAGCTATTTACAATCTAAAACCGAGAGAGTCTCTTAGAGATAAATTTAAAGAAATTAATATATTAACTTTGGCCTCTCAGTATATTTACGAAAATTTAATGTATGTTCACAAAAACAAAGATAGTTTTAGTAAAAAAAGTGATATACATTCTGTAAACACTAGGAACAAACACAAGCTAGTGATGCCAGTTTCTCGACTCCACAGAGTCAGCAATTCATTCTTGGGGCAATGTATACGCTATTACAACAAGGTGCCGGAAAGTGTACAGGTTCTCTCTATTACCAAGTTTAAATGTTTTATTAAGCTGAAACTGTATAAAAAGGGTTATTATAGTATAAATGAATACATGGTTGATAATAACCCCTGGGAATGAGGTGGTCGCTTCCAAGCAGTTTCTAAAATAAATTTTGTAAATAGTTAGTAATCATTTATATTGTAAAATTTATTTAAAAAAAATGTCCCGCTGGGTGTCTTGCTGGTTCTTCCCAGGACAGAGGGTATTTTTTCGAACCAGTGGTAAAGTAAAAAATGACTTTCAAAAAGAATTACACATGTAATGTATATTGAATAAAAATTATTCTATTCGATTCTATTCTATTCTATATGCTTTACCAGTGATGGACGTTCCCGTATCTCTCCATTACTTATTTTATGCAGGTCAACTTTCGTTTTATTTCTATTTATTTCTTTACTTTTATGGTACTTACCTATACCTCATTATTTAATATTACCCAAGATTATGGACAATATGCCTATACAATTCATAATAAATTCGCATTTCCCTCATTGATAATACATTAAAAGTTATTCTACATTTAATCTTTTCTGAACAACCTTAAAAATTAATCGGTTATTAGTTTTCCCAAACTATCAGCTGATCAGGCTGATTGTATGTGGATATGCTAACCACCGAAAATTTTCTTTCCACACTTTCTACTTATATTTCTATCAATATTTTTCGCTCATAATGATAAACTCCGTAATTTATCCATAAATTTACTTACGTCTTTTATAAATTTACATCATATAGTCTCGTATAATATTTAGTTACTTACATCATTGTCAGTTAGGAATTGAGGCTCACAATATGGGCACAACAAAAATTTAATTAATTAATTGTACGAGTATACCTATGTAATGAGTTTCAAAATTATATAAAGAAAATATTTTCATATTCCACACAACTAAGTACTATTTTCCAAGAAAATAATAAATTATAATAGTAAAAAGCTTATGATTTAAAAGTTCAATAAATGTAAAATCGAAAGGAATAAACTACATTTCATGTTATGATACAGAACAAAGAAATACTAACGGGAACAAGTCATCATGATACAGTGATAACAACAGACAGGTCAAAATAAAAATTATATTCTTAACAGCAATTTGAGACACCTTTGTTTTAAATTCGAAAGTAAGTACCTATATGAAACGTTGGCGATTGCATCGAACAATGATCAGATCACACGGTGTGACTAATATCTAATTTTAAGATAACTTGTACATTATATTATAATATGAATGCAACCTTAAAATGAAATTCTTAGCATTTTTTTTTAAATTTACACAGAAACTTAAATAGTTTTGTCGTTTATAGTTATAGTACATACATTTATTCATTGACTCTAAAAAATGTTAATTATATCACATACAAAAATTAATTTAAACAATCGCTGTAACAGCCATCGAGTTTACGTATAACAAAATTAATTTAAAACGTTGAAAGAAAAAAAAAAATTTTAATTTATCATAATATAACTTTAAGACAGTACCGTCGGCTTTTAGAAACTAAAAATAAAACGAATTGTCTATAACCCTTTTTAAAATTTGGATTCCAAAAAAAATAAAAACGACGAAATGTGTCACAGTCTTAGATTATATAATTTTATATAATAAGGTCTCAGTGCTATTTATCTATAAATTATGGAGAAATAAAGTACGTAAAAAATGTAATCTATTATGGTATATCATTATTTCTTTCCTTTTTGACAGAACACAGTAATAAAATAATTTATAACTATACATAACTGAATAAAAGTGAATATAATATCGTCTTATGCCTCAATGGAAGTGCCACATAAGTGTATATGTAACATAATTTATAATAGTGCGTTATAGTTTTTATTTAGAAATAAAACTAACAAAATGCTATTGAATCGTTAAGTGTCTGATAAATATTTTCAACTTTATCATATTATATTAAATACAAAATATTTAATAAATAACTTTAAAAAATATATTATAGCAAAACAACATGAAAATATCAATTATTAAAGTTTTGAATGGAATATCAGTAGATTTAATCTCATCTTCCTTTACTTTACTATTAAAATTTATTATAACCACTTTAAGTTTGGTATCTAAAATTTTTCCCTTCAGGTTAACTCGGTGCAATTTTTATTAAATATGCTCTAACTTCTTTTAATTTCTCATAAAACTGTTTTAAAGAAATATTCATAACTTACCACCAATATGTAGAATAGAGTACACTTTATATAATTTTACGAAATATATAACATTGTCAGGTGAAATTGCAATTGTTCAGTTCCTGCCTTATTGCTTCCCACTGTATTTTGCACAATCATGGTCTCATCTTTAGTCTGATAACCGCCCATGTTCTTGGTTGTCACTTATCGTTAAACGCGTACACCCAGTCACGCAGCTCAAGATAGAACACCATAACTCTTAATTTCTTTTTTGTTCTTTTTTGGCTCAATTTTCACATTCTTCTGAGTGGTGCTCGCATGAATACAACTGCTTCTTTTCTTTTTAAATAGATCTGCTGAATCTTAAATTTTGATCTTTGGTCATGATAAAAAAAATCCACTATTTGTTATCCTCCTTCCTCATTACTCGTCTTCATAGTACTATATATTATATATATTTTAAATTTTCAATCACTTTCAATAAAATAATTATTGTGGCCTCTTCTTGTATTCATATTTGTTTATTTTTCGTCACATCCGGTATTGCGTCCATTCCGTTATAATATATTTTTTTAAATTGTCAATCTTCTTAAAAACTGTCCATTATTTAATTAAGTTTTCTTATAATATTTTCTTCTTCTTTTAAATAGTAGGCCCGGCGGTGCGCGTGCATTGAAGCAGCGCACCGCCTGGCAGGGTCGCCATGTAATGTTTGAACAATGCAATAAATTAAACTCAGTGATGCAGTTTAATAACTCTCTCTTTATTGGTTTGAAGTAGACTTATATATAGTGGTTGTGACGTAGGTACATAGGTAGGGGGCAGGGTTTGTGTTACGTGGTTCGAGGTAGAGCCACATGAATAGTATCTTCTTCTATAAATATAATATGATATTACTGAACTAAATAGATGTTATTTCTACTCCTTATATGGAGTCCACGTTGAGTGATGATATCATTTAATATTCCTGTTATATTGCTTTATCATAGTACCGACACCACAGAGTATGAACGCTTGGAAATACCTCGGGCAAAATATTCAATACTTAATTCTATTTCAACTGGATAAATTCAAAGAAAACTTTAAATCAAAAAACCAAAATCTAAGAGCCATAACCTTTTTAGGCGTTCGTTACACAACAAATGTATAATACACTTCATTTTATTTTCTGCCGACTTCCAAAAAGGAGACGGTACTCAATTCGACTGTATGTTTTTTATGTGTGTTATCTCATAACTTTGTACTGGGTAAACCGATTTTGATGATTCTTTTTTATGTGAAAGCTTATACTTCTCGTGTGGTCCCATATGAATTTGATCATGGTCAGACTAATAGTTTTTGAGTTATTCTTAAATAACTCATATTGAAGTCGGCTGTACAAAATCTTTAATTTTAAGTTATTACTAACACTCATCTCTATGTTCAATCATCCCCGTTACATCTCCACGCGGACTAAACTAGATCTATACCAAGACCACACGCGCACCACACCCACTTTTTGATCTACTTCGCTAGAGGAAAACCTTTACTCTTGGTCTGGACAGCATTTTATAGTCGTGCCTATACACCACACACACACACAAACACACATACTCACACACGCATATATATTTACATACACATTAAATATTGTAATTCGGTAAAATAATTAAAAAAATTATCATAGACTCTTTGTGCTGCTTCTGTGAACTTTGCGAGGAACTTTGTTTGAAGATGTCCGTTTCTTTGAAAATTTTAAAGCACGTGACATAGGTGCAAGCCTAAGTAGATTTGTATAGGACAATATGTACTAGAGTACGGCACCTGAAATGTGAGATGTTGGCGACGCGACGCTTAACCACTGCCTTATCAGGCGTCTAAACAACGCTTCCGGTAACTCGGGGTGGTGCAGCTGATCAAGCAACACGCACTACACGTATTTGCAGAGCGTGACGTCACGTCTCACACCCATCAATTAACAGCATCTGTTTTTCCGACAAAATGTGGAATGTTTTCAAGGCAAGAGTGAATACTGTACCACCGGTTGATACGCAGTGATTTAGCCGAAGATGGTAAAGTCTGTGCGCTTTACCATCTTCGGCTGAATCAATACGTATCAACATGTGGTATAGTAGTCAAACACTGGCTTAAAATAGAAAAAAAAACGATTAAAAACTCCAAAGTTATGATGCGGGCATTATGACAATACGCAGATAGAACAAAATGATTAAAGGTAAGAAGACTGTAGCAAGAACTAGGGCTGTGTGTTAAGGATTCCAAATGCTGGATTTGTAGCTAGATACATTTCAATCAAACCAAGCTTTATAACCCAGGTTCGATCTCCGCCGACACCAATGAAATGTTAATTGCAATTTTAAGTGCTGATTTACCACGTGCTCGGCGGTGAAGGAAAACATCGTGAGGAAACCTGCATATCTGAGAAAAAGAAAAAAATATTTTCGAAGACATGTGAAGTTCTCCAACACGCATTGGGGCAGCGCGGCGGATACTTCCTTGCCCTAAAACCCTCTCAGAAATGAGAGCAGGCCTGAGCCCAGCAGTAGGACGTATATAGGCTGTAACATTACTTCTAAGCTTTATAAAAATTTAAAACAATAAATATATAAATAAATAAAAATAAAATAATAGCTTTGACACTTCTATTTCATACAACGTCATTGAACACTAACTCCCAAAATAGAATACCTTGTATTTCAGGAGTCAGTTCCTTCCCATTCAGTAATTTATAGTAGTAAAATGAACCCTTAGTTCCAGATATCGGCAATAATTTAGAGTTTAGTCTATGATTTTTTTTTAATTTTAGTAGCAGATAAAATAACTGTTCAATGAATACCGCTGTTTATACTAGGAAATGGAGCTTTATTTATCTCCAAATAATTAAAATTATATCAAAATATTTGCCATGTAGTGACGGATAAGAAAATCCACCACCCCATATCTTCCCGTGGGTGTCATAAAATACGACAAAGGGAGGAAGAGGCAGGAGATGGGCAGCAACATCTTCCTGATAACAGCAAAATTACAATAAAAACTGTGGTTGCCAACCCGCTCGCCAAGCGTGGTAACTATGGCATATACCCACCAATGATGAGAGTAACAAAGAGACAGTCCCGAGTCCTCGGCGGCCCCGCTATTCCTGGCTACGGTGGCGACCATGGTAAAGGCGGGGCAGAGGGTGCTAAGAATCTCCGATAAAGGATCGGTTGCCACCTATGACGACTCGACCTGGCAACATACAACGCACGTACCCTGAGGACTAACGAGAAGATCGTGGAGCTGGAAGAAGAGATAGACAAGTTACGCTGACATATTATGGAGGTGCGAAGAGAGGGGGAGGACACGGTAATCCTCGAATCCGGCAACTTGCTCTATCACAAGCAAGGCGACCATAAGTCCCAAGGAGGTGTTGGATTTATCGTCCACAAGTCTCTCGTTAACAACTTTGTAAATATTGGGAGTGCGTCGACGAGGGTGGCGTATCTTATACTCAGAATCACCAAACGGTATTCGCTGAAGGTCATACAGGTTTACGCACCAACCTCAGCCCACCTCGATGAAGAGGTGGAGGAAATGTATGAGGATATCTCTAGAATCATGCATTCCTCTAAAACCCACTATACGGTGTTAATGGAGGACTTCAATGCAAAACTAGGTACAAGAGAGAACTAAAAGTAGGGAAATTTGGAATAAAACAACGGAACCCAAGGGGCCAGCAGCTGGCCGACTTCATGGAGAAAGAGAAACTCTTTATGGTGAACTCTTTTTTGCAGATGCGGCCCCACAGGAAGTGGACCTGGTCGAGCCCCGACGGTTCGACAAAAAATGAGGTTGGCTTCATTATGACGACCAGACGACAACTGTTCAGTGATGTTTCCGTGATCGCGAGGGTGAAAACTGGAACGATCACCGAATGCTTAGTCTCGTCTAATGAAGTCAACGTTCCGTCCCCCTCGTGCTCTGTTCCAATGTCCTGAAACCTTTCAGCTCGAGTTACAAAACCGTTTTCAGTGCTTAGAAGACTGCAATGAAGTGGACGATATGAATGACAAGCTCGTGGAAACTGTCCATGCGGTCGGAGCTAATTTCTGCAAGATCCGCCGCAGAAGAACACAAAAACTCTCCGATCACACTCTTAATCTCATGGTTGTTAGACGGGAGATGAAGCTAAATTCTTCAACAGATTTGACAACATACAGGCCAGTGAACAGACAGATCTCCAAATGCATGCGGCGGGACTTACGCAACTTCAATACAGCTTGTATTGAAGAAGCGATCGAGCGGAACCAAGGCTCCAAAGACTTTGCCAGAGATCTGTCTTTCAGAAAGAGCCAACTGTCAAAGCTGAAGACCGAGTATGGCAGCATCGTTTCTCGGACATCTGAGATTTTGAGTAAGATTGAGAGTTTATATGGGCAGCTGTACACGTCATCGTTGATGCCACACGGAAGTGTGAGTAACGATCCAAGAGCGAGTCTTATCCGACACTATTCCAAAGATATCACGGACGTCAGTCTGAGCGAGATTAGAATGGCTCTCCTGCATCTTTAAAACGGCAAGGCCCCAGGCGACGATCGAATTACAGCGGAGCTTCTGAAAGCGGGTGGAAAACCGGAACTGGAAGTCCTTCAGAGGCTCTTTAATTCCGTCCTCCATGGTGGCATTACACCGGAGGCGTGTAGCAGAAGTGCGGTGGTCTTGTTCTTCAAGAAAGGTGACAATGCGCTTTTGAAGAACTACAGACCGATTTCCCTTCTGGGCTGCGTCTACGTGCTGTTTTTGAGAGTCATTACGAATCGTCTCCCACGCCGACTTGACGACATTCAGCCTCCCGAACAAGCCGGTTTCCGATAGGGATTAAGCACCATGGACCACACACATATCCTTCGGCAAGTTGTACAAAGTCCGAAGTGTCTAATTTGCCACTAAGCCTGGCGTATGTGGACTATGAGAAAGCCTTTGATTCCGTCGAAATTTGGGCGGTGTTGCAGTCCCTACAGCGGTGACAAGTTGACTGTCGTTATATCAAAGTGCTGATTTGCTTGCACAGTAGGGCTACGATGGCTATTCGAATACAGAACCAGAGTATGAAAGCTATCCAAGAGGTGTAAGACAGGGTGACGTTATATCCCTGAAACTCTTCACCGCTGCATTGGAAGATGTTTTCAAGCTATTGGCCTAGGAAGGATGCGGTATAAATATCTATGGCGAGTACATCACTCACCTTCAATTTGCCGACGATATAGTCCTTATGGCAGAATCACTGGAGGACTTAGGCACTATGCTAAATGACCTAAATAGTGTCTCCCAACGGATAGGTCTTCAGATGAACATGGACAAAACAAAGATTATGTTTAATATCCATGTCACTCCTATGCCGGTAGTTGTTGGGAGCACTAAGTTCGAAGTTGTTGACGAGTATGTTTATCTAGGACAAATAGTCCGACTAGGTAAGTCCAACTTCGACCGAGAGGTCAATCGACGGATTCAACTCAGTTGGGCAGCGTTCGGGAAATTACGGCACATCTTCTCGTCAGGTATACCTCAAAACTTGAAAACGAGACTGTACACCCAATGCGTGTTGCCAGTGATGACATACAGAACTGAGACGTGGTCCTTCACTGCTGGCCGTATGAGGAAGCTTAAGGTCGCTCAGCGAGCTATGGAGAGGTCTATGCTCGGAGTTTCTCTGCGTGATAATCTCAGAAATGAGGATATCCGCAGTACAACTAGAGTGATCGACATAGCCCAACGGATTAGTAAGCTGATGTGGCAATGGGCCGGCCATATAGCTCGAAGATCCGACAATCGATGGGGAAGAAAGGTTCTCGAGTGGCAGCCTCGTACCAGTAGGCGAAGTGTAGGGCGACCCCCCACGAGATGGAGTGACAATCTGGTAAGATATGCAGGAAGTTGATGGATGCAGGTGGCTCAGGGCCTTGTACCCCCCCGAACGGGTCCCCACCCCCGAACGGGTCCCCCCCCCGAACGGGTTCCCGCCTTGGCGTGGCGGGGGGCTTAGTAACCGTGGCTTGGTCAACCGCGGTGAACAAAGAGGAACTCCTTGGCTGGCCCGTGGTGTAGGGCCGGCCCGAGGTGGCCACTCCGAGTGGGCTTGGGAAGCCCACTTCGGATGTGTGTCGGTGGGCTGCTGCGAGAGGGGTATCCGCTCCCTCTATCACTGCAGCCGAGGTGGGGTCGCGGAGGAAGAGGCGTGCTGGTATGGCGATGCGCCACTCGCCCTATCCTCCGCGACTCAGACGGGGCTGCACCGTTAAATGATGCGATGGTGGTGGGGCTGCGGGGGGAGAGGAGTGTTGGTATTGCGAGGCGCCGCCCTTCCTACCCTCCGCAGCCGAATCTTGGTTTGCGGCAGAGCCACAGACCAGATCCGCCGCTGGGGTCGGGAAGGCTGGTGCTTCTGAGTGCTAGTTTTTCCTGGCCCCATGGCCTCCGCGTATCGGACTCGGAGGGGTCCGATACGCAGGTGGAGGTGGAGGCCGTGGAGGGGGTAACTGAACACCTCGCTACCCCATGCAGGAGACGAGACCCGAAAAAACCGGGCCAGCGCTAGTGCGGAAGAATTTGGATTCCCGCGGCCCCATGCGCACGTGCGAGGAGGCACCGTGGGGTTTTAGCCGGTAGGAGTCCGGCATAACTTTCCGGTTGCCCCCGCAGCCGGAGGTATCCATGAGGATTACCCACGAAAAAAAAAGGTAAGTCCAACTTCTACCGAGAGGTCAATCGACGGATTCAACTCGGCTGGGCAGCGTTCGGGAAGCTGCAACACATCTTCTCGTCAGACATACCTCAAAACGTTAAAACGAAATTGTACAACCAGTGCGTGTAGCCAGTGATGACTAACGGATCTGAGACGTGGTCCTTCACTGCTGGCCGTATGAGGAAGCTCAAGGTCACTCAGCGTGCTATGGAGAGGGCTATGCTCGGAGTTTCTCTGCATGATAAACTTAAGAATGAGGATATCCGCAGTAGAACCAGAGTAACCGACATAGCCCTACGAATTGGTAAACTGAAGTGATAGTGGGCCGGCCATATAGCTGGAAGAACCGACAACCAATGGGGAAGAAAGTTTCTTGAGTGGCAGCCTTGTACCGGTAGGCGAAGTGTAGGGCGACCCCCCACGAGATGGAGTGACGACCTGGTAAGACATTCAGGAAGTCGATGGATGCAGGTGGCTCAGGACCGTGCTTTGTGGCATTCCTTGGGAGAGGCCTATGTTCAGCAGTGGACTTATGAAATGCAGTAATGATGATGACATTACTTTTAGTAACGTTTTTTAGCTCTTTGTGCTCTTAACACTTCCAGAAATTTGGTTTTGGAGGAGATATCCCTTATATGAATGCAATATGCCAATAAAATTTGTACCAACGCAATGTTATTAACAGTGGTAGAGCCAGGCGATAGCTTTTGCTGTCGCATGGACTGTGTGCTCATTTTTCACCCTTATCCTATAAAAAAATGTATACTTTAATTAGTATATTTTTATGCTACATGTCTTAGTTGCCAAAAAATTCAAATAAGCCTTCTGAACCTGCCTCTTAGATATTTAATTAATAGAATCAGGCGTTACTTTGCGGAAATCCATTATATAAAAGCTTTTAGAAAAATTTACTTTGCAAATATCCGCGTTATAAAATAAAATGATGTGTCTTACCTAGTTTGAAGAGCACCTCCCGCCCTCCCTCAATTGCGTGCACTATCTCCGTCACCACTAATCCCGCACTTAGCGGTTAGTCGCCGTAGAGTCCATATCACCTGAGGATGCCTCGTGTAGAGGCGAAACACGTGTCGTATTATCGTCAGTGGTGTGTCTTGCCTAGTGTAGTGGTGTTGGGAGTAGCGGTGCTGGGATTAGTGGTGACGGAGATAGTGCACGCAATTGAGGGAGGGCGGGAGGTGCTCTTCAAACTAGGTAAGACACATCATTTTATTTTATAACGCGGATATTTGCAAAGTAAATTTTTCTAAAAGCTTCTTTTCTTAGATATTTGATTTTGTTTAATTGTGCCAAGTCAATAGTTGGTCTATATACACCTAAGTACTTAATAGCCGATACTTTGTTTATGGTTGGATAAGTAAATTTAGTAACACTAAAGTTTTTTTATTTATGAATATTTAATTAAAATAATTTTGTGACTGGATCCGGTTATTGATGACAAAGCACACATAGTTAGTTTTTTGGTCATT
Organism: Parnassius glacialis; assembly: GCA_033319125.1. NCBI lineage: Eukaryota > Metazoa > Arthropoda > Insecta > Lepidoptera > Papilionidae > Parnassius > Parnassius glacialis. The sequence continues at coordinate 11,041,047 of JAVANC010000022.1, read as the reverse complement.
AAGCGTAAGCAAGTTAGTCCAGAGAAAATTTGAGCTCTGTCTATTTTTTGCTTGCATAAATTGTTAATATAAACAAGAAACAAGGTATGGCCTAGTACATTACCTTGTGGGATACCGTAGATAACAAAAGAGTCATCATTAATATACTGTTCAATTTTAACTTTCTGTTTTCTTTCAAACAAGTAATCCTTCAATAAGTTGAGTGGTGTACCTACGATGTCAATTGATTCTAGTTTTTGTATAAGGATGGGAATCGAGAGAGTGAAAAGGCCTTTTTAAATCTAGAAAAACGGCTAGGGTTTTCTTTCCTTGATCTAGTTTGTCAATGGAAGTAAGAGTTGTTACAGCATCTTCTGTAGATTTTTCTTGTCTCAAACCAAATTGCATATCAGACAGTATTTTTAATTTATTAATATATTGTACTAGTCGTTTATTTATTAATTTTTCTATTTTTTTTTGAGATAGACGAAAGAACAGAAATAGTCCTGTAATTATGTCGTAAGTACATTGTCTCTGCTCCAATTTTTGTGTACTGGAGTTATTATGATTTGTTTTAATAACGACGGGAAAATTAAGTTGTTTTCTTTTTCAATTAAGCTTAAACAAAAATAAACCAAAAGAAAAATAATAGGACTACTTCATTATTAGCAAGTTTGAGGAATATGCTTTGAATATTATCATATCCGGGTGCACTGTCTTATTTGAGGCTCATTAGTATATCATGTACCTGTGTTATATCAGTGTCTAAAAGCACAAACGCATTGGACTGTGTACGATTTGTATCCAAATGATTACATATTTGTTCCTGTATTAATTTTTAATTATTTTTTATATTTATTTTATTTTATAAAAGTTTATTAATGTAATAAACTGATTCCTTAGGTGATGAATTTACATTTAACAAAATTGTATTACGGTGTTTGAGCTATTTAAACGGGCTATGTATTCTATTTATGTTGTTCCAAAGATTCTTAGAGTTTTAAGATGAAAGTGATAGTTGCTGTGTTTAATATTTGCATTTTAATTTTTTTTAGTAAATTGTTACAATAATTTCGATATCTTTTATAACATTTTATTTTAACAACTTCATTATGAGGATCAAAACGAAATATTTTCTGCATTTTATTTCTATTCCTAATACGGCGTAACATTCCAGGAGTGACCCATAATTTCATGACAAGTTTGCTTTTGGATACGTAAATTTCATGTGTTATTTTGTAAAAACTCTGTTATTTTGTTTAGTAGGATTTCTATCACAAAATTTGGTTATCACAAAACAGTATTTCTGGGAGATTTTTTTTTTCAATTTAAGTATTAAGTGCCTTTGTAAAATTTGTCCGTAACTTGGTTTTTACATATTTCTCTTTTAACTTTATATTTGACAATGTTAGTAATATCATAGAACGATCACTGATAGTGGTGTTTAAAACAGCAATTTGGGCATTATTTTTATTTCTTTCTAATTTAAGCATAAAATGATCTAAGCAATTAGCACCTCTTGTTGGCAAATAGTGACTAACGAGTAAACCATGCGTGCTCATCGTGTTAAGATATTGAAGCCTATTGTTGCGCTCATAATTCTGTTTTTTTTTACGTGAGGATATGCCTACGCATACCCGTCTCGCAGGGGCAAGGACGGGTTATGTCGGACTCACACCGACCAAAACCCCATGGTGTTCCACCTTCGTCGCATATTGGCAGGGCCACGGGAACGCTTTCGCACACATCCGTGGCCCCACCAGCGCTAGCTACCCATGGCAGCCCCTCCTCGGGAGACGACTACTCATCTCTCATCTCCTTCTCAGGTAAGGCGCACTAGAACACATGGCGCGCCCTCCTCCGCGGCCTTCAACTGCACATCCGCAACAGGCGCCCCCGTGTCCGATGCGCGAAGGCCATGAGGCCAGGAAATACTAGCACTCAGAAGCACCAGCCTTCCTGACCCCAGCGGCGGATCTGGTCTATGGCTTCGCCGCCAGCCAAAATTCGGCTACGGAGGGTAGGGAGAGCGGCGCTTCGCAATACCAACACTCCTCTCCCCCCGCAGCCCTACCACCACCACATCAATTAACGGTGCGACCCCATCAGAGTCGCAGAGGATAGGGCGAGTAGCACATCTCCATACCAACACTCCTCTTCAACCGCGACTCCACCTTGGCTGCAGCAGTAGGGGGAGAGGACAACCCTATCGCCGCAGCCCACCGAGACACACCCAAAATGGGCTCGCCAAGGCCATTCGGAGTGGCCACCTCAGGCCGGCTAAATAGTTTCTCGTATTTGGAATTATTATGTTGTCCGTAAGCCAAAATTCTTTTAATACAATGAGTAGTAGTAATGAGATGAGTAGTTAACAATGACATACAAGTAAAGGGTATTATTTGTATGCAATGTATGAAAATAAGTGTGTATAATGTAACGCTGAGGTCTGTGTGACAATGGAATTGTTTCAATAGAGAAATAAAATAAAAAAACAATTAAACAATTCATGAAAATAAAGTGTACAGACAACATTATGAACATTTGTAGATACAAAAAATTATTAATAATATGTTTCTATAAAAATATTCTATTGTTAATATTGTACCTAGTCATGAACCATGTTGGAGTTGTTGAATTTGTGCTTCAGATTGAATTATTATTATACGAGAGTATTCGTCTCATCTCACATAAACTTTAATATAAGTTGTCGAACAGAATTTATATTTCTTGAATCTGACGAGATCTCGACCGAGGAAGTGTAGTCGAGAGCCTTTTGCTGCTCTGAAAAAAAGACGGTAGTAACTTCTTCTGTATGAAATCCTAAGTGCTTAGCACATAGCTTAATCTTATACTTAGTATTAAAGGCGTTGCTCATTTTCAGTATTTCTGATTTTATAAGTGTTGAACATGTTTCGACGATAATTGGAATATTGCGCGATCTATTCTGCTTTCCGCGTACCCTATAGATGTCCTTAATATCAGCCTTATTTAAGTGACATCCAATGTTTTTCGACAAATATGTACCATATTAGTGAGATCTTATTTGGTTTCACCCAACTTTTTAGGTACGTTTTTAATCTGAAAATTATTTAATTATTAAGTTTTAGTGTTGTTCATTTGCATGTCTTCAATCTTGTCCTGTAACAGCGTAATATGTCTTCTGTCCTCTTTTATCTTGCTTTGTAAATACTCTATTTTCTTCCGAAATTCTTCATTTAGCGCAGTTAAAATGTGATTGAACTTTTAATGTTATTATTTAATGGTTTAATGTCTTTTGAACTGTTAGTCAGTATGTTTAAGTTCTTGTTTTCACACTGCCAATGCGGAGGATATCACATTCTTAATTTCCTCTTTAAGGCTGCTAAAGTCCATAATATTGTCGAATTCCCTCTTTCGCTTGTTGCGAGAAAAATCAAAGTTCGGAGGAGTTTTGTCCCTTTTCTCTACTTGACTAAAGTCATTTTCCGAAATAGATTTATTCAATTGGCTGTTCATAGCACCAATATAATATTTCAATTTCAAGGAATATTTCAAAGCTTTAAATAATGACTAGCAATTTTGATGAATAAAATCGTAAGGAAGCTCGCTAAGACATAGAGCGTAGGTTATTTCCTTAAATACTAATTTAAGGAAATATAAACGGCTTATATACTAGTTCTTACAGCAAACAAACACAGGCGTGGATATTAGGTGTTACCAGATCAGTATCACAGAAACACGGGCGTGTGGCTATTGGGCGTTACCAGAACATGTTTAAACGTAAAACTCACTAATGGTAATGTACTAAGGCTGCATGAAACTTGAATACACACTCGTTTAAATTATTATTATTATTTATTTATTTCATACATATTATATTCATTTATTACAAATTACATTACGGTACAATCATAAGTTTGTAGAAACTTTACCGTGTACCGATATCGCCGACAATAATAAAAATGAGGGTGAAGTAAAAAAATTCACTTATTATTTATTAAGTGTGTGATCTGCTATTGCAAGATGCAATGCTCATGGATTGTATATACAGGATGTTTGTTTTAAAGCGTTATCGTAATATTTATTGGTAATACATATTATGTATTATTTAAATTATTTATGATGCAATCTATAAAGTAGTTTTTTAATTTTAATTAAATATTTTTTTGAGTCAGTTCGGATTTTACAGATCCTGGTAGCTGGTTAATTAGGTTAGGGATCATATATTCTAAAGTACGTTTACCATATAAATTATTATATTTAGGTAAGGCTAATTTAGGTTTTCCCGAGCTGCGAGTTTTGGAGTAATCACGCCATTGCCCCTTTAATTTCTTTATTCCTAAATTTATGAAAGATTAATGGATCACAGAATTGTTGTTTGAAATTAAATGAAAAGTTATAAATTTGTGTATAGGAATAACACCCGCACCCATTTATTTCAGAGAGCATGAGGGAACTGTGACAGTAAACATCTGGCCGCCGAGCATCAGCACGTCGAGCAAGTATTGCAAGACAACAAGCTTACAGTTCCGCGCCTACGTCACAGTGACCGAGTGAAGCTGGCCACAGTCAAGCGTGTGCCTGCTTTACTACCCTATGTCAGAGGAGCCACAGACACGGTTGGCTACATCTTGAAGTGAGCTTCCATTAAATCATACTTCAAGCCGCCTAAGAAGATTAGTCAACTTTTACCATCCGTCAAGTGTAATATCTCTTTACAAGACGCAGGAGTGTACATGCTTGATTGGGAATGTGGTTTCGCTTACATAGGACAAACAAAAGAATCTATTAAAACCCGCGTAAAAGAACATATTGCTAACATGCTGTAGCGCGGCACTCTGGGAAGTCTCAAGCCTGTGAACATGTTTAACATCGTTCCGCCATTACGTTAAAATAAATAGACCACAAATCCTCGCAAAAGAATACCAATTCCTACCAAGGATGCTTCGCGAGGCTAATAAAATTGAAAAAACATCCTAATTTCAATAAAGAAGATTGATTAGTGCTCCCACCTGCTTGGGATCCTACAATTAACAAAATTAAATCCAAACCCGAGCATACCCCTGCAGAACTTCAAGATATTGTAAGCACATACTGCGCAGATCGAACCAAAAACAACTCAGCCCCCACCCGTGACCTTAGGTTGCTGTAAAGCACCCGAAACGCTGGGAATTAAAATAAGTAAATGTTCGCGCAAAAGCGTTAATGTCAAGCATCGACGCTAGATGGCACTCGGCTCGGCGCGATACGGGATGAAGTTCATCCGAGCGTGTTGAAAGATGGGTGTCGAGGACGCGCTAGAAAAATTGGGAGTCCAAATTGAGCGCTGCGATAGATGGCACGCTGTCATTTTTGTCGGGAAATCTGAAGCGGAATACGACACGCGCATCTAGGAAATATACGGTTTAGGATACGTAACACGCATTCCTTTTTGTTAGCTTCACCCGGGACTTATTGTATCTAACTCAGAATCTGTATAAGTGCATTCGACAATAATAGCTAGTGCGGTATTTGATATTCTAGAAATAACTGTGGCCACGCGAAACGTGGCTTCTGTAAGGTAGTTAATCGTACGACAGAGTTACTGGACTGTCATCGTGACTGCGAAGAAAGTGACCTGAGGTGGAGAGATGCTGAGGTCCGAACTGCTGCAGAGGGTAACGGTCTAAAAAGGTCAATAACACTACCAGCCACACCCAGATACACATCACTGACCCTTACTTTCCTAGCACTATACAACCACATGCGACCTGACCGAATCCTGAGGGACCAGTCGCCTTGGATAGAGGTAAGTAAGCTCCTTTTATTAGAATAGAACGCTCCCCCCTGATTGCTTATTGTAATTAGAAACTTTTCACCCTTGGCGTTAGGACGCCCAACCTGTACCTGCTTGTAGGTTCTTCGTCTATGGGCCGCGGAGGACCCTACTCCTGGGATAGGTAGTTGCAGGCCGTAACAGTAAATGAAACGTGATAAAATCCGTAAACATAGTTTTATTCCAAATGTAGTGTTTGCCTAAATATAAGAGATCATTAGATATTTAAATTCAGTATTAACAGTATTACTAGAGTTAATCACAATAATCACATTAATTTGTATGTAACTTGGATACAATATTTGTATTTCATCATAATGCTATAATTTATTATACTCATGTAATTAATTTAAGATCAAATTTAAACATAACTTTTATTTATTTAAAAAATAAACCTGAGAGATTCTATACCCTACATAGGAATATGTATATATGTGAGTGCCGGAATACGTGATTTCAGGGATATAAAAATAAAACCACAGGTACTGGCATTACGATCATCAATTTGCTTGCCAAGCGTGACAATTAAGACAACGAAAGAGGCCCGTGTTCAACAGTGAACTTGTACTGGCTGATGAAAAAACAGAAGTAATTAATATTTAATTAACTTTAATTTTTAAGCACCCATAATTGCAGGGGGTGGGCTGAGGTGTTTGACTTCCTGACGTCATAGGCAACGAAGGCTACCGTAAATTTTTAATTATTAATTTTTAGTCCGATCTACGCATGGCAAGCTTATAGTATCTTGAAGTCTTAAAGTAGTATGCTATGGGTATGGATATAATTTTAATAACAATGCGATCCCAAGCAGACGGTGGCACCTAAACATCTTCTCTATTCAAATTAGGATATTTGTTAACTTAAATAGCCTCGCGAATCATCCTTGGTAGGAATCAACGTTCTTTTGCGATGATATGTGGTTACTGTGGTCCTTATTACGTCGAAGTTCAGCGCCGAAACTAAATCTCACCAAAGAAGAGCTTAAAGCGTTGGACAACCCTACAGATAAAGGAAATGCTACGGTAGTAATAGATACGTCAGGTAATAATTTTCATCAATAACAAGTTTCATCGGACGAAAGTATCTACATACAAAAGGGTCAAAAGAGACCCTAGACTCAATGTGCTTAAAAACACTAGCGATCTAATAAATACATATATACAATTAAATTTATATATATATATATATATATATATATATATATATATATATATATATATATATATATATATATTAATTTCGATGATAACACCAAAGTTATATGGTTGTTACCATACACAAACCTAACGCTCCACTACGTATAATAGCCAAATTGATTCGACAACATATACACAGTCAGGTCATAAGTATTGTCACACAGTAAAAACTTTGCTTTTAGAATGCTGGCCACAAAAAAAGTTTATTGAATTCGAATTTCGAATTGTTTATGAAAATAAAACTGTATACTTGTTAGAATTTTACTCATTTTTAAATATGGAGTGGACGCTTAAAGAAGACCGTGTTGCAGTTATTGCGTTTCATCGTTGCGGTTACGCGCCAATTCAAATTTTTGACATACTGAAAAATTTGAATATAACCAAAAGATTCGTTTATCATACCATCAAATGATGCAATGAAGACTCTAGTGTGAATGACAGGTCAAGAAGTGGTCGCTCTCGGTCTGTTAGGACTCCAGCAGTGATAAAAGCTGTGAAGGCGCGAATTCAAAGAAATCCCAAATGTAAGCAGAAACTGTTGGCCCTTCAGATGGGGTTAAGCAGAACCACGGTGAAAAGGGTGTTAAATGAAGACTTAGGGCTTTGGGCATATCGAAGAAAAACAGGACATCATTTGAATGCTCGTCTAATGGACCTGAGACTGAAGAGATGCCGCGCTTTGTTGAAGCGGTACGCGGGAAAAAAATATCGGGAAATTCTTTTTTCGGATGAAAAATTTTTTACCGTAGAAGAGAGCTACAACAAACAAAATGATAAGGTGTACGCACACAGTAGTGAAGAAGCGAACAATCGTATTCCGCGTGTCCAACAAGGTAATTTTCCATCCTCGCTCATGGTATGGTTGGGAGTTTCTTATTGGGGCTTAACAGAGGTACATTTTTGTGAGAAAAGTATAAAAACGAATGCAGTTGTGTATAAAAATATAGTCCTGACGAACCTTGTGGAACCTGTTTCTCATACCATGTTCAATAACAGGCACTGGGTATACCTACAAGATTCGGCGCCAGCTCATAGAGCGAAGAGCACACAAGACTGGCTGGCGGCGCGTGAAATCGACTTCATCCGGTACGAAGACTGGCCCTCCTCCAGTCCAGATTTAAATCCGTTAGATTACAAGATATGGCAAAACTTGAAGGAAAAGGCGTGCTCAAAGCCTCATCCCAATTTGGAGTCACTCAAGACATCCTTGATTAAGGCAGCTGCAGATATTGACATGGACCTCGTTCGTGCTGCGATAGACGACTAGTCAGTCGCGCAGATTGAAGGCCTGTATTCAAAATCACAGAAGTCATTTTGAATAAAATTTAAAGTTATAAGAATCTATGTTTTGTTAAGTTCATTTTGGTATATAAATGGTTACATAATGAATTAACTTGTTTCAATTAATTTATATTAAACATGTGACAGAATTTATGACCTGACTAGGTAAATTGGCTCAAACTTAGGACAAATACTATCACTACTGAGAGGACACCCAAGAGAACATATAAAGGTGAACCCTTGGTATGTTCTCCATTTGATCAGTGAGATAAATTACTTGCATCTTGCTGACAGTCTAGTTTCTCTGATTTTAATGCTGTTAGCATATGCGGCTCTTACAGCTTTATGGGAGCAGCGCTCGCGGCCTGAAAGGTCGCTGCGTCCTATCCGTGATCCTAGTTATGTGTGCGTGTGCGTGTGCGTGTGCGTGTGCGTGTGCGTGTGCGTGTGCGTGTGCGTGTGCGTGTGCGTGTGCGTGTGCGTGTGCGTGTGCGTGTGCGTGTGCGTGTGCGTGTGCGTGTGCGTGTGCGTGTGCGTGTGCTTGTGCGTGTGCGTGTGCGTGTGCGTGTGCGTGTGCGTGTGCGTGTGCGTGTGCGTGTGCGTGTGCGTGTGCGTGTGCGTGTGTGTGTGTGTGTGTGTGTGTGTGTGTGTGTGTGTGTGTGTGTGTGTGTGTGTGTGTGTGTGTGTGTAGAGTTGGTGTATGATGGCCTGACAACATTTGGGTCGTCGTAGTCTAACGGGATCGGGTTTTCAATGAAAACGATGCGAGGCCTCCAGAGGGAGACTGTTACGTTTGGAGTTAGAACGTAGGTGATTGCGCCTACCACCAACGGGTTGGGGTGTTTCGGCACTCTCGAAGTAGCGCTCAGACATTTTCTTGAAATATTCCGAGATCGTCGGGAATTTGCAATCTCTGTGAAGATCGGAGTTTCGCTGGTACCAAAGAGCTCCGGTGGCTTTTCGATTGAAGCTATTTTGGACAACTTGGAGGCTGTTCAAATTAGTTACAGACGCGTGGGCTAAAGCTACGCTAGCGTATGAAATGACTGGTCTTATACATGTTTTCTGAAGATGGAGCTTCTGTCTTAATTACAGTTTGTTTTTGCTTTTAACTAGAAGGTGGAGGTGGCTAGCGATGAATTCGGAGCTGTTGGAGCTGTTTGGAGCATCTTGGCGAGTATACTTTTATTATGATGGGCAACGAAAAGTGCCGTGTCGTCGTTGAAAAGAGCAGCACTAACTATTGGGACTCTCGGTATGTCACTCGTGAAGAGTGTGAAGAGAAGTGGGGAGAGAACTAAGCCCTGTTGGACTCCAGCCTTTACGAGGCGTTTCGAGGATCGAGTGCCCTCTATTCGATAAAGGAATTGGCATCTTGCTGACAATGAAACTATGATCAGTTTTATGCCTAGTTACTATTTACATGTCTACTTATTGAAAACTGCCTCTTAATAGTGACTAGGAAGTTAGAAGAAAACAGAATGCCTGGTGAATGTGCAGTACTACTCAGATATTGCCTCACAACTTGCTATCTATTGTGGAAGGATAAGTTCTATAAGCAAGTAGATGGTGTGGCGATAGGCTCACCTGTATCTCCCATATTCGCCGATATATTCATGGAGGACTTCAAGGGGAAGCCCTTCCCACAGCACCTGTGTATCGAAGATTTTACAGGCGGTACCTATAACGCAGCCTTCGTTAACTATAACACCAGGACATCAAGGATGATTCGCGAGGCTATTGATATTGAAAAACATCCTAATTTCAATAGCGAATATGGCTGGATGCTACCATATGCTTGGCATCCCATAAGTAATAAAATTAAATTAAAACCCAAGCATATACAATTTTCAAATTCAAAAAACTGTAAGCTCGTTCTGCGTAGATCGGACTAAAAATAATAATTGAAAGTAGAAGGTAAGTAAATCCTTCAGTAATTTTATATTTTTTATGTGCGTGCAATTCCTACTGTGGTTTTTTTTTAAAGTAAGAGAGCGACACAGGATCACAGAGTTTACGAAGGCTAGGCTAGTATGATAGATTAATCTAGGCTAGACTGGTTGATTGTGCATGTTAAGGTAAGTGAAAGCTGTGTCCATAGACATCGATTGAGAATCAAAATGCAAATTCGTTATCATCACTAATAGCTCTATTAAGTAGGTAATTTGTCTCCCAAGGTATGCCATCAAGCATAATCCCAATCTGCCTGTATCTATCGACTCACTGCATCCCTTACTAATTCGTTACTCCGTCTAGTGGCGGGCCACGAACGGGTGGGGCGAAAACTTCAACAAATTTCTTCTTGGTTGTCATTTCTTCGAGGTGAATGGCCAGCCTTTTTCGGCCTTTTTGTTACTTCAACTCACTGATCCGCTATTTTATGATATTCCGCTATTTTATAAATCCCAACGTTTCGGGTCCTTTATAGCAACCCATGATCACGGAGAGACTGAGATGTTTGATGTCCAGATGTTACAGTTAGCCCGGCTACTTTCAGTTTTTGAATATTAATTTATTAAGTGTTCGCGTAAATATAAATTCGAATTCAAATTCATTTAATTAATTTATTTGATTATATATCAATTAAATTAAGATTTATTCTATAAAAAAAAATATATAAAATTTTAAATGTACTTTGTGAAATGTGTCGCAAGTTGTTAAGAACGTGTCTAGGTATCAGCCGTTTTATCCAATTAGAGTGTACCAAGATTAAGGCATAAAACTATATTGCCGCCAGTGCCGCAATGTTCTGTGCCAACTAGCTTAACCCTCAGCTTCGTGCGGTAACAATTAATATGGCTCTACACTCCTTTGGATTTCACACTACACTTAAAATAAAAACATATAAAATTTGTTAACTGATTTAATTAATTCCTCTTTTAACTTTCATTATATAAGTCAACACTAATTAGTATAGTTAAATATGCCCTCGGTGAATAGTTCGAAAGAAACTAAAAATAATAAAATTAAAAAATAGACGACGCTTTGCCAAGTTGACATCAGCTCCCGTAAGTTTATAAATGTATTAAATCACACTTTCTTTACTATTTTTGTATTAAATCTGTCATTAGAACCTAAACTATTAGTGCAAGTGTCAAGTAAATGCAATAATATGTGATTGTGTAAAAAAAACATTTATCTAATTTATTTTAAACCCCGCGTCCATATAAACAAACTTTTATATTAAAAACCTATTGTGACGGCTGATTATTATTATTAATAATAAATAATTATTAAAATTCAATTAAGAGACATTTAAAATATCATATATTGAACAATTAATATGCGTTAATAATCATAAAGCTTAAATATATTAATTTCGAATATAAGTATTATAGTATTGTGAAGGCTTAATTTTGTCTGTAAAAACCTTAAAATGTATTAAAACTGTGCTTAAAATATTTAAAATGGAATAAAAAATATAAGAACAAGACAATTATGTTTCAATAATAAAGATAAATAGCATTTGTAATATAATTGAAAAATGGGTCAAAAAATTTCTAATTTAATGAGGGTATTCTTGTATTACTGATAAACGTTAATTTAATTAATGATTGCTTATATGAAGGAGTTCTCGGAGATACATAGCCATGGTTGTACATATATGTGGGGTGGTCGGCTGACCGACTACTAATAATACTCTTGCACAATGTATAGACCAATCAAACCAAATCAGTCAATATATAGTAGTAGTAGTGTTATATTAGGGACTTATAATAGTAAGGTCTATGTAACTAAATCATTAATATAGAAGGTATCTATGATGCATAAGCATTATGATAGCAGAGTTATGACTTGAAGTCCCATATGAATAAGACATACAATAGTATGGTCTATGAAATAAAGCAAATATGTGAAAGGTCTCAAATATGTAAAAGCATTATATTGAAAGAAACGGGACTTGAAAAGGATTATTATAGTTGCGTGTAGGTTGCTTCATAGCGTCTGAGACTGAGGTAAACTTGGACTCGCTAACCGATATGTCCTAGACTTATCATCTTAGTGCTCGTGGTAAGCAGGTTTGTTGTAGCAATACGATTTGCCTGTGGACGTCGCACACCCCTACTGTTTGTGGGCGGCGTCTTAGCCCATAGCGTTATGATACGTCGGCTATCATTCGGATTAGAGTGAGTGTGTTTGGTAGAAATTTTAAGTGCAGCAAGCATACTCAACTTCATGTCTTAGTGCAATAGCGTTATGATACGTGGAGTTTTGGCTGCTGACGTCTTATAAGCTTGTTACTATGATAAGTTGGTGATATTTTTAGTTAACAACATTATCAATTTTGTTACCAAAGTCGAGAGGGATCATATGGGTGTATTGTGAGGGGGGGGGGGGGGGGGATCTGTTTTATACGTAGTTGCATTGATATATTGCTACTTGCGGTATTGCATATTGTGATGGATCTGCGGGTGTTCTGCACCTAATTCGACCTAGTTCTGGTCGACGTGGAGGCAAGCGGATGGTGATATCTGCTGGGATTGTATGTGGGACCTTGTGATGGTAGAAGTCCGACGATAGTCGTATTGATACTTGTTGCGTTCTGCCGCATTGCGTCTCTGCGAGGGTTGTTTGGCGGGTTACTATTCTCAATGACGGTCTTTGCGTCTTGCTTTGACTCACAACCTAAGTAGCTTTTTTTTTTTTTTTTTTTATAGGATAAGGGTGACAAACGAGCACACAGTCCACCTGATGGTAAGTGGTTGCTGCGACCCATAGACATCTACATCTATCCCCTATTACAAATCAAAATGTAGATGCGTTGTCACCCGTGAGGACTAAGATGGAATGCCTCATTTCCAGTAAAAAGGGCCTCCGGCCACCTGCACTCACCAAGCGAAACGCAGAGGTAAACCTCTACTTCACGCTGGTTTTCTGTGAGGTCGTGGTACCACCCCGGTTCGAGCCGGCCCATCCGTGCGACAGCAAAAGCTGCCGCGTGGCTCTACCACTGTTAAAAAAAGCTTTGCGCAAGTCGGGTCCCTTCATTACGGGGCTGCAGACTGTCTGACCCCCATGGTGTTTTATATAACAACATAATATTATCTTTATAAATTTCCTACCTTTGAATGATTTAATGCAACCTGTTAGTTGGTGAGACAAACATGATCGATATATGCATATAATCAACGTCAGTGACACAAACCCTTTCTGATAGCGAATTATTACTATTATCTTATAACTGCCTTTTGGCTATATCTACCATTGTATTGGTTGGTGGAGCATATGTGTCAACCTCATGCGAGTGGTACCTGGAGGGAGAATCAGAGAATGCTTTCTTTGTTGCGGTCGAAAGCCGCGAATCGTGTCGCGGTCGTGACACGTTCTGTGGTTAATTAGCCGTGCTAATCATGCAATTGCTGGTAATGCTTTACACTTATATTACATCTGCAGGAACGGCGGTCTGGCAGGTGGTGGCGCTTAGGGAGGGCTTTTTATGGCCATTGTGCTTTTTGTATTGCCTAATCCGTGTCCACAGTGAATGTGATGTACATTCACTGTGGCTGGATTTGATCGTATTTTGTATGGCGTTTACACGAATTGACATGTACGACTTCGGTCGATTTTTGTGCTTACGCACTACTAAGGGCCAAACCCTCTTTTACTGGTTCACGATTTATTTTGCTGTGGATTTTTTTTCGTGGGAAAATTCTCGTGGATATCTGCCGCTACGAAGGCAACGAAAAAGTTATGCTGGACTCCTACTGGCTAAAACCTCACAATCAGCGTATACGAGGGGTCCCGGGATCTCCGTTCGGAATACAACCGGGGTCCCTCCGTCGCTTTGCTACACAAATAGCAAGTCCCGGGGGCAGTACTTGCTGCCCAGCACTCTCGCAGTGCTACCATGATGTTTCGAGACCACTTCCAAGTCATAGTCCTCCTCAGGGGTTACTAGGTGCTCTAAGCCGAGAGGCCCGAGCTTCTGCAACCCCGGAGGCCCCCGTTTTTGGTAAAGGAACACCGTTTGCAACAGGAAGGGCGCGGTGAACGCCTTGGTGACGTCTTTTCCTCGCGGGATCCGCCCTCTCCCGATCCCGCTCAGAAGCCTCCTTCTGAATCATAACAGATTCACAGAAGGTGACTATGGCCCTCCACGCCGAATCCCCACTCAGCATCGCCGAAACGACTGCCGGGCAGGGAGGTTCCGCCCGAGTTCACCAGGATTGTCCGCTCTCGTTCCAACACTGGGCATACTGCGAGCGTGAGGAAAGCGGAGAACTTGCGAGAAATGAAAGGAGGCCTGTGCCCAACAGTGGGAGGTATATAGATTGTAACTTTAACTTTTTAACCTTTTTACATTAAAAATATCATAATCAATTTCTTCGCTCTTAGGAGTATAATTATTTATAGCCCATTAAATGAAAAAAATAAACATTTGAATCGGTTCAAAATCCAGTAAAGATATCGCTTAACATTTATACAAAATAAAATGAATTAATGAAAGAAGCTAAATAATAAGAAAGCTAAAGAAGCGTTTCAGTAAAGTGCAAGCCAGTAAGTGTGGTGGTGGCGCATGAGGTTACCTCGTCACCGAAACTTATCCCGTAGGTGTCCTATGAGGCGACTTTGGAAAACATCTTTAATTATTATATTCAATAAACCTCGAAGACTGCTGAACTTGGGTTTCTCTAGTTATTGGAAGGATTTATCTAAATCGTCACGCTTTTTAAATTTTAAGGCAAAACATCAAGGATACGTGTTATTGTAGGTCTGTATACCTTACCTAACATATTAAACGATCTTATGATATGTTTGATTAAAAAAATATAAGGTTCTATAATTTATTAAAAGCAATAAACTTTCAAATTTCTTGAAAATGGTCCCCTTTAAATGTTAAACCACGTTCACAAAACACTTCAGGTAGCAGGCACGCATTGTAAGAACAACCAAGCAGTTCTTACATGTTTGTAAAAATATACAGCTAAATAATATTTTACATACAATAATTCTTGTCTTAACTTAAGGAAAATAATTCAAAATAAAAGTAAACATATTTGTTTCCCACATATTATTGTGATTTAGGCTTTGTTCATTCTGTCGGAGGGCTACAAATTATTACTCGTTTGCTAACAACTACTTACAAATAAATTTTTATTTACATAATACTTATTTTATCTACAATACTAAAAATTATAATAATAATAAAAAAAAAACTAAAACTAGAAACTTAAATATCATATAGTCCTACTCCCCGCGGTATCGTGCCAAGAACGCTGGCTGCGTTTCCCCGCTGAATGGCTATACTTAGCCTTTGAGTGAGGAAAGAACCAGCCCTCTTATCACCAGCAGCAACGACCAGCCGCGGATGGAGTTCCTTTAGGAACTTCACCGCACGTGGACCCCACGGACCGATAGTCTCTACAGCAAATGGCACAAATATGTAGTCATCTCTCAGAGACTCATATTTGCGCCACTTACTCAGTTCAGCTGCCTCTGATGCCGCCCCGGCTCTAAACGAGGTACCCCTGAGATGAGAGACCGCCAGAGTGTCTACGCAAGTAGCATCCCACACTAGGGCTTTACCTCTCTCCCAAGGGACCAATGTCATACCGTCGGGTCTCCTGCCATCGTCTCTAAATATTCCACAAGGCTCTAAAACCGAGGGAACATTTATAGAGACAAGAGCCCTTCGGATGACATCGTTCAAAGAACTGTGTCGTGAAAATCTACCAGCGCTTTTCTTACATGAAAGTCCGTGGAGCCCAAACTTGTCGACGCTGCTACCACAGGGACACTGATGGGGTTGACAAATCGCCGCTCCTAGTCGGATTCCTACGGCAATGCGTAAGCTTTCCGCATCAAGTAATGTGCCGAGATTACTTGATGGTAAAGCGTGTAACCAGTGACTAGATTCCTTAGTCGAAACAGCTAGAAGGCGTGCCTTATCTAGGTCACTATGGAGATTTTGTATTTGATAACTTACAAATAGATTTTCAATTCAGGCCCAAATTTTTTTAGCTCATACTTGACCTATCATCGATTCAAGTAATAAAACTAAAAAATAATCAACTAAAACATAGTTCTCTTCCATGCCATATTATAAAGTTGGTTTTATGTGTAAATTATTTTATGTGATTAGCTGTGAACGACCTTACCTTAAAAGAGTAGCTTACAGCCGCTCTGTTTCGTATAGTGCGTGTGGATGGACCCTTTTTACCGGAAACGAGGCATTTCATAATGAGTTTTAATTTTAATTTTTAATTTAGGATATAAGTTATTTATGGTATTAATATACGATGTATATGGGTCACAGCATTCACGGACTACAGTAGTCACTTAGCATCAGGTGGACTGTAAGTCCGTTTGTCACTTCAATTTTATAAAAAAAATGCGTAAGTGTCGTGGAACACCCGATTCGAACGAAGTTCCTTACGTAGTATATTATTATTGATAAACGTAGGTATTATTTTATTCATTAACAAATACAAATAAATGAGTTACTAGCGTCTATTAAAATGAAGCGTCATTTGAAATAAAATAATATTTCTTTCCTGGCAAGATAAGAAAAGTGTGAGGGAGATGAATATTATTCCATCTCACCTCCTTATTTCGCCGCCAGGGCCGTCTACACTATGACACAAGGGGTAGTGACGAAAAAATCTTACACTTTTTGTTGCTTAGCTCCCATCCGCGTACCCTCCGATAAAGAACTTCATTCCAAAACTGTGGTCGGAGGTATAACAACTGTACGATTTACTCTACAATATTCATTTAAATTTAAAAAAACCCGTTTGAAATTTAATAATCTCCTCAAAAAGAACTTGCGCAATTAAAATGTAATTGGCATTTCAGTATTTGGGATCAAGTTTAATTAGAGCATTTTTCAAAACCTACTTGTAGTTAACGCGCAGTTTGAATTGCCAATTTAAATCCCACTTAGATTGTGTAAACTACTTGAAGTAGGTAAACAAAACGTTAATTGAATTTATGTAGCGCTTGTTTGTGAACAGACATGACTCTGCTTGCAAATTTTATAATTAATCAAAGACAAGATTACCCAGAAATATATGATTTATTGAAATAAATTTCTAATGGATAATATAACGAAAGTCTCTGGTTCAGTACTAAACACTTCGGCCTAAACACCTTAGCTAGTTAGTTAATTACAGCCTTTATAAATCCCACGGCTGGACACAGACCTCTTAATACTCAGAGAGATCTTAGGGCATGGAAGTGTCCATTGCACTGCTTCAACGCGTGTGGGTGAACTGCACATTCACTGCACTGGTTTTCGATATTTTTTCAGAGGTGCAGAATTTTTTTTATAGGATAAAGGTGACAAACGAGCACACAGTTCACCCGATGGTAAGTGGTTGCTGCGGCCCATAGACATCCACATCTATCCTCGTTTGCGAATCAAAATGCAAATGCGTTGTCACCCGTGAGGACTAAGATGGAATGCCTCATTTCCAGTAAAAAGGGCCTCCGGCCACCTGCACTCACCCAGCGAAACGCAGAGGTAAACCTCTACTTCACGCTGGTTTTCTGTGAGGTCGTGGTACCACCCCGGTTCGAGCCGGCCCATCCGTGCGACAGCAAAAGCCGCCGCGTGGCTCTACCACTGTTTAAAACGTTTATTCGCACAAAAGTCATATCACCGTAAAATTTACAATTAAATTTACTGGTATAGAGGCATTAACATATTAAAATATTATATTTATTTCATTTCTTAATCCTGGTAGCAGTTTGAAGCTAATAATAGGCACTCTTACTTCCTTGTAGCATTTGGTGCTAGTACAGGGAGAGGAAAGCAAATGTTAGCAGATGAAGTTGTGCTATGAAGAAATAAATAATAATTTATTGTCATCCCTCACTTTTATAACGGGATCAAAGGGACGCGAAATATATTTCAAATTCTTTACTCGTTCTTACATTCATAAAAATACTTTATAAATTTTATAATCTGTGCCTCAAAACCTCCAAAATATTGTCCGGAGTTTTGGCGGGAACTTCACCGGCGGCGGATTGCTGCTCCTGTATTATTGTTAAAATAATGAATTGAAGTAGACTTTGATATGTAAACTTTGTGCGATTTTATGTTTTAAATGTCTGCACATGTAAATTATAAGTAGAAAGGGTGGTCTTTCATACTTAAGCTTATCCGGTTCGATGATCAAGAAAACTGTCCCTATCCCGATGCATCATAAATCTACATAACACTCGGATTCATTTAGGCTTTTATCAATTAAACTTTGGAATAACCTTCCACGAAATTTGAGAGATGCTCCTTCAATAAATATATTTAAACGATAGGTTGAGGCACATTATTTAAAATAGTTGATTAATGTTTATGGTTTAGATATTATTATAATTTTCTATCCTAGATTGTATGTATTTTATTGTTACAGTATTTATTTTATATATATATATATATATATATATATATATATATATATATATGCATGTGTATATATTTAATATGTATGCATAAGTGTATGTATGTATAAACTAACACATATTATAATATAATGCGTTTCGAATAATATGTATAAATGTGGACGTACTTTTTAAAACTTGACTTTTCCATTTTCGCCCAAAGTAGATTTTTTAATTTTATTAGGTTGGTTATATTGAAAAGTATATGCATCGAAAACAAAATCCTGACAAAACGTGATAGATCAACATAAGATTAATGACAGATTAACAACAAAACATGATTAATCTAGAAGATATTTTTTTTATCACTGGAAATTTTAACAAAACATGTTACTCGTATTTCCTCATATTTTTAAGGTAGTTGTTTTTATGTTCTCATTGGTATGTATGTTTTTATGTTCTCATGGTATTCATACTATCAGGTTGTTTTGTGATGGCTGTGGGGGCCAGAAAAAAAATTCCCATATTGTGAATTTACTATTGTTTTGGCTCCAAAAGCTGTCACCAGAAAATGTAGAAAAAATACAATTGTTTTTCCCAGTCAGAGGACACAGTTTCTTGCCTGCTGACAGGGTTTTTGGACGTGTAGAAAAGGAACTAGGTGTCATTCAATTATAACAACCTCAGACGAATACATACAATATTACTCTCAATTTGGAACAGTAAAAAAATTAGAAATTGATTGGAAGTTATAAAATATTAAAGATTTGGAAAAGGTTAGCAAGAAAGTTACAGGTATACAGAATTTAAAACAATAACTTTTATTAAAACTATTAATAAAAGAAACCAACGTCAATGTCACATTAAAACTTTTGAAAATTACATGTTTACATCATTATCATCATCATCATCATTACAGCCCTTCACAAGTCCACTGCTGAACATAGGCCTTCCCCAAGGAATGCCACAAAGCACGGTCCCAAGCCACCTGCATCCATCGACTTCCTGCATGTCTTACCAGGTCGTCACTCCATCTTGTGGGGGGACGCCCGACACTTCGCCTACCGGTACGAGGCTGCCACTCGAGAACCTTTCTTCCCCATCGGTTGTCGGTTCTTCGAGCTATACGGCCGGCCCACTGCCACTTCAGCTTACTAATCCGTTGGGCTATGTCGGTTACTCTGGTTCTACTGCGGATATCCTTATTCCTAAGTTTATCACGCAGAGAAACTCCGAGCATAGCCCTCTCCATAGCTCGCTGAGCGACCTTGAGCTTCCTCATACGGCCAGCAGTGAAGGACCACGTCTCAGTTCCGTAAGTCATCACTGGCAACACGCACTGGTTGTACAATTTTGTTTTAAGGATTTGAGGTATTTCTGACGAGAAGATGTGTCGTAGCTTCCCAAACGCTGCCCAGCCGAGTTGAATCCGTCGATTGACCTCTCGGTCGAAGTTGGACTTACCTAGTCAGACTATTTGTCCCAGGTAAACATACTCGTCAACAACTTCGAGCTTAGTGCTCCCAACAACTACCGGCATAGGTGTGACATGGACATTAAACATAATCTTTGTTTTGTCCATGTTCATCTTAAGACCTATCCGTTGGGAGACACTATTGAGGTCAGTGAGCATAGTGCTTAGCTCCTCCAGCGATTCTGCCATGAGGACTATATCGTCGGCAAATCGAAGGTGAGTGATGTACTCGCCATTGATGTTAATTCCGTATCCTTTCCAGTCCAGAAGCTTGAAAACGTCTTCCAATGCAGCGGTGAAGAGTTTCGGGGATATAACGTCACCCTGTCTTACACCTCTCTGCAATTGGATAGGTTTCGTACTCTGGTTCTGTACTCGGATAGCCATCGTAGCTCTACTGTACAAATACTTCAGCACTTCGATATACCGACAGTCAACTTGGCACCGCTGAAGGGGCTGCAGCACCGCCCAAATTTCGACGGAATCAAAGGCTTTCTCATAGTCCACATACGCCAGACGTAGTGGCAAATTGTACTCTTCGGAATTCTGTACAATTTGCCTTAGGGTATGTGTGTGGTCTATGGTGCTAAAGCCCTTTCGGAAACCGGCTTGTTCGGGAGGCTGGATGTCGTCAAGTCTGCGCGCGAGACGATTCGTAATGACTCTAGAAAACAACACGTAGACGCGGCTCAGAAGGGAAATCGGTCTGTAGTTCTTCAAGAGAGCGTTGTCACCTTTCTTGAAGAACAAGACCACCGCACTTCTGCTCCACGCCTCCGGTGTAATGCCACCATGGAGGACGGAATTAAAGAGCTTCTGAAGGACTTCAAGTACCGGTCTTCCACCCGCTTTCAGAAGCTCCGCTGTAATTCCGTCCTCGCCTGGGGCCTTGCCGTTTTTAAGGTGCTGGAGAGCCATTCTAATCTCGCTCAGACTGACGTCCGGGATATCTTCGGAATAGTGTCGAATAAGACTCGCTCTTAGATCGTTTCTCACACTTGCGTGTGGCTCCAACGATGACGTGTACAGCTGCCCATAGAACCTCTCAATCTCACTCAAAATCTCAGGTGCCCCGGAAACGATGCTGCCACACTCGGTCTTCAGCTTTGACAGTTGGCTCTTTCTGGCAGACAGATCTCTGGCAAAGACTTTGGAGCCTTGGTTCCGCTCGATCGCTTCTTCAACACGAGCTGTATTAAAGTTGCGTAAGTCTCGCCGCATGCATTTGGAGATCTGTTCAGTTGCCTGTATGCTGTCATATCTGTTGAAGAATGTAGCCTCATCTCCCGTCTAACAGCCATGAGATTAAGAGTGTGATCAGAGAGTTTTTGTGTTCTTCTGCGGTAGGTCTTGCAGAACTTAGCTCCGACCGCATTGACAGTTTCCACGAGCTTATCATTCATATCGTCCACTTCATTGCAGTCTTCTAGGCACTGAAAACGGTTTTGTAACTCGAGCTGAAAGGTTTCGGGACTTTGGATTAGAGCACGAGGGGGACGGAGCGTTGACTTCATCAGACGAGACCTCTCCAACTTAACATTTAGGTTTAGTGTGCCTCTAACCATTCGGTGATCGCTGCCGGTTTTCACCCTCGCGATCACTGAGACATCACTGAACAGTTGTCGTCTGGTCGTCATAATGAAGTCAATCTCATTTTTTGTCGAACCGTCGGGGTTCGACCAGGTCCACTTCCTGTGGCGCCGCTTCTTGAAGAAAGAGTTCATCATAAAGAGTCCCTCTTTCTCCATGAAGTCGGCCAGCTGCTGGCCCCTTGGGTTTCGTTGCCCTATTCCAAATTTCCCTACTTTCAGCTCACCGTTCTCTCTTGTGCCTGGTTTTGCATTGAAGTCTCCCATTAACACCGTATATTGGGTTTTGGAGGAATGCATGGCTCTAGAGATATCCTCATACATTTCCTCCACCTCCTCATCGGGGTGTGCCGAGGTTGGTGCGTAAACTTGTATGACCTTCAGCGAATACCGTTTGGTGATTCTGAGTATAAGGTACGCAACCCTCGTCGACACACTCCCGATCTTTACAACGTTGTTAACGAGAGACTTGTGGACGATAAATCCGACACCTCCTTGGGACAGATGGTCGCTCTCCCGGTGGTAGAGCAAGTTGCCGGATTCGAGGATTACCGTGTCCTCCCCCTCTCTTCGGACTTCGGATAATCCTATAATATGCCAGCACAACTTGTCTATCTCTTCTTCCAGCTCCACGATCTTCTCGTCAGTCCTCAGGGTGCGTGCGTTGTACGTTGCCAGGTCGAGTCGTCTAAGGTGGCAACCGAACCTCCACCGGAGATTCTTAGCACCCCCTGCCCCGCCGTTACCATGGTCGCCACCGTAGCCAGGAATAGCGGGGCCGCCGGGGACTGGGGGCCGTTTATTATTGTCATTACTCATGGGGGGGTATATTGCCATAGTTGCCACGCTTGGCGAGCGGGTTGGCAACCGCAGTTTTTTATTGTATTTATGCCGTTACCAGGAAGATGCTGCTGCCCATCTCCTGCCTGTTTCCCTTTGTCGCCTTTTACGACACCCACGGGAGGATATGGGGTAGTGGATATTCTTGACCACCACTACACGGCTATGTTTACATCGGATGTCGAAAATAATGCAAAATTAAACCTTGTTAAACGACAAACAAGTCGGGTTAACCTTGATTTAACTGAATTGGCAATAGAAAAACACTTGAATTTAAAAAAGAAAAATGATGCAAAAAAACCTGCTTGTTAAACAATTTGGTGAAAACTGGGCAGAAAACCAGGAGCTCTTCTGGTATATCAATATAATAAATGGTTGCAATAATCCTGAAAACGATGAAGAAGATGCTTGTGACAATGATGAAAATTGTGATTGCCTTGAATATGAAACGGCTGTTAAAATTTAAATATATTTAAATAAAAAAATTACAATACATTAGTTTTATTTATTTTATTTCAAGATGAAAATGAGGTTAGTCAATTTTGTTTAAGTGATAAAGTTATTAAATTATATTACATATAATATTAGAATGTATATTATATATTAATGTTTTATTAAGTAAAACACCATTTTAAATTAATTTCAACAAAATAAGATTAATCCACAATGGTTTGAATCAAAACTAGATTATTCCTTTAAAGCACATAACAAAACTGGATTATTCCAATCAGCCTAGTCAAAAATTGATTATTCCATTTTAAAATTCTATATTTATTCTATATTATATTACTGCAAAAAATTTGAAAGTCATACAAAATAATCACTATTTTTGTTGTATATTATAATTCATCAACATTTTATATTAAACACATAACTGTGCTCTTAAAATTATATTTATTTAAATTATACAAAAACACAAAAAGTGGAATAGTCAAGTTTTGAAAAGTACCTCCTCAAATGTTTTTTTTCTCTTGCGACTCTACCCACAGCCCTGACCATACTAACAAAGGTTAACTGGCAGAGAATGCATTATCAACCGATTTCAAATAAGACGGAGGTTTTCAATTCGTGGGAATCTTTTTCTTATGTATGTTCACCGATTACTCAAAGACGCCTGACGTAGAGCGAACGACGAACGAACAGTGGTAGAGCCACGCGGCAGATTGCTGTCGCATGGATGGGCCGGCTCGAACCGGGGTGGTACCACGACCTCACAGAATACCAGCGTGAAGTAGAGGTTTACCTCTGCGTTTCGCTTGGTGAGTGCAGGTGGCCGGAGGCCCTTTTTACTGGAAATGAGGCATTCCATCTTAGTCCTCACGGGTGACAACGCATCTGCATTTTGATTCGCAAACGAGGATAGATGTAGATGTCTATGGGCCGCAGCAACCACTTACCATCAGGTGGACTGTGTGCTCGTTTGTCACCCTTATCCTATAAAAAAAAAAAAAACCGATTTGGAAAAGTCTTTTTTTTTTGTTTAATAGGATATACTTCCCGAAAACGGTCGAGCGGTTTTTAATAAATCAACAATAAATTATTTATATTGAAGTCGGTTGTACAAAAATGTTAATTTTGCTACTTATACATATCGGCATTGAATTCATCTTTGTACCAATTTTTTTCTATATATCTATTTATAAATATGTGTACATTGCATTTTTTTACATGCAATCCCGATTTTTGTTCTGCCAAGTTGAGGAATGTTAAAACATCAATGTACCTATTACCAACATTTGTTTGTACAATAACAATACCAGGTCAGAGTGTCTTTTGATAATACTTACTTATGTTTGTTTATGCCTATTCTGGATTTTGACAACAATCATCCAGGGTTGCAACCATCCCACTCAAACATACCCTAAACATTTCATCAAATTCATTCGAGCCATTTTCGAGTTTTAGCGAGACTAACGGACAGCAATTGATTTTTATATGTATATAGAGATTACAATAACACACTTAATCTATTTCAAAATTTGACTTGCAATACCTATCACCTCTTTTTTATTAATAACCTCAAAAGGTTTTGTTTTCCGTAAACGATAGTTAAATATGAGTCATACTTACATCAAAGTGATCTTCGCAGAAGTACGAGTATAGTCTAGTTTTTCTAGACAATGTCTTTAGGTCTCTTTTCGCCAGTTATAACCAAGTATATCGAAAATTTAAATCAGTTGGCAGTTGAGTCCATAGCTTTTTCTTCATTTTTTTTTGCATTCAGGCACAAAACAGCAATAATAAAGATAACAACTTATTATTAAACATTGAAAAATATCCTATTCCTTTGCAAAATCGCGTTATTTACTAGAACAATGATATCACGAGCTGATTTGCATGGCGCCTAGCGTTTTTGCGCGAAAATTTAAAACGATAGATTAAAAATAATTTTTATGGCACTATTCGGTTTTAAAAATGGATATAAAAATTCATTTTAAATACTATTTGAAAATGGGTGTAATATTCTATTGCTTTGTTTGATGCAAATTAAATGCAAACTACTAGCTGGCAGTTGATTGGCCATTTCTTTTATTTTCCTCCTGATTAATTTTGTAGTTACAAATGACATGCACACATGATCGTCTACGCATTGGCATGTTGAGCAATAGCTGAATGGGACACAAAATAAAAAAAAATCATAAATGGGCAAAAACAAGAAAATATTTCATGATACAAGATTTTGTCTTATGCAAAAGTACAAATTAAAGTAAATCTGCATTCGACATTGTCATTTAAGATTTTGGGTAACTTTAATTCCATACTAGCATAGAAGCCTCTTTACTATTATGCAGGTATATCCTGAAATGCGGTAATATGACCAATAATATAGCATCAAGGGTGTATCTATTCTTTGATGATGGTCCGTCAAGTAGCATGATCTAATGACATGCTACTTGACGGACTTTATGTTCCTTCATCTTCATGTTGTTTTATATCACATATTGTGTTACATGATATGTAACACAACATGTAATACTACATTCGGTCTGCATTAGAACTATATGTAGGCCATAACAATAATTATTTTACACGGAATCGACTCGCGGTTTTCAGTGCTACAATACACTAGGTGGCAATCATATCATATTATATCATACCCCAACATCTCTAAAATTAACAATACTTAAAAAGATGGTTATTCCTCCAAATTGTTTAAGAAAATTTACATGTGGTAGAATCAGATTAATAAAATGGAGATGGAGTGCTACGTACATTTTCAGTGATGTCGATACCATGGTCAATATCTTGATATGCACTCACGCACACGTCTTCCTTCTTTCCTTCTTTATCAGTCTGTATAAGTTAATTAATGGACGGAAATATACGAGTATGCATTTACAACCATGTTGTTGGTTACAAATGATTTTAGATACATAATATGTGTACGTGAGTACGTGCTCTTACAGTAAGTTCAACATGGTTTTGGCTTAGTTTTTGCGCCACTAGAAATGTACGTAGCACCCCAACTTTCTTCCTTTGTTGGTCTGAGGTGGTACACTTACGCTGCAATTATATTATTCGGCTGCAGTACGAATGGGATCCGACAGTTGAAGGACCACACTCTCAGAGTGTGGTCTTTCAAATAAATGAATACAGCGTCAAATAGCAGTTTAATGCTGTTGTATTTGTCTGAATGTACAGAACCAGAGACCCTTTTTACTGGAAACGAGGCACTTCATTTAAGTTCTTAAGGCTTGAAAATTGTATCTGCATTTCACTCTTAATTAAAGGCAGATATAGATATCTATAGGGCTCATACATCCCACAGACCCCACAGTATCCATTTATCACCAGGAGAAATGTGTTCGTTTGTCACCCTTATTCCATAAAAAAATTGTATACAATTAGAAGGTTGGTGGGAAGTACCTCTCTTGGCAAAACCGAACTCTCGAACGCTGATCATCAACTGATATCAACTGATGGCCTCCTGTTGGAAGAAGAGAACTTCTTACCCTCAGCCACCTGGCAAGGCGTGCCGAAAAACGGTACATGCCTTTCTTTTTGACTTTCATTTTTACTGCAGCAATGGAATATTGACTCTTGAGGACCCAGAGGTAACGAATACTTAGAAGCCCCAACCATCCCAACTTCCAATAACCAGTTTATCGGGCGCCAGATACTCGATCTTCAGAGACGTCAATATTATAAATTTTAATAAGATCATACATAAATTTAGTCACATCCAAACAACTGTCACTATTTGTAGGTCAAACAAATAGTAGTTTACATACAAATACTTAGACAATAAGCTACCGAACCATCGAATTTACAAAAAAAATGGAATATAATAAAATAGAATAGAGTATAACATAATATATTTATTCAATTTATTATGTTCACCTCTACCCCACGCACTGCTTGTGACCAGGACATACATATATAAATATATTTTACATATTATGTTTATATAAAAAAAAACTACATTTTTTACTCATTCGGAAATGAAATGAAATTAAAGATGGTATATTTTTAATTAAATAAATAGTACTAGTATTAGTAAAAGCTCATTTATAATATCATTTGCGA
The DNA here is from genome assembly GCA_033319125.1 of Parnassius glacialis. Lineage (NCBI taxonomy): Eukaryota > Metazoa > Arthropoda > Insecta > Lepidoptera > Papilionidae > Parnassius > Parnassius glacialis. The sequence goes on along the minus strand of JAVANC010000022.1, from coordinate 11,014,047 downwards.
TCACTTTCGGTTATACAGGAAGGTAAATCTCTTTTACAAAGAAATTTGACACGAATTTGTGGATTTAAATTTGAGGGGTTCTTAGCTTTTGTCCCTTGTCTAAGCACTTAAATCAAGAGACGCCCTTTGATGTTGCTTATTGCTTTATATTACGGAGTCGCTTAAGTAATCTAGATTAATTGTAACCATATGTATCATGGTAACTCAGAAGATAACTCTCGCTTTAAATTTTCATAATACGCCGCAAACGAATTCGATCCCCTCCATTGCAGTTTTAAATTAGATTTTAAAAGCGAAACTTTCACGGGCTCCTTGAAAACAAAAAATTGTCTGGAAAGCTGCATGTCAAGAAATTATAGAATTTAAATCTAGCAAGACGAAATAGGACAGCGTGGAGGGCTCTTCTTTTAAAATCTCTCACGAAAAAGATTGTAAGATTTTTCTGTCTTTGCCTTCATAGTCGCCATTTATGACAACTAGGCCATATTATGGGGTAATGGATTTCTCCACTGCTCAGAAAGCGTAACATACAACTATCATAATCATTATAATGTATCTTTAAACGTTGGCTTGAATAAAATTTTTTAAGCAAGAATATGTTTACTAGGTTACGGGATTAAAAAAAAAGATTAGCCTGATAAATTTAAGTTTAGGCTTTTATTTTTCCATTAGTTAAAAATGACTTACATTTTTAGACCGAAAAATTTATAATATATTATATAAATTTTTCGAAAACAAAAAACAACTTCAATTTAACATATTGAAACTGCGAGCATAAGCTTGTCCAAAAATAAAACTTGAATATCGAGTGATAAGAAATTATGTTGTCATTTCAGACACATGTAAGCCACAATTAGAATAATAGGTTTTCGCAAAATCTGTTAGCAGAATTAATTTAATTCTGTATAAAAGATTAACTTACGCTCACATAGAAATGTCACGAAAACAATTTAAACTCACAGTAATGAAAGGGATTAAAACTGGTTCTCACTGGCATTCCGACTTGCGAGTTATTTATGTGGGAACTTGTTCATTTCTACTTTGTTTCATATTATTATATACAATGTGTCCGGTTTCCGATGTCCGATACTTTAAGGGGTTAAAATACAATTAATTTTATCGATAAATCATGGATCAATGATTTTTTTTCGCCATCAATAAAAAAATGGCAGCACTTTAAAAAAAATTGTTGGCGAAGCATAGATGGTTGTATTAATTTAACAATATCTACCCAAGTAGAAGACTTTCAATAACAAAATTGGTCTCAAATGTTAGTTAATAGTGTAGACAATAAATCTAGATTCAAAATATTATTTTTTAATTTTTCAGTATTAGTAAAAAACATTTTTGAAAAAATAAATTAGACAACAAATTGATGTTGTTTTTCAGATTCTTAGCTTTTAAAAAAAAAACCATCGTGTTAACCAATTTTTTTTACTTGTTTTTTACTTGTAGGCATATAGCCTACCTCATAATTTTATATTATCGGCCCCCCCTATTTAAAATTTAACCTCTATCCTGGTCACGGGCACCAAATTGTAACGACCTCCCCCCCCCCCTTTCTCATCTTTTCACTCTTTATATATCTATTTATTCCTTTATTTCCTTAGAATCTATTTCTATAATACAAGTATATCTAACTTACGTGACCAGTATATTAATCATACATTGATCTTTCTAAAGGTTCAAATATAGGCCGTATAATAAATTTATGGCGTGATCGTCTTAGTTAGGACCCTTATTTACGTTGTGTTTGTATAGTAACTTAGTTCTTTTAGGTGTATCTTGGAAGAATGAATATTTGCGAAAGCAATCGAAAGCTGTTGGTAGTGTCTTATAAGCTAAAGAACCCCGTTCACGAAGACAGAGCTCAAATAAAAGTTAAGAACAATAAATTGTCCTTATTCCACTTGTATCAGGTTCACAACAGTCAATTCCTTATTAATTAATCCCTTCCCGCTTGGAAAAGGCTCACAATATTTATATCTAATACCAGATACAAGGGCTTCGCTCTTCCACATTAAAAAAAATGTGGAGGAGGTACACGGCTCCGCACACGCCGCGCACGGTGAGCGCCAACCATTTTAATGCGCTCCCCCCGAAGGTTACGCAAATTTGGGAACTGGACCGTAGTCCACAGCAAAATAACTGGCGAACCAGTAAAAGAGGACTTGGCCCCTTGATAGTGCGTAAGCACAAACATCGACCGAAGTCGCGCATGTCAGTGCATGTAAACGCCATACAGAATACGATCAAATCCAGCCACAGTGAATGTACGTCACACGGGTTAGGCAACAATAGGCACACTAGCCATAAAAAGCCGTCCGTGAGCGCCACCACCTGCCAGACCGCCGTTCCTGCAGACGTGATGTAAGTGTAAGGCATCACCACCAATTGCATGGTGAGCACGGCCAATTGACCGCAGAGCGTGTCATGAGTCTACCGCTCACCTCAAGGGAATGGGGTCCCACGTTGCGCGGCTTTCGGCCGCAGCCTTGAGAGCCTCCTCAGATTCTCCCTCCAGCTACCACCCGCATGAGGTCGACACATATGCTCCACCAACCAATACAATGGCAGATATAGCCAATAGGCAGTTATAAGATATTAGTAATAATTCGCCATCAGAAAGGGTTTGTGTCACTGACGTTGAGTATATGCATTTTTCGATCATGTTTGTCTCACCCACCAACAAGTTGCCTTCAATCTTTCAAAGGTGGGAACTTTATAGAGATATATTAATATGTTGTTATATAAAACATCATGGAGGGCAGACAGTCTGCAGCCCCGCTATGAAGGGACCCGACTTGGGCAAAGCTACTTGGGTTGTGAATCAAACCAAGATGCAGAGAGCGCCATTGAGAAGAGCGACCCACCAAACAACCATCGCAGAGACGCAATGCTGCAGAATGCAACAAGCATCAATACAACTATCGTCGGGCTTACACCATCCCAAGGTCCGCCATACAGTCCCAGTAGACATCACCACCCGCATACCTCCATCGACCAGAACCACAAGATGCGTCGAATCAGGTGCAGCACACCCGCAGATCCATCACAAGATGCAATACTGCAAGTAGCAATAAGCATCAATGCAACTATCATACGGATGGCGCCCCCTCACAACACACCCACATGATCCCTATCGACTTTGGTAACAAAATTGATAATGTTGTTAACTAAAAATACCACCAACGTATCATAGTAGCACGGTACTAAGACGTCAGTAGCCAAAACTCCACGTATCATAGCGCTATTGCACTAAGACATGAA